>JARHVA010006583.1:687500-880413 GCA_037957365.1 Torreya grandis
ATTGGTGTTTAACCAAGTTTATATAATTCAATGTAGAATGATATAGGTGCAAGGATAAAGCAATGGGATGGATTCCTCAGTTTCACTGTATGGACTACATGAAAATATAGTCTAGGTAGTAATGTGGATCATGGCACCAAATCATATGATATCTAGTACCAAAGGGTGAGTGTCATGGGCCTTATTATTAAACATACAAGTTATGATAAATAAGTGCACAAATTATAGCTCAAAACCCCTCTTATCATTTCCTTAGTGTTGGGTTAGTTATGATCTAAAGATGTTTTGCTTATTTAGTTTGTTATTAATTTTTTAATTATTATGTTTGTTTAGGTTAGTTAACCCATTAGTTTGTATTTACAACCAATTGTAGTAAGATTTAAAAAACATATGGGTTTTGAACATGTTATTCATGAATTCTTATATTTCATATATTTTCTATTTATATTCCTCTGCTATTAGTTCTCATCAATCGTATCAGAGCAAGGTTAATCATAGGGGAACCTCGTAAACATTGATGAATGATTTTTTACACCATTATTATCGTAATTGACTCTTACAAAAAAAAATCATCTAAAGTACAACCAGGACATGTGATTCCAGGACATGTGATGTTTGCCCTAGAGAGGATAAATTTGATCACACCTCGATCTACCCATAGCTTCTTAATTATGTTTGGATACTAGTGTAATAAGTAGGAATTTGGTACATGGACATTAAAAAATAGTGGAACATTATTCAAAATTTTATTTTAACATTTTGAAACTATAAGAGGAATTCTTTTTGGAAGTAGGTGATCAATTATAGATATAAATATGGGTTCTCTTCCTGAATACTTTGATGGATCTTTTATTGTACTGATGCCATTACTTGATTATAAGAAGATATTTCATCATTGAAATTAATTTGCATTTTTACGATGGCCTTTATGTAAAAAAATAGTGATTTTGGCTTATATGATACAGTGTAATAATTTCATTAATGGTGATTCAAAGATAGAGACATATACAACTCTTTCTATAGTGTGATGGATTCAAAAATAACATAGTAGATTTGAGTAGGGTTTGATTTGTTTGTATTATCTTTTTCCTTATGTGATCCATTAGGGAAATCAATGCATTTGATTTTCCATGTAAGTAAAAAAAGCTAGCACAATATTTCATGTAGGTGAAATATTAGGTAAAAAATTTCTTGTATATGTCCATTTTTACATTATTTCACAATCCATAAAACAAAGGATACCTTCAAAATTGTGCCTTTCTTTAATCAAATTGATTAAAGGTAAAATGGCTAAGTAAATTTTTTTAGTCACTTGGTATGAGGAAGTCAAGGGTTCAAAACCCTTTGGTCTTATATTTTAATCAAAATCTCTTTTTGTTCTCATATGATTAAAGGCAAAATGGTTAAGTAAATTTTGTTAGTCACTTGGTATGAGGAGGTCAAGGGTTCAAAACCCTTTGGTCTTATATTTTAATCAAAATCTCTTTTTTTTCTCATTTAAACTTTCAAAGGATTTATAATGTGTGGAAAAGTTATTTTTTTAAGATATAATGGTGTAATTATTTCATATTTTTACAAGTCCCAAAATCGTCACATTATAATCAAAAGTTATTTGGTAGTAAAGGCCAAACCCTAATAGTATCCCCTATTTTTGACTTGATTATTATTTTTAATAGAACCATGGCTAAAATTATAAATATAATCTCTCAAAGTATAATATTAACATAAAATTACTACAATAAATGGTCAATGAATACAAAAAACATGCTTATTTTTAACAATTTATGGGAAATAATGGAAAAAGAAACCACATAACCCATTGAAGTTGCAAAATTCCTTGAGTTTCAATAGTGTAATAAACATGACCTTGGTTTTTTTAAATTATCATGTTTAGCTTAGGTAATTATCCACATTGAAACCATTAAAATCAATGCCTAGAAAACTTGGAAAGCATTGAAAGATCTATATGGCAAACAATCTACTTATAAAGAGATTGACCTCATAATGTAATTGTTAAATAATAACTTTAGTAGTGAAGAAGATGTCTCTAAATATCTCTACCACATGAAAACTCTAAAACAAGAGTATTGTACTATAGGTGATAAGATCTATGATGACATACTCATATCCATTACTTTGAACGGTTTGATTTATGAATATACCAACTTTGTTAAAATGTTTGAGCTTAGTGATAAACTCAATGGTGTAACATTTGATTCTATTTGTGAGTTACTAACTCAGTCTGAGTGATAATTTACAAATAAAAAGAGTATACCTACCAAATAAAGTCACTATACAAAGTCTAGATCACATCCCAAAGATCATCACCATATATAGAGATAGTTTCAAAATCACTCTCTAAAACATTATTCGAAACACTTTCCACATAATTATGGACAATCTCCATGGTATTCTCATCAAAACTCTCTAGAATACTCAAAATAAAAAACATCACCATAGGCATTCTTCTCACTCCAATGGTTATTAAAGTGATTAATCTTATTCTAAATATTAACAACATAGGAAAAAGCCTATATATTTCAAATGTGGTGTTATTGGACATCTTATAGATGTATGTCCTTCTCAATAACCCCACTCTCCACAAAAAAATAAAGCTAAAGCAAATTATATAGGTCATTATATTGAAATATCTTCTTATTACTCCATCAATTCAGGTTATTCTAACACTTCCTTTGATCATGAAGCATCTTATATGGTCAAGGTATATGGTCATGATGGACTTCACAACCTATTTTGAGTGATTAATGATTCACCCATCTTGTATGAACTACTAGGCTCAAGACCACATTGAGATATATTTTAGTAGCATTTCTTGGTTTGTGCTCTTGCTTTGTATTAGTTTTGTATATCTATCTTTTTTATTCATGACATGGAGAAGGTATGATTGTTTAATTTTTTTCTCTCAATGTACAACTTCTCAACTCTCTCTTGATAGGGGGAGAAAATATAACATTGGTTGGTCTTTGATCAGTCTTCAATGACAATACAAGTAGATAGGGGTTGTTATCACCTTTAATGATGAGAAAAGGTCCTTATCATTTTTTGGACATTAAGAAAATGTGCCATACATAGTACATGTTGGTCATTTTGATAGTATTATATGTGGAGCTTTATGTGGATCAATGTAATTAGACATGATTTAATATGGTTCTACTATAGATAAGTATGGATGATCAAAGGTGATGAATAGGTTTTAATTATGTTCATCAACCTTTTATACCACAACTTGAAAGGTACAACTATTTATGTATTAACATCAAGTCTAATTAGTATCAAGAGGTACAATGCACCATTTATAGTTACACCATAGTTTTTTTTATGAATTTAGAGTCATTAGTTTAGTTATTTCATCTTATATATGTTGATAGAAGAATACAGATTATAAATCTATGTAGGATATTTATCTTATATTTGTACATTATGCACTCATTTTATCATTTTATAGTCTATTTTGTATTATATTCATGACTTGTAATAGGCTAGAATATGAAGAGACTCCACTTTTGGTGCTAAGTACGAGAATAAGATGAACAATCATAAATTGAAAATGTATATATATACTTTTTTTTGTAATAAGAAGAGGCTTTTAATTTCTAGAAGATATCAATAGAGATTATTTGGTTATGGTTACCTATATGATTTTTTGTTATGTTTCTTGCATGCATTCTTGTGTGTAATATCTTGGATACTTTCTATCTGAAATATTTTGAATACATTAATTTAGTTTATATAATACTAGTTGATCTTAATTCCTCAATAACGCAAAATATTTAATGCTTATTAGGTTTTTTTCATCCAAATTATTGTCTTTTTATGATAAACTATTCTACGCACATGAAATATCCCACAATAATTCTCATCTTTGCAATGTTATGATGCTTCAAAAACCTCTGCTAACAATGGTGCAGTGAGTGTGGAAACTCTTTTTGGAGGAAATTATGTTAAGATGGTTACTATGCCAGAGAGATATTGAGATATGGTTAGACAAAAGGATATGTAATTTCATAAAATAAGAATAAAAAAGGACTAGTCTTTCCATTCAAGAGATCATTCGAGAGCATATTTATGGATAAATTAATAAAATTTTATGGTGTGAGTTGCCTGAATCACTAATTAACTAGTTATCACGGTTGGAATATTATTGCTTTAAACCAAAGACAAAATAAACTATAATCCAGACTAAATAAAAGATATAATATTTATAGAGATTAAAAATTGATTGGAGAATAGCAATAGATCATTGGGTTACTACTATAGTAGATGGATATATAACTAAGTTTTTAGTGTAAGGATACATATCTTTTGAATTTGTGAAATAATTTTTCATTAGAAGAATTTGAGGGAATTACCTATCCTAGTGAAGATATTAGTTGTGGATAAAACCATGATGCTTACTCCAACCAATATGGAGTAGTCACTTTGGGTGTATGGGGGTATGTGTGATATGATAGTGAATGATTATTAGATGAGTTGATAAGTCTTGAACCTAAATCCAAAATAAATACACGAGGGAAGAAGAATCAAAAGAAGTGTTTTTGGATTTAGAACGTGAGGTGCAATAACATAATAAATAGAGTAAACATAAAAATACCCAAGTAGCTATGAGTAGAGTTAAGAGTAAAAGTAAAATAGTTGATGAACGAGTAAGAAGAAGTGATGAATGAGAAGGAATAGATGAATAATGAAGGATAAATAAAGATGAGAATGAATGCCAACAAAAATAAAAGAGTGATAAAGAATGAGAGGAAGAAGAGATGTTCAAAGATGAAGATGATAATAGTGTAGAGGTAGATTAGTTAGATGATAAATGTAGTGAGTAGATAAAATAATGATTATTAATAAAATAAAGACATGAAGTATCAAGAAAAGAAGCCAAATAAGGTTGAAAATAAATCATAGGTTTAAGCATGGAAAGAGAAGAAGTCATAGGAAAGAATCATTCACTAGAAGAGTACACATCTCTACAACCCAATTTGTTATATTCCAATAAAAGTTTTCAACCATAAAGGTTGGAATATAGTAGTTCAAAAGGTACATTTTTAAAATAAATAAATTTATGTGGTACTAAGATTGAAATATCCTCAATTCATAAGGCTTTGAAGGCCATAGGGTTCATTGAAACCAAGTAGAAAAAATCAAGAAATATAGAAAAGTAAAGCGTGAAAACTAACTCTCCTAATGTGTAGGTAAATCTTCTTAGTGTGCAGGTAAGATCACATAGAACATAGCCTCCCACTATAATAGTTTTGCACTACATCCCCTCAATACCATTTCATAATATGGGTGTTTTAGGATCATTTATAAACCTAACAAAATATGATGGGTTTGTGGACCCTAAGCAATACTTACTAACATATGAGATCAGATGGTAAGCTAAGGGTATTACTGATGAGGATATACAAAAGTGAAAATTAATAGGGGTACTAAATGGAAGATACCTTGAGTTTATATATTTCAAAGATATCACCCAATAAACTCTATAATAGGTTAAGGAGTGGTTTATCATAGAATTTAAAATAAATAAATGTACAAGTCAGACTATTTAAGACATAAAAAAATAGGTAGAAGTCAAGAGAATTAGTTGTGATTATGATCATAAGTTCTCATATGTTATGAATAAGGTGGGTTTTCCATATAAGATAAAGATAAAATGGCATGGTTTGTCAAATCACTGCATTCTATGATTAGATTTGCTATAGTGCAGACTCAATATGCTACAAAGGTAAATGTTAGAGTTTTTACTCTTCAAGTGGTGAAAATTAAAGACTATGGGGAAGCTCCCATAATGGGTTCTAAGATTGAAATTACATTGCAAGCTTTTATAAAGAGGATGGAATAATATTATGAAATAGATAAACCTAAACTAAATATATGGTGCATGAAGTATGGGAAAGAAGGACATCACATGAATGATTTTAATAGGAACAAGATTATTGGAGTTTTATGAAATTTATTGAGTAGTGGGGCACACAACAATGTAGTTTCATCTTTTACAATAGTATGTTACAAGCCCACAGAATTTGTATTGAAATTTTTATAAATTGCAAAATCATGAGGAAAAGAATGGTATGGATTCGTAGGAACTCAAAGAAGACATTACAAAGAATTTATTCACCATCACTATGCAACAAGTGTCCTCAAAAAAGTAGATGATTCTAGGCCTAGAGGTCGATAAGGGTTCTACGAACCAAGCAGGTCCATAATGGATTCCTAATTTGCCTTTGTATCAACATCAAGGTCTACTCAGATGGACCCCTCCTTCATCAGGGTGGACACCACCATCACCATAATACTAGTACTCAACTCCTTAGAATTTAATATTTTTTTAGCAGCAAAAAACTAGTTGGACTCTGCCAATTATGCAACAACAATTTGGGATTAGAGATAATACCTGGAAACATCTATAATATAATTTAATAGAAAAGAGGTTATAAATAAGGTTATCAATTGAATAGAGGAGGATATAGGGGTGTATATAGAGGGGTTAATCAAGGTGGCATAGGAAATAATTATCAACACCTTCCTTTATAATGTTAATTATGTGTAGATTATTACCATGTGCAATGCAATTATCCTTTTAATCCCTAAAGATAGTCTTATTACACATATTATAGGGTATATGAGCAGCATGAGATAGAAGACTATCCTATTTTGGAAAAGAAAAGAAAGGAAAATGCCATTAGGAATGTTAACATGGTGAATGTGTAGCCTAAGTAAGATGTGTTTCTGAATGTTGTTACAAGACACCAATGCATAGAGAAAGGATTGCCTCCTCTCGAAATGCCTCAAGACTAGGGATATCCAAAAATAAAAATAAGATAACTACCCAAACCTAGTTGAAGAAGAGGGGTCAATTTATGAAACTGCACAAGATGCTAAAGAATATTCAACACCAAGCTACTATTAAAGGAGAACCCTATAGTAATATATACCCAAATGTATGGTTAGATTTTTCACATTATGTAATAGGATAGAGTTGTTACTATGCTAACATATTTATTGAAGCTATTAAGTACACTACATAATGAAAACATTTCTTAGAACATTACAAACTTGATACATAGTTTATTAGAATGTGCATAGTGAGGGAAACAAAAGATAAAAAAAACTTTTTTGGTATGTAAAGAAAAAGAAGCCATGAGATGTAGATGTACGAATCAATATTGAAGTTGTAAGATATGAAATTTCAAATGTTGTCTTTGATTTTGGTAGCAAGTTAACGTGATCCCGAGGTCTACATGGGAGGTGATTAGATGACCAGTTCTCAATTATAGCCTAGTGATTCTGAGCTTAGCATAATATAAAAGAGTTGAACCCATTGGCCAGTTAGAATACATGGAGATCAAAGTCATATACTTGAGCCTATGAGATGAGTTTAAATTTATTGATATGAAGACAACATGAAATCATTATCCTGTGCTAATTGGAAAGAAATGGGCATATGATGGTCAAAATGACTATCAATACAGTGAAAAATTAATTAGAGGTGCATCAAGGAGATAAGATTGTAGTCACCTTTTTACATAAGTTGCATAAAACCTACATCATTCTAGATAAACCAAACTCTCCTTATGTTGTATAATAAATCAATTAGATGAAGGTGAACTTTGAGGAGAACTTGGAAGCTCTACATATGGCTGAGCGCAATTTCTTGTATGAACATAATAAACATTAGATATAGTCTTTAATCACTCAATAGTTGAAGAAATTTGAACAATGGAATCCCAATCTAGTAGTTAATCAACCATTATCACCTCAATTTGTCATAAAATATGTGTGTCCATATCTGTAAAATTACCTGCTCATTCAAAAATTGATTTTCCCTATCAAGAGGATGAGCATATATAGGATTATATAGAGCTAACCAAAGAAGGTACCTTGCCTTGGGAAATATCTTTTTATATAAGTGGAGACTTAGATACACATCTACTCAACTGGGACCTATGGTGATCATGAACTTCAACCTATGAGAATAGTCTTCAACATGAAAAGACAACTGCCTTCATAATATGTGACCAAGAATATTAATCAATTCATTATGCACCTATAATTTCACATGATTATGATCATTCAATGGGTTAGTGCCTTGAATTATGCCTTGAATGGAGTTGTAGTGACATGATGGATAATTCATCAAAATGATCAGGTTGACTAGGATGATGTGTGCAAACTTATGATTAGTAGATTTTAACTACCATAGGTGATTAGAAGTAATTAGCCTTACTTTTAGGAAGGTGAGTACCCTAAATTCAATATCCATAAATTCATTGAGGTTTGGAGTAAATATTGTGTGGCACCTATGTATTGGGTTCATATCTATCATTACACACTTTCCCCTTTACCATCAACTTTGTATATGCATCAATAATGTAAGAGGGAGACAAAGCATTGGGCAAAGATGTAGAGTGACTTTATCCAAAATTTTGTGTGTGAAAGATGAAAATTTTATGGTTCATAATGTTATGCTCAAAATTAAACATTGTTTATGCCATGGGTGCATAGAGGATTTAAGTCTCCATTTATAATGGAGTCTACTTCATAGAAGAACACAACCTATGTTTTGAATATAACACTTCAAAGATATAAAACTACCAAGATGGAAGAAAAGTCTCGTATGCATCCATGCCATCAAATAAAGGATGAAGAAGAGGAAACTTAAGATTCAAATACTGATGGCAATATTGATCTGACAAATTTTTTTGAACTTAAACAACCCATAGAACCATTACAGGATCTAGTCATAGGACCCATTGAAGAAGAAAAGTTATGCAACGTACAGATTCCTAAGAAGGAAAGACAAATAATGGTATGAGAATTTATTACTGAGGAGAAACATAAGATTTACTAGTAACCTATTAGAAATCATGTGGAAAACATTGGAAGTTAGGAGATTCCTAAACTAGCACATATAGGTGACTATTGGATTAAATATGAAGTTTCAAAAACTATGCAACTCCTACAAGATTATCAAGATGTGTTTCCCAAAAAAAATTTAGAAGCCAGAGGAGTAGATATTTCCCTAGGTGAAATGCATATCAATATTAAGGAGTTCGCATGACCCATAAAGAAAATACCATATAATTTTAATCCAAACATGAAGTTAAAATTGAAGGCTGAATTAGATGGAATGCAGGAGTTAGGTATAATCTATCCTAGAGAGAAGACAGACTAGGTTAGTCCCATGGTAGTGCAGATAAATAAAATAGGGGAGATTAGAGTATGTGGTGACTATTAAATTTTTAATGATGCATGTGTGAATGATCCATTTTTGATTCCCTTCATAGATGAAGTTTTAGAATCTATCATAGGTCATGAAGTTTACTCCTTCATAGATGGGTTTAATGGCTATCATCAAATACCCATCATATAATAAGATAGAGCTAAAATAACTTTTTCCATGGAATGGGAATCATTTACATACAAGGTAATGCCTTTTGGCCTCAAAAATGCACCTATAATTTTTTCTAATGCAGTAGTGATTACATTTAAGGATATCAATCATGACTTCCTAGAAGTGTATCTAGATGATTAGACAGTCTTCTCTTTGTTTAAAGAGTACTTGCCCAAGCTACACCCATGCTAGAAAGTTTTCAAGCTCTGTGCATTACCCTAAATTTGAAAATTTAATTTTTTACACCTTTTAGTGTCCTACTAGGTCATATGGTGTGTAGTGAAGGGATTTTAGTGGACTAGGCCAAAATTATAGTCATTTAGTATGCCTCCATAAGTCAGCTCCATAGAAGTGTGACCCTTTCTTGGCCATATAGTTTACTATTAAAAAGTGTATCAAGGGATATGCATCCATTTCATCCGCATTTGGAATATTTATTGCACAAAGGTATGAAGTTTTTCTAGACTTTTGAGTGTCAAGAAACTTTCATAAAACTGAAACAATGATTGGTCACCACACTTATTCTCATATTTTTAGATTGGAGTAAGCCCTTTCATGTGCACACTAATGCTTCTGGTATCATAATTCACACTATTATTACACAATGAGAATATGGTGGACTATAGCACCTCATACATTTTTCAAAATGATAGTTATGTAATAGAGAAAATAATTACATGATAACTGAAAGGAAACACTGCCTATAGTGTTTGCACTGTAGAAATTTATACATTATCTTCTTATGACACAATTTGAATTTTTCATAGATCATCAATCTCTATGATACCTAGTTAATAAGATTATGCTCAGAGGATGAATTTTAATATGGCTAATTCTCTTTCAAGACTTCTAATTTCACATCAATATCAAGCCAAGCAAAGAAGATGTTGGGCTAGATCATCTCAATCACATCATGAATGGGGAAGAACCAAAATAACTATAAGAAGATTCTATTGATGTCCATCTATTTCAATTTTATGTAATATCTAATAATTTTAAGGCAATTGATAATTTATTATAACAAGGATTATTCCCTGCGCACTACTAAGAAAGAGACAAGAAGCAGTTTATCACTAAAGATCTACCATATACTATTATAAATGGGCTCTTGTATCATTTAGGGAATGATAAAGTACTACATAGGTTAGTTTTTGAATATGAACACCTATAACTCTTATAGGAAAGAAACCAAGGAATAGAAAAAGGTCATTTTATTGGACAAGTTACTACATGGAAATAGTTATAGAGTGGATTATGGTAGTCGAACCTTTTTTAGGATGTACATAGAGTAATGCAGCATTGTGATGTGTGTTAACAAATGGGTAATCCACATCATAAAGATGAAATTCCCGTATATCCTTTGTTATCCAAATAACCTTTTGAATATTGGGGTATCAATGTTGTAGGACCTATCAATCCCCTAAGTAAGCACAATAAATCATGTTATATTATCACTGTGACCAATTACTTTACCAAATAGGTTGAAGCTACTATAATACCCATTTATGGGGTGAAGGACACAAACCAAATTTACTTTATGATAATATTATCACATGGTTTAGATGCACCATCAATTTAATCAATGATTGAAGGATACATCTAGAAATCTATGGCCTAAGGGAGATTCAATCATGCTTAGACACATCTAGAAATCTCCCATAAATTTTTAACTATGATTCTTATTAGATGAAGAAAGTTTTTACCTCTTTCTTCATCAAACTATATTTCCAATACATCTAATAATAATTAACTATAACTTGATGAACTTGATGAAGTTGTGGTCTGAGGGAGATTCAATCTTGCTTAGACACATCTGGAAATCTCCCCTAATTTTATAACTATGATTCTTTTCATTGATTTTTTAAGTTCAAGATGGAGTTTTTGTACCATGGTTATTTAGGATAAAATATTCTTCATCAAATTAACTTTCCAACATATATAATGAGAAATAAAATAGAGTTCAGATGTAAAATTTATGACATAAGAGAGATTCAACCATGTTTTGACAATTTGTACTTGTTGGGGTGGTGGATTCCAACCCTTGTGCTTATAGGGGTGTCAAATTTTGACCCTTCTACTTGCAAGGGTGTCCAATTTTAACCCCTCTACTTGCAAGGGTGTCATGTTCCACCCTATTTATAAGAACACTATAATTTTTTTGAGAGTTATCAATGATGTCATGTAGGTGTCCAAGTGAGTGGATGAAGTGCTTTGATAGTCTAAGTGACAATGACAAAGTGTGAAATGTGTTTGTCCTAGTATGATTTAACGAGGCTTGGTTGATCTTCAATTTTTCCATGATTATAAATGTTCAAGGATGATTATGGTGATTTGATCATGTGCAAGGGGTCATATCAAAAGTAATTAGTTATTTGAGTGCTTGTGTGTATGAGTGGATTTCATCTAGATATTTTGGGTCTAGTGGTAGGAAATTTGAATAGGCACTTTACTGACATCACCATTACCACATATGGATGAATCAAGGGGAGTTGGTCATATGGTTATGATCACATTAGTCCCAAGTTTATATGGTCCAAGTCTCAAGTCATTTAATTAATCACAACCAAATACATGTGGATGTAAAGTTAGGCTCCCAGGTAGTTTGACAGTATTTTCCCATACTTAGCCAAATTGGCAATATGGCAAGAAAAGCTAAGTAGGTTTTTTGATGTCGTTCTATCTTACACATGTGAAACTAAGAGGAGAAAATGATTATATGGGGTTATTTATTTTTGTTACTAGTTATTTTTCACTAAATTTGAGATAATGCAATGAAGCACATCAAAAGATATGCATTTGTAAATTTGGCCTCTAGACAAGTTCTTGGCATAGTTGGCTCTATGGTTGGAAAATCTAAGTGACAAAATTAATGTCATTATATCTCACACATGTGAGAGTTCTAAAATAATATTGAAACATGGTTGGATTCTTTTATGTGAGGATATTATATGGTCCAAATTTGAGAACATGGGAGTATGCAAAGCAAAAGATATAAATGTGCAAAGTTAGCCTTTCAGGTAGATATGCAATGGTCCCCATACTTAGTCATTTTTGAGAAAGGTTAAAGACAAATATTAAATGAAGATCCTATGGCTCATGAAAAATCATAAATATTAGTCAAATAGTGTGTATTACTTGATAAGGACCTAGCTGATCCATAGAGATCGATGGTGCATATGAGTTCATACAACTAGATCTATAGTGCACATCAAGTCAAAGAGATCAAAGTGTTCAAAGTTTAAAGTCAAACAAAGATAAAGATAGAGCTTATTCTAAGGATAAATAGTGAGTGGGTGTTCATAATAATTGGTGTCAATAGTGTTTATTAAAATCAAGAGGTCAAAATGATAGTTGTCTAGCATGAGTAAAGTGAGGACAATCTCGAAGAGACTAATGGAATGTATGAGGTCAAAGTTCCTAGATTGTAGGAGATGAGGTCAACTATTCAATGTTTAAAATTTGGGAATTGAAACACTATTTGTTAATGTTTGAATAATATCAATAGTGTGTGATTTATCTAAGCAATGAGAGCATGAGATGTATTTTTAGTGTCTGAGGTTTAACTATGACTATTGGCATTTGAATATTTGAATTTTGTAAAGGGAAAAACTAGTTCTCTCTATTTTATCAATAATTTTTCATCCAAAATGAATTTAAAGGTGATATACAAATTATTTTTGTATATAACCCCAAGGTGAATCTATAAATATAGATTTTATGATTTTAAAGTGTGTATAGTCAATGTTATGAAGGTTTAAATTTGACTATGTTTCATGCATGAACTTTAAGTGACCCAAGAATGATATTTGAGCTTCTATTGATGCTATTTCGATGTATCATGTTGACTTAACTATTTAATAGTGTTTAATAGTCCATGGGGATGATATTTGTGGATTATGAATGTTTTAAAAATCATATATCTTATGAATAAAGGTTTAGAATTTGACTTTGTATTCGTTCATGGTGACTATGTGCACAAAATTTTATTTGAGTGAATTATGCTTAATCAAAAGAGTAATTTGTTGGTTATTGGCACTTAAGGGGGACTTATAGATCATGTAGAATGGATCCATGTATTTTTAATTGGTCCTATGTTCTTATTTTATTTTATTAAGTTCTAAATGGGTGAATAGGTCTCTATGAGACCTATAAGAGCTACAAGGGCCTAATTGAAAGGTGTAGCTACATAAGGGTGACCTATAGATGATATATCCAACCTATGAAGATTTTATTAAGATGCATCTTCATATGATATATTATTTAAGGTTTAAGGCATGCCTAATGACCAACCAAGTTATTGATAATCATGATATATCTATAAATGGTGAAATCAAATGTTGCTTTTTAGACTAGAAGAGAGACTTATGTGTGGAATTTGCATTTTAGAGTATATTGTTGTGAATTGAAGGAAAGGGCATGTGACTTGTGATTTAGTTGAAGAGAAAAACATATTTAGAAATATTTGTATGACATGTAAGTCATAATTATGTTGGAAGAATAGTGCTCTTGCTAGTTGAGTATGAGTGAAGGTGAAGAGTGATAATTAGAGGTCCATCATTAGGTGTTGAAGACATTAGTTTAAAAGTGGATGTGTTCATATGTGTTGTGTTGAATCTCAAAATATATGGGATTGAAACCTCCTTTCAATTTTAAACTTGCTAAAGGTTTAGTTATTTTGGAAACTTAGCTAGATAGGTGTGGTAGCTCCTTGTAGGATTGCAGTCTCACTAAAATAAGGGATGGTAGTTCCTTGATCAGTTGTTGATGGTCTAAATTGGTTATTATTATTATTATAAGATAGTAGTCAAATTGTAGGTTCTAGTGGGTTTTATCCCCCAAAAGGGGTTCTCACATATGTCATGTGTTATGTTATTGATCTTTCATTGTCTCTCTTGTTCATTGTTATGAATGATGTATGCTTCATGAATGCTTATGGTAATTGATTAAGAACTTGTAAGGATTGAAATTGAAGTTAGATTTTTTAAGCTCAATGATTCACCCCATTTTAGTGATCTTACCTTTAATAATTGGTATCAAATAAGTTCCTTTGGTAAATTCCTAACAATTTAAAGGTGATCCAAGGTACAATATGGGTAGTCATCAAGGAGGCTTCTCTACTAAGAAAGCACTGATGTTCAATAGTGAATTTTAGAGTGTATGGATGAGGACATATATTATGTATCTAGGGTTTGATGTATGGAAATTTGTTATGGATGATTATGTTGCTCCTACTACTCCTCTATCTAGTGCTACAGATAAGAAGCTATTTGAGAATAATTATAATGTAGTGAATTACATAACTTGTGGTCTTATAGAGATTAATTTCACCAAAGTAATACATTTTAAATTTACTAAATATATTTGGAATAAAATTCATATCATCTATAAAGGATATTCAAAGGTCAAGCTTGCTAAGTTGTAGACTCATAGAAGGCAATTTTAAAGTCTCAAGATGAACAAAAAAGATTATCTAGCATCCTTTCTATAGAGAGTTGATGAGATTGTGAACATCATCAAAGGTCTTGGATAGAACCTTGAAGAGGTTATTATAGTTTAAAAGGTATTAAGGTCTTTATCCTTCAATTTTTATCCTAAAGTATCTGCTATAGAATAAAATCATGGTCTTACTTAGTTGAAGTTAGATGAATTACATGGCATCCTTACTGCCTATGAGATGAGGAAGAATGATGATATACCACCAAAGAAGGAATCAACATTAAAGATAGAAATGAATCCTAAGAATAAATTCTAAGGTAAGAAACCTAAGGAAGATGGCATTTATGATATTGAATAGGATGAACTAATTTCTTTAATTACTAAGAAATTAAACACTGGCTCAAGGAAGTATAAGGGTAAACTACCCTTAAAATGCTTCAACTATGGAGAGATGGGACATTTTGCTCATAAGTTCCCTTATAATCATGATAATAATGATGATGAAGATCATGGTGAAGGCCAAGATGAAGACAAGAAGACATACAAGAATAAATGATTCAAAAAATTTAACAAGAAGTCCTTAAAAAACAAGAATTGTCTCTACACCAAAGAAGATTGTAGCTCATCAGATGAGAGTGAAGATAGTGACTCAAAATATGATCATGAAGAGGATGGTCTTATTGAAGATCAATCTTATTCATGGCTAAATAAGGAATTTGCTCACATCAATAGGAATATACTTGGAGTGATTTAGATGATGATGAAGATGAGGTGGACTATGAGACTAATTGACAAATGATCTTGAATAACTAAATATTGAGAAGAAGATTAACAAGAAGATGAAGTCTCAACTTAAATACTATGAGGAGTATTTTGGTGTGTATGAGGCAAGAATGAATGAAGACACCAAGGATCATGAAGGTATGATCAATCATCTTATTTTTTAATTGGAAATCATGTCTACAAGCCTAAAAGCTAAAGAATATAAATGTTCAAGGTATGTAATTTAAAATGAGTCATGGAAATATAATTTATAGAAGACATCTTATAATGTGAAGTCATTTTTTAGATTTGAAAAGAGCTAAAGTGATCTAAACAATATTCTAAGTGGTTAAAAGCATGCTAGTGATAGAACTAGTGTTAGATATGAAGAAAAAAAGAATGTAATTTAAGATAAGATGAATACTAATGTAAACAAGAACAATCTAACCTTGAAAACAAATCATTAGACAAGGATTGAAGGTGCTAGCAGAATGAAGACAAATTAGATCAAACAACCAAATGCCATAAGGTATATAAGTTTCAATGGTTAATATTACACATTTAATCAATTTGGGCATAGATATAGAGAATGCAAGAGACCTATTAGAAATGAGTTTGCATGGGACTATGATGGGGGTCATCAGTCAAAAGGAGAGAAAAATTAAGTGATTCAAATGTCTTGATTTGGGACACTTTACAAACCATTATCCACATAAGATTATATAAGGTGAGTCCTCTTTAAAAAGAGGAGGTTGTTTTGTTTGTCATGACAAAGGACATATTTCAAGTTTCTATCCAAAAACGATAAGATAAACTATGTTTCCTTTAAGGAGTATGGTGTGTTAAAAATTGTTAACAAAGAGGTCACATTGCTTGGTTCTACAAGTAAAGGTCTACAAGTTAGAATAGATTTAATTAGGGTCCTAGAGTGTAAGGAAGAAGGCAAGTCAACTCATGGAAGCCAAAGGTTGTAAGTATGAGTCATGATGAGACTATAGGTCCAAGTTATCTATTTTTTATGGTTAATAATGCATTAGAAGTTGAAGAGTGCTAAGGGCTCTCATTTTATGCTCATGTTGTGAGTGAAGAAACCAAGCTCAAAGAAAAGACCAAGGTGATGGTTGTATCTAGTCTTGATGTATGTATGGATCCAAGTGAACATCCTACCATTGTTAAGCATGTTTCATTCAAAGAACATCAATTATTAGTGCCTAGTGATGTGGTTCTAAGATGTAAGGAAGATTCTACATATGAAAATATATGCCATGAATCTATGTTGTCTCCATTTATTGTCAATCCAATTATAGAAGAGGAGGAAAGTGATATAAAAAAAGAATAAGTTCTCATAGTTTAGACTAAGAAGAAGAAGAACAAGAGTAAAAATTTTGTTGGGAAATACGGAAGCACAATTGATTACCAAATACAAGCAACTAACATGCGGAATTAACCAGAAGTAACAAGTAACTAGAATTCAGAAATAACACAGAATATGAGAGACAATACACAACTTGTATTAATACTCTTCCAGAAGGAAATACAACAAAGAAGATTGCCACAGTTCTTCTTCCTTACACACCTCTAGGGATCCCACACCTCTAAGGCATAACCAATAAATCTTCCCTCAAAGCTCTCTCTCTCTTACGGTCCCAACACACAACTCAAACACAGAGTTGGTGTTCACCTCCAACCAGTCAGTATCCACTACTGCCAGTACTCCAATGCTCCACGCACTCTACAAGTGCTCCACACACTCCAACTGAGTACATACCGTAATCCAAGTAGATCTCTCCTGATCTTGCTCCTTGTTGTGTTGTTGTCCTCCCTGATCTTGCACCCCTACAAATCAATCTAGTTCTACACACCTGCAAAACTGGATCATGCACACACATACACCTACAGATCAATGATCTTACTTACCCATGTAGATCTCCAAATGTGGCCTTACACACCTATTGACCAAGATCATACATACATGAAGAATCCTTTTGATTCTCTAAAACCAGCACCCACACTTGGCACTACTATGGAACTAAGAGGAACACCCTTGCTCACCTCACACACAGAAGGAGCTAACTTTGCTCTACTCAAACTAGCACACTTTTACAATACAGCCCATGAGTCTATTATATAGATCTCATGCAAACAATAATTAGACATCTAATTACAATAATTAGATCTGCAGCTTCTAGTCTAAAATTGGCTCTCAACATGCAAACACTTAGTTCGTTAACTAACTGTCTGTGAAACTGGCAGTTCTAAACCGTACAGGCAACCAACGTCAGTCTCTGTCTACCTGGAGGTGACTAACACCAGCTGATCCATGACTGACATCAGTTGCTCTTCCTATCTAATCTTGTCGACGTCGATTGGCCTGATCGACACCGATGTCTGTGACACTCAACAACCTCTCTGCAACCTCCTCCCCTATTTGCATCAGTGAAGCTTTTAGCTCCACAACCTAACAATATCCCACTTGGAGATAAATAGTTACACTATACCTATACTTGTACCCCATCTAATCTATTTCCTAGCTTGTATCCCTCTTCAAGATCAATCCTGAAGACCAACCACCACACAACCTATGGTGCACCTCCTGTCATCTAAGTACCTTGCCACATCCGAACCTACAAACCCATGTAGTGATGTCTTGACCCTACATATCATGTATACCTACTACTGGTCCCTCTCAAATCCCTGAGAACCCACTTCCCTAAATTGGCTCCTAACTCTCTAACAGCTCCCACTACTTGGGCAAACTCAGGTCTATACCAAACCTCATGTGATTTCGGACACTAAACTATCCAGCCCTTGGTGTGATCTGGTTCTGCATCCTAAGTATTTAACCTCACTAACACCTAATTTACATCAGCTCCCACTGGAGACAAAATCACCCTGTGGTCTTCCATGCCTCTCATGCCAAAGAATTTCACTGCTCCAAATTCTTCATGGCAAACCACTGAACTAACCTTACCCTTAGCTCAACAAAACCCTATATGTACAAACCTACTAGCTAGCATACCATCCACATATAGTAAAAAGATAATGTCATGACCATCATCCCCCTGGTAAGACAAACATAATGGTTACATTGACATTGACTAAAGCCCTGCTTTGTCATCCACCTGTAAAAACCTGTACCACTGTCCTGCAGCTTCCTCAAGACCATATGCCCTGGCCTTCTGTCTCATGTATCCATTCTCTCTATTCTTTAACTAAGGTATCCATTCATCTCAGTGCTTTTTATACCAGTTGGCAACCCTACCAAATCTCCCATTTGGTCTTACATCATATTCCTACCATGCTCCCACTATTTCCTGGATCCATCCTACTCTATAGTCAGCAACTAGTATAAAGAAGAGGAATAATGAATTTGAGGCTTAGTTACACCTTCAGTCCTCCATATGGATGTTTGAGACTCCTTGATAGCTTGTTGTCCACCCAAAATTCATTACAGTGACCGACCTCAGTCACCACACAGTCTGCATCTGACCGACATCAGTTCCATGTGCCTGTCTTGACTACCAACCCTGCCGACGTTGATGTCCACCTACTGCCAACATCGGTCCTCTAAACCGATGTTAGTCTTACCTATTACCGATGTCAGTCCTCCTAACCGACATTGGTCTTACCCTTCTCGACATCACCAGCTTCAGTCTACACATGACCGACATCAATACCTGTCTGTTTAATGCTGGTTCCTCTTGACCAACGTCGGTACCTATGTTTTCCTATGAGTGATGACTTTTTACCCATGAGCTCTCCATAGATCAAAACCCTGTCCAAACCGTCCTGGCTCAGAGTTACTCAGCCTTCTCCACTGATCTCTATCTGTCATCTCCTCCATAAACACTAAGGCTTTCTAGTTTTTAAGCCTATCAAACACATCTGACTTCCTCTTAAGAACATGCATCTCCTTCTTGCTCTTGTGACCAAGCCTACAAAGCCACGTCTCCAAAATAGAAGAAGAATTAGTAATATAAGCAAGTAGATAAAGAGTACCTACTTTCTTACCACTAGCTAATTCAAGTGCATCCACTATGAGAGTTCTTGTGCATCTCTCATCACCCAACTTTTCTAAAGAAATTAGCCATATCTTCAACACTGGGACTTGCATGACTCCTTCAACACCCATGTGTTGGCTGCCTGCAATTTCAGCTTCACTTCCCCTTTGCCAATTCTTTGGCAAGGCACACCAGCCCCTAAATAAATCTTTCCAAAGTCTCCAAAGACCTTACCATAAAAATATACTCTATTTCGGACTGCATGGAAAGAGGCAACATAATCTATAAAACAATATTCTACTTTATCCAAGAAACATACCAGAGCATCTTGTGCCACATCACCTACAACATCTACTTCTTCAATTCCTTCATGCTGATCTTCCACAAACCAACAATATTTCTTTACCTGCTCTTTCTTTCCATTACACCGTAAGTTATCATCTGTGCTTTTCAATTCCTCCATTCTTAGCTTACTTTCTTCTGCCATTGCTATACTCCCACTCAATCAAAAACCCCTGAGAGTGACCTATAACCAAACACAGAACCTACTCCCTATAACCTTAGCTCTGATACCACTTGTTGGGAAATATGGAAGCACAATTGATTACCAAATACAAGCAACTAACATGCAGAATTAACCAGAAGTAACAAGTAACTAGAATTCAGAAATAACACAAAATATGAGAGACAATACACAACTTGTATTAATACTCTTCCAGAAGGAAATACAACAAAGAAGATTGCCACAGTTCTTCTTTACACACCTCTAGGGCTCCCACACCTCTAGGGCATAAATAGTAAATCTTCCCTCAAAGCTCTCTCTCTTACGGTCCCAACACACAACTCAAACACAAAGTTGGTGTTCACCTCCAACCAGTCAGTATCCACTACTGCCAGTACTCCAGTGCTCCATGCACCCCACAAGTGCTCCATGCACTCCAATTGAGTACACACCGTACTCCAAGTAGATATCTCTTGATCTTGCTCCTTATTGTGTTTTTGTCCTCCCTAATCTTGCACCCCTACAAATTAATCTGGTTCTGCACACCTGCAAACCTAGATCATGCACACACATACACCTACAAATCAATGATCTTACTTACCCATGTAGATCTCCAAATGTGGCCTTACACACCTGCTAACCAAGATCATACATACATGAAGAATCTTTCTGATTCTCTAAAACTAGCACCCACACTTGGCACTACTATGGAACTAGGAGGAACACCCTTGCTCACCTCACACATAGAAGGAGCTAACTTTGCTCTACTCAAACTAGCACACTTTTACAATACAACCCATGAGTCTATTATATAGATCTCATGCAAATAATAATTAGACATCTAATCACAATAATTAGATCCACAGCTTTTAGCCTAAAATTGACTCTCAACATGCAAACACTTGGTTCATTAACTAACTGTCTGTGAAACTGGTAGTTTTGAACTGCACAGGCGATCGACGTCAGTCCCTGTCTACCTGGAGGTGACTGATGCCAGCCGATCCATGACCGACGTCAGTTGCTCTTCCTGTCTAATCCTACAAACATCGGTTGGCCTGACTGACGTCGATGTTTGTGACACTTAGCAACCTCTCTGCAACCTCCTCTCCTATTTGCATCAGTGAAGCTTTTAGCTCCACAACCTAACAATCTCCCACTTGGAGATAAATAGTTGCATTGTACCTATACTTGTACCTTGTCTAATTTATTTCCTATCTTGTATCCCTCTTTAAGATCAATCTTGAAGACCAAATACCACACAACCTATGGTGCACCTCTTGTCATCTGGGTACCCTACAACATCTGAACCTACAAACCAGTAGTGAAGTCCTAACCCTGCATAGCATGTATACCTACTACTGGTCCCTCTCAAATCCCTGAGAACCCACTTCCCTGAATTGGCTCCTAACTCTCTGACAGCTCCCACTGCTTGGGCAAACTCAAGTCTATACTAGACCTCATGTGATTTTGAACACTGAACTGTCCAGCCTTTGGTGTGATCTGGTTCTGCATCCTGCGTATTAAACCTCACTAACACCTAATTCACATCAGCTCCCACTGGAGACAAAATCTGTGACACTCAACAACCTCTCTGCAACCTCCTCCCCTGTTTGCATTAGTGAAGCTTTTAGCTCCACAACCTAACAAAGTCTTATAGCTATAAGAGGATTTTGATGGTTACTAATGAGATGTGGACCACTCCTAGCTTCACTTTGTTTAATAAAATTATGGTATAGAGGATGTCTCTACCTATTCTTCTTAGGACACATTTCTTGTGGAGAAACAAGTTTGAGTGCTCAAGATTATAATGCCAATCTGAATAGAGACTTGTGTTGATCTTAGAAGGTCATTAGTTAAGGCAGATTAAAAATTTCAAAAGCTTGTTCTAGAGAATTATGAAGGAGCTAATTTACAAATTTAGAGTGGGTGTTTTAAGTGGACTAATAATATTGATGGAATAGTTTAGTGCTTAGAAAGGTCTATGCACTTATTTGTGATGTGCTCTAGGTGTTTTTATGGTCTGAAGGTATGTTGAAGGTTTTCTTAGTTTTTGGATTAAGGAAAGAAAGATTAAAAATGGGTTATAGAAATTCAATGTTATCAAAGTTATGGAGGCCCAAATTTTGGTCTAGAAGTGTGTGATGGGTATCTCCAAGTGTGCAAGAAGTTTCATAGAAGAGTGTTGACTAGAAGGAGGTTTGGTGACTCTACTTATTTTGATACTCTAGGGTTTTGGGATATGCTACAAAAATGGTTTGCCTTATAATTTGAGGTCAAAATCTTCTTAATATATTTAATGGGCCAAATGGGTTTTCAAATAAGAGATATGAATATTTGTGAATTTTAAGTTATTCAAGTTTTTGTCAAGATAGAGGTTTAATTAGCAAATTGGTTTGTAAAATAAGTATGTTATATAGGTTGATCTATTTGTTTCTAATTGTTGTTCTTGATGGTGCATAAGATATTTCTCTAGATACAAATTTTTAGGTCTTAAATGTGTGTTTAATGGAAGTTGTGGGATCTGTAATTTTTAAGTAGAGCTACAAGGAGACTAGATAGGTCTAGTGTGAAGTTTTGATCCTTTTTTTTAAGTGTCTCTAAAAGAGAAAGGTACTTATATTTCAAGGAGAGTTCTCAATTTGTTTTAGATAATGTTTCTTATTTTTTAAAGTAGTATTAAGTTCTTTAGGTGGTCCTTGTGATAGTTTGAGATAGAAGGCTAGTAAGCTTGTGTGTTTACTCTTCATGGTGTATAGAGATTTGAAGATGCTCAAAATGTACAATGGATCATAAATATTAGGTAGATTCTATATTAAACATTTATTCATGATTTTAATTATGTTATATTACTTTTGTGTTGTTTCTTCATTGGTTGCAGTGCTTGGTTGAAGGCAGTGTTGGCATAGAACAAGAGAAAGTTGTCAAGACAAAAAGAGGTGGCCTCAAGGTAAGAGGGATTTTATACTATCTTTATAAGATGGTATTTTCATATTGGTATTAATTTAAGGTCCTCAATATTATTTTTTACCTAATTTTTAATTTTGTAAAAGGGGGAGAAAGTTCCTATTTTTAGAGTGCTTAAAGAGAGTGAAGAAAGGTGAGCTATTTGATGTGTGTTGACATCAATGACAAAGGATGAGATTGTTGTAGAGTTTTTAGTGATTTCATGTTTATGTCATGGAGGTGTCCAAGTGAGTGGATGAAGTGCCTTGATATTCTAAGTGATAATGATGAAATGTGTAATGTACTTGTCCTAGTATGCTTGAACGAGGATTGGTTGATCTTCAATTTTGGCATGATTAGAAATGTTCAAGGATGAATACAGTGATTTGAGTATATTTAAGGGGTCCTATCAGAATTAAATAATTATTTGAGTGCTTATGTGCATGAGTGGATTTCATATGGTTTATCATTGTTTTCATCTAGACAATTTTGGTCTAGTGGCAGGAAATCTGAGTAGGTAGTTTGCTAACATCACCATTGCCATGTGTAGATGAGTCAAGGGGAGTTGGTCATATTTTAAAAGTCTTAAGTCATGTAATTAAGTGAAACAAAATATATGTGTATGAAAAATTCGGCTCCCAGGTAGTTTGATAGTGTTTTCCCATACTTAGCCACATTTGCAATATGGAAGGAAAAGTTGAGTAAGATTTTTGATGTTGTTATATATTGTACATGTGATGGTTCAAGGAGAAAATTATAATATGGGTTTGTTTAGTTTTATACCTAGTTATTTTACACTAAATTTTAGATCATGTGATGAATTACATCAAAAGATATGCATGTGCAAAGTTTGCCTTCTAGACAAGTTCTTGGCATAGTTGGCTATGTGGCCAAAAAATATAAGTGAGTATATTAATTTCATTATATCTCACATGTGTGAGGATTTTATGAGAAAATTTACACATGGTTGGATTATCCTATGTGAGGAGATCATATCGTCCAAATTTTAGATCATGCGAGTGTGTGAAGAAAAAGATATGACTGTGCAAAGTTGGCCTTC
The DNA here is from genome assembly GCA_037957365.1 of Torreya grandis. NCBI lineage: Eukaryota > Viridiplantae > Streptophyta > Pinopsida > Cupressales > Taxaceae > Torreya > Torreya grandis. The sequence continues at coordinate 711,617 of JARHVA010006583.1, forward strand.
CAGGTAGATAAACAATGGTCCCCATAGTCTTTTTTGAGTAAGGGTAAAGATCAAGATCAAATGGAAATCCTAAAACTTTTGAATGACTATATAGATTGATAAAATATTGTGTTTTGCTTGATAAGGACTTGGTTGATCCATAGAGATTGAAGGTGTGTGAGAGTTTGTGTATCTAGATCTATGGTGCATAACAAGTCAAAGAGGTCAAAGTGTTTGAAGTTTAACATCAAGTAGAGATAAAGATAGAGCTTATTCCAATGATAAATAGTGAGAATGTGTTTATAATAATTAATATCAATGGTATGCATTAAATTAAAGAGGTCAAATTGATAGTTATCTAGCATGACAAAAGTGAGGATAATCTCGAAGAGATCTATGGAGTGTATATAGTGAAAATTGCTAGACTACATGAGATGAAGTCAATTTTTCAATGTTTAATGTTTGGGAATTAGCACACTATGAGTTAATGTTAAAACAAGATAAAAAGTGTGTGATTCATCTAATAATTGAGAGTATGAGATGAATTTTTAGTGTCTGAGGTTTAATTGTGATTGTTGGCATTTGAATATTTGAATTTTACAAAGGGAAAAACTAGTTCTCTATATTTTGTCCATATCTTTTGATATAGGACAAATTCAAAAGTTACATAAAAATAAAATTCATAGAGGATTCAAAGTCTCATCTAGAAATATAAATTTTATTATCTAAAAGTGTGCAAACTCAAATTTATGTAGGTTCAAAATTGATTGTGATTTTGTGCATGAACTATAAGTGACCTGAGAAGGATAATTGAGCTTGTGTTGATGATATTTTGATGTCTCATGTTGACTTAGTTATTTAGGAGTGTTTTAGACACCATGTGGATGATCTATGTGCATTATTAAGGTTTGACCAATCATATGAAATATGAATAAAGGTTTATAATTTAACTATGTATTTGTTCATGGTGATTGTGTGCACAAAATTTTATTTGAGCAAATTGTGTTTAAGAAAAAGAGTAATATGTTGGTTTTTGGAACTTAAATGGGACCTATAGATCATATGGAATGGTTCCATGCATTTGGAAGTGGTAATGTGTTCCTATTTTGTTTGATGAAGTGCTAAATGGGTGAATAGGTCTTCATGAGACCTATAAGAGCTACAAGGGCCTGGTTGAAAGGTGTAGCTACTTAAGGGTGACCCATAGATTCTATGGCTAACCTATGAAAATTTTATTAAGTTGTATCTTCTTATGATATATGACTTAAGGGTTAAGTCTTGCCTAATGGCTGACCAAGTTATTAATAATCATGATAGCTTTATAAATGTTGAAACCAAATGTGTTGGTTTTTAGACTAGAAGAGAGACTTGTGTGTAAAATTTACATTTGAGAGTATAGTGTTGTGAATCATAGGAAATTTTAGGTTCCCTATGGTGATTTGAAGAGAATAATATATTTAGAACTATTTTTATGACCTATAGGTCATAATTCTATTAGCAGAATAGTGATCTTATTATTTGAGTATGAATGAAGGTGAAAAGTGATAATCATAAGTCCATCATCAGGTATTGAATACATTAGTTAAAATGTGTATTTTTTCATAGGTGTTATTGTGAAAGCTCAACATATAGGGGTTTTCAACCTCCTTTCAAGGTGAAACTTTTTAAAGGTATAGTTGTTGTGGTAGATCAACTAGATAGGTGTGGTAGCTCCTTAATTATAGTCTCACTAAAATAAGGGATGGTGTTCCTTGATTAGTTGTAGTTGGTTTAGTTCTTGTCATTATAAAATAGTAGTAAAATTGTAGGTTCTAGATGGTTTTATTCCCTAAGAGGGTTTCTCACATATGTCATGTTTTATGTGATCGATCTTACATTGTCTCTCTTACTCATTACTATGAATGATGTGTATGCTTGATGAATGCTTATTTTAATTGATTAAGAACTTGTAAGGATTGAAATTAAAGTTGGATTTTATAGGCTCACTGATTCACCCCCCACTCTCAGTGATTGTACCTTTAACATGATTCTCATCAAGATGAATTTTTTATACCAAGTGTTTATAGTCAAAATTCATCTCTCAAATTTGGTCCCTATATTGGGATAAAAATCAAGGAACTTTCATAAAAGTTTGATTTTATCTTAAATTTTCACTATAGTGTTAATAAGGTTAAATGAATCCCTAACTTCTCTCTTGTCTACATCATAGTACTTAGACATTATCAGGACTAACTCTAAAGACCACATTGAAGTTAAAAGGTAACTACCCAAGGTAGTCCACTATCATGAATGATCTAACAATAATCTATTTTATACACTTCATGTAGTCTTTACAAGAAAACTACAAGATCTATGAGCCCAAATTTTATATATATGCATTCTTCTATTGGGGTACTTGAAGTTGATATCCAATGTGATCAATTTGCTTATGTAGAGAATAAGATATTGAGTTGATATTTGATGAAATATTCTTATTTGAATGACAAAGTTGCACAACACTACCCCTAATAAAGATGAAATTATGAAAGTGTTCAGTCAAAAATATACTTTTTTAAAAACTTTCAAATGGGATTATCATAATCCAAGAGGGTTACTTTAATGAGTATCAGACTCTAGGGATATAATCATTGATAGTTGCAAGTTCCACAAGTTATGCCTACATAGGTATCAGACTCTAGGGTTGTAATCACACCTATCAAGTTTTGAGGATTATGGTTTCAAGATTCAAAAGTTCTATGGATTATTTTTACACACCTATTAGGGATAGATAGGTCTATCGACAAAATATCTAGGATATGCTAGGTCTGCTTGCACCTTATATGATTCCTCATGCACTTATTTTCTATCCAACTAAAAAATATGAAGTATTCAATAGAGATATCAAAGACTCTATTATATTTAACCCTTAAAATGTCACCTGATCCCATTATGCAAAAATATTCTTCAAGTCATTATACTGCAAGTTGTATCCTTGATTATATCTCCCTTTTTTGGTATGTTTTCCATGATGACAAGAATATTTTTTGCCAAAAGATAAATTATCAAGATATATTCAACACACCATTTAGAAGCTTTAAGGATAGGTGAATTTCATTATTCAACCCAAGCCTTGTCCATTGGGTTATGGATTCAATGTCCCATTATGTAAAAAAACATTTACCAACCCGAGTGCAATTGGGGGTGTTGTCACAAAATGTAAAATTTCAAAATAAAAATGGAATTTGATTATGGGATTACATTTTAAAATGGAATACAGGAGATCTCCAGAGTCTTAGACATATAGTTTTGTAGACTAGTGTACTTCAATTGGGTTACAGAGTCATTTGAATCTTACTATTAAAAATTCATGAGAGTTACAATGTCTCTTCATATTTGCACATCCTGATCCAACCAACTGACAACTAGTTCACCTATCTCAATCATATGAGAAATAAAAACACATTGTCAAGCCATATTTCCTTCTCTAAAGTCTTACATATTTTGATCTAACCAATTAACATCCAATTTACCTATCTCAATAGTATGAGGAATGAACATGCATTACCAAGATATATCCCTTACTCATGAAATTTCTTCATTTTTACCACTTGTTCACTTGAGGATATCAATGAAAAACCTATCTATTCTATTATCTAAGGAACAAAATTGATATCACCATTTTCATGACTATAAAATTTATATTCTGAATATATTGTCGAATGTCTATTTTGGAGATCTACTTAGCTAAAAAAATTTCAATGCTCTATTTTGCATATCATCCCCAAAACTAAGGAAGTTTTGAACTATAGATCAAATATGTGGTTAGAGATGTTAAACTTATAGTTCTTAGGTATAAATCATAGCTATGAACATGTGTAGTCAAAATAACTAATACATGGAGAGGAAGGATTAATAGATAGGTTGTTACATTTATTTATTTTTAAAAACACACACCAAAATGGAAATGGGAAAAGGATATAATCCAAAATAGGTAAAGTGAAACTATTTACATGGATCAAAGGAAAATGAGAATACTATACAAAACCATTCACTATCTAGGAGAAATAACTATCATTTTAAAACAATGGATTTGACTTTTGAGGACTAAATACATTTAAGAACAGTGACCAAGTAGGTGGGAAGAGGGAATTACAATCATCCTTCACACAGAAATGATTATGAATAAATAGATCAACAATGTATCCATTTATAGAAATGTAATCATTGAAATTTCCCTAATATTTTGTGAGAACTCTTGATTAGTACTAGACCTATTCAATATCTTCTTGAGTGGATTTGAATGCATTTGTGCCTGATATGGGATCTAAATTAGAAAGAAGTGTGTTGCATGTTTCTTTCTAATCTAGAACAATAATAGTAATCTATTCTTGAATGAATTAAGTGTAGATAATATTTACCTCATTTCTTCCCATGATAGAGATAAATTCATAGATGAATGAATTATTGTCATCTTTATTGATTTATTCTACCTTGATGGTTTTTATTTCACTTATAATTAATCTTGCTTTTAAATTTTTTCAAAATCTAATAACAATACACACATATCTATAGCCGAGTTGAATTTACTCGGGAAGATTTTATTCAAGGAGTCCTAATTCAAAATGCATTCATCTTCTATGTGATAAAACCACTCAACAACAAGTCTAATGAGATTTTAAACAAAAATCCTGATTTTGGCATCCTCATGCATAAATCCCAAGATACTATAGTAAATTGTGAAAGACAAGTTATGGTTGTCTGCATCTTGACCATTTTTTCCAGCAAACTTCAAAAATCTCTTCCTTGATCCTAAGGGTAATTCATTGTATTGAGTCAAAGCCAACTATCCAAAACATTTTCCCCATGGGACACATGGAACATTTGGGTTGGGGTGAACTAACACAATTTATTCAATCAAAAAGATATATGCACTAGGTAATTTTTCTCAATGGATTCACCAACCTCCATTCTAGGGGAGGTTCCTTGAATTGTTTAAAAATTAAGTGCATAAATCAGTTCAATCTCTAATAGAATCGTTAAAAACTATTGGCTAAAACATTTGTTAGGTAAAAAATATGGGATTTCGATGAGTAGCATGGGGTTAGAGTCCTTACATTAGTAAAAAACATAGGGACAAATTCCCTCTCTTATTAGCAAGTGGATTTACCTTTATTGAAAACAAAAAAGGAAATGGGAAAAGAGTTATTCACATCTATTTACAGCAAAATTATTATTTATAATGGAATTCATACTTTAAACTTGGAAGAACAAAAAGGTGACATAAATTAAATTAAAGGAATGATGGAAAAGAGGGAGAAAATGAGAAAATAAAAAAGGAAAAATGGGATTATTCTATCAAGTTAAACATAGTAGCTACTAAAATTATTCTAGGAATAACGAAGGACAACTCTAGGTAGTTAAACACATAAACTTAAAAGAATTGTCTAAGATTTGAGATTGTAATATTGGAAACCTTTATCAAAAAATTGAGATGGGAAAGACATATCATTAACATATGATTATGATACATACACCAAGGATATTTGATAAAATTAAAAAGGATGATACACAACAACTTCATATTTCTTAATTAAAATAGACATGGCAATCCTACTCTAATCTCACCAAGGTTTCACTATTTATAGAAATTAATAATCTAGATTCAATGAGAAATTATACAATAAAATCTTTGTGTTTTTGACTAAATAACCATAATCTCAACAACATTTTAAAATAAAATAATCAAATGTATATGGATGTGCACACAAACATTAACCATGAAGATATTTCAAACACAAAGTTTAAAAAAAAATTACTTATATTGATTCTCATCGAGATACAGTTATAATCTCCTCTTTCTCTATTTTGATGAAAAAGTATAATTATCAAGAACCTTTATAAATGAGCCCCAACCTTGTATTTATAGATTGAAGTGGGTGATTATGGTGCATAACCACCTTTTTGTCTTTTTAGGGACATGTAAAAGCACATTAGATAGTTTAAACAACTTGAAATATGTAAAAACATGTTGGGTGATTTGTAAAGCTTGAAAAAGTACAGTGACCAATTTGAAAGACTTGTAAAAGTGCATTGGTGTTTTTACATGACTTGAAAAATGCAAAAGTGTGTTGAAAATTTTGCACAGCTTGAAAAAGTGCAATGATCAATTTTCAATACTTGAGAAAGCGTGTTGAGAAATTCACACAACTTGAAAAAGTGAAATGACCAATTTTCATGACTTGTAAAAGTGCAATTTTCAATTTGCACAACTTGAAAACTATGAACTTTGCCTTGTTTCTACAACTATGATTCTCCCCTAGATTTTGTAAGTTTAAAATGAAATATTTTCACCATGGATACTTAATTAAAAAAATTATTCATCAATTTATCTTTCCAACACATCTAACAAGATCCAAATTAGAGTTTGGATGTGAAAGGTATGGCCTAAAGTAAATTTGATCCTGCTTGGACACATCTATATATCTACCATGCTTTTATAACTGTGATTCTCCCCCTTAATTTTTAAAAATCTAGATGATTTTTTTGTACCATGTTTATTTATGATAATATGTTATTCATAAAATTACCTTTATAATGCATCGAACAAGAGTGAAATATGGAGTTTGGATGCAAAAGTTACGACTTGAGGGAGATTGGACCCTATTTGAAAACATTTTACTTGGTGGGGTGGTAACTTTTGACCCTTATGCTTGTAGGGCTATCATATTCTAATCCTTCTACTTGTAGGGGTGTCATATTTTGACCCTTATACTTATATGGGTGCCATATTATTACCCCTTTTCTTGCAAGGGTGTTGGGTTCTACCCTATTTACAAGCACAGTCGTAATTCTCCCTCCTTAATTCAATAGGTCAAGATCAAGTTTTTATACCAAGTGTTTGTAATTAAAATTTATCTCTCAGATTTGGTCTTTGCATTGGGAAAAAAATAAGGAACTTTTGGAGAAGATTTATTTTACCTTAAATTTTCACTCTAGTGCTAATAAGATCAAATGAATTCTTGACTTCTCTTTTCTCTACACCATAGTACTTAGCCATAATCAAGACTTTATTCAAACACTGCATTGAAGTTGAAAAGGAAACTACTTGAGGTAATCCACTATCATTCATGCTCTGACCATACTTTGTTTTGTACACTACATTTATTATTTACTATAAAATTGAAATATCTATAAATGCAAAGTTGGTATCTATGCCTTCTTATATCAGGGGACCTAAATTTGATACCTGATGTGATCTAATTACCTATATGGAGAATAATATCTTGAGTTTATATTTTATGGAATCTTACTATTTGGATGAATAATATACATTTCATATCCCGTGATGAAGATGAAACTCTAAAATTATTCAGTCAAAAAACTCATTTTTTGAAAAGTTGTAATGGGGTTATGAGAGTTTGAGAGGGTTGCTTGCATGAGTATCAAACTCTGGGGATATTATCAGAATTGAATGCAAGTTTCATGACTTGTGCTTGTATAGGTATCAAACTTTGGGTTTATTATCATCACACTTATTAGGTTTTGAAGGAAATTTTAATAAGCTTCGTAGGATTTGAGGATTATGTTTGTAGACCTATCCAAGTCTGATAAGTTTGTTGAAAAAATATATGAGATCTCTTGGGTCTTCCTACATCTTATATAATTCCTCATGTACTTATTTTTTTATCTAAATGCAAAGGATGAAAAATTTAATATAGATATCAAATCCTCTATTATTTTTTACCCTCAAAATGTCACCCAATACCATAATGTAAGAATAGACTTCAAGTCCTTATACTACAAGTTGTATCCCTAATTCTGTCTCCTTTTTTGGTATGATTTCCATGATGAAAATAATCTTGTTGTACCAAAAGTTAAATTATCAATATATCTTCAACACACCATTTGGAAGCCTAAAGAAAAGGTAGATTTCATTATTTGACCCAAGTCTTGTCCATTGAGATATGGATTTGATGTCACATTTTGCAAAAAAATATTATTATCCCTATCATGAAAACAAATCTACTTGCCTATTAGGGTACAATTGGGGGTGTTATCATGAAATGTAAAATTTCATGACAACTAGCTCTAACTATGGGACCTCATTTTTAAAGCGAATGCAAGAGAACACCAGAATCTCAGATGACTAGTTCTATAGACTAGTGTACTTCCATTGGGTTACATAGTCATTTAAATATTACTAATTCAAATTCATGAGAGTTGTATGTCACTTCAAATTTGCATGTCCTAATATAATCCATTGATTATTAGTTCACCTATCTCAATCATATTATAAATGAACATTCATTATAAGACCAAATCCCCTACTCTGAAGATTTGCATATTAGGATCTAACCAACTCACAAAATTTTTTCCTATCTCAATCATATGAGAAATAAATATGCACTACTAGGCCAGATCTCATGCTCATGAAATTTATTCATGTTAACAACCAGTTCACTTAAAGATATCAATTAAAAACATTTCTATTATATTGTTTGAGGAATAACATTAATATCACCATTTTATGACTAAAAAAGCTATATTCAGAACAAAATTAATATCACCATTTTCATGACTCCAAAAGATATCTTTTGAATATACTATATATTTTATATATGTACTTAGTTGAAGTGTTTCAAGGCTCTATTTCATTCCAAAAACTGAGGAAGTTTTTACTTATAGAGTTGAGATGTGGTTAGAGATGTTCAATTGATAGTTCTTAGGTAGATATCACAACTATGAGCATGTGCATGCAAAATAACCAATAAAAGGAAAGGAAGGAAGAAAAAACATAATCATTGCATTTATTAAAAATAAACACACACACACAAACACACACACACACACATCAAAATAGAAATGGAAAAAAGAAACAAGTCAAAATAGGGAAAGTGATACCATTTACATGGCACAAAATAAAAAGAGAAGACTATACAAAACCATTCATTAGTTGGGATAAACACTTACCATTTTGAAATAATTAATTTTACTTATGAGGCTCAAATATTTTTAGTAGCATTGACCAAGTAGGTGGTAAGAGGGACTTACAATCATCATTCATACAGAGATTATTATGAATATACATATCAACAATGTCTCTAAGTTTAGAAATGGAATCATTAAAAGTTCCCCAATCTTCTACGATCACTCTTAAATAGCACTAGACTTCTTCAATATCTTCTTGAGTGGATTTGAGTGTGTTTGTGCCTGATCTGATATACAAATCAAAGAGAATTGTGTTTCATGTTTCTTTTTGAGCCATAACATTAATAGGAAAATATTTTAGAATGAATTGAGTGAAAATATTATTTAGCATATTAATTCCAGTTATAGAGATATATTCATAGTTGAATGAATTGTTGTCATTATCTTAATCAATATAATATGCCTTTATAGTTTTCATTTTGTTTGTAATGAATATTGGGTACCATACATTTTTTTATGCTTTCACATCATTTTTGATTTTGACCTTGGCATGATTATGGTCTTCAATTTGAATAGGATTGATTGCTTTGGATTCAAATCTTTCAGATAACTCTTCTACAAGAGGACATGAAAAAGAAGTGCTAGGAAAATCCTCACTTTTTACCATTGATTCTTCTATCTTGATACAAGAGGTATCTTCTTCTTTGCTAAAAAATAGTTCCATATTATATTCTCCTTTAGAAATTAGAACATCACACTGCATTATTATTCCTTTCTATCTTTGGTTTAATCATTGGTTTTTCAAACAACTCATTTTCTCCCAAGCAAGGTTTTTTTAAGTGGTGAATCTTTGTTAATATATGAATATTCCATTTTTTGAAGTCGACATTTGGTGATTTTAATGGAGTGGCTAACACATCATTATCACCTAGAATTTTGGGGTCAAATTTTTTTTTAGGACAGGTTTGCCTATATATGAATATAAATTTCATTATATAAATGTAATTTTCCAGTACCTTGAAATCTAATCTAAGGGATTTCACCACATATTATCAGGAGACTTTAATAAATTTTTTGGTGGTGTGTCTTTCAATTCCCATAAAGGCTTCAAGAATCTATAGTTTACAGCAAGGTAGGCAATGTTTTTCTTATAATATAATTTGTTAGTAATTTTTATCTATAATTCCATTTAATGCTCTTTAAGTGCCCTATATAAGGATGGGATGAACAATGATAGACTACCAACATCTGTCTATAGTCTATGAATGCCTATCCATAGTCTATAGGTATTTGTCCATAGTTTACAGGCATCCATCCATAGTCTGGGTGTCTACCCATAGATTGTGGGTGTCTGCCCATAATTTTTTGGCATCCTTCCATAGTCTATTGGCATCCATCCAATCTATAGGTATCCACACATAGCCTCTTGGCATTCATCCATGACCTACTAGAATTTGCATGTAACCCACTAGCATTCATTCACAATTATTTTATGGGTAGCCACCATCATTTTTTATTGTTGTCATGATTCCTTATTAATCGGTCAAGCATATTTTTTTTTTGTTGATCATCTTCATTTTTATATTAATCCTCTTTCATCCATGGCTTTACAGACTAGATAATATGACATCTGCTAAAAATGTTAAAGCCTCTAGGAAATTTAAAAAATAGAATAGCCTATTATCTTAGTTTAGATAGACACTAAATAGAGGCAATATATTTTCAATTAACTAATGGTTTTTATTCACTAGTTTATGTTAAAGTTAAATACTAATTAAAATGTATTAAACTATTTTATGTGCAGAATCCATGGATAACTCTTTTAAAGAATTTTCTCCATAGGGAGACATACCTAGGCATAAATTTAAAATGCCAAACAAAGGTACTAACTTTTAGAATACCATTTTTTTAATTAAATAAAATTTCTTTTCAAGATTCAATGATAATGAGAAGCTCTAAAACAATATTGCATGCAGAACCCATTGATATCAATGAATTGGAAAGACTTGTGAATGATACACCAAACATAGTTACTATATTAAAAATATTATTAGATTTCATGATTTTTATTAATTTTTACTTTAGTATTGGCATTTATTAAAAATTAATCTCATACATTTTTTTTGCATGTAGAATTCAATGATAAAACTATTGAAGAAATGTATAATGCTTTTGAATATATACTTCCAATGAAAGAAGCCACTCAGAAAGCAATTATCAAATAGAAATATGACATCAATACTATTGGTCTCAATGATGAGTTCATAACACCAAATGAGAGGTTTGCTCACTCAACACATTCTCCAATTGAAAAAGGCATAAAAGGGGTCACTCAAAAAGAAATACCCATTTTCCCAGTGAATTCAAGGAAACATAGATATCACATCATAATTATTGGTGTTGATGATGATTTCTCAACACCAAATGAGAGATCTACTAATTCTACTCACACAAAACAATCTTCAGATGAGCCTGCTATGTAACAAAAATAATATTTGGTTCAAATAGGCATAACAAAAACTATGTAGAAGAATACAAATACATGGATAATCAGAAGGTCATTTCAGTATGATTAGGCATCTAAATTCCCATTTACTAAACTTGTATAGCCAAAAAATAGTACTGACACACCAAAAAAATGTAAGTGCACCATTTGTAGTTAGAAACTTGGTAAGGACCACAAAATGTAACTCAAATTGGACATAATTGAAAAACATTCTATGGAAAAATATATAAGTTAGTAAAAGAGAAATATGAAATTATAAAAAAAATAGTGAAATGGAAAAATGAAAAAGAATGCATACATTAATGTTACACAATAGAGTATCATAATCATCAAAAACATTAATGGCATCTCATTGAGAAGGGAGGAATAATTCAAGCTCAATTCAAAAAGGTTGTTTAGTCTAATTTGCTTGCAAAAATTATATAGTTTTCAACTTTATTTCACATTTTTAAAAGAGGATGAAAAATCTCTGATTATTCAGATTACAAGCTTTTATTTTAGTAGATTAGATTACAGAACATTCCACATACACATTGGTCTAATACCAGTGCCTAGGAGATGGTAAAATGCCTCGTAATGATTAAAAAAGAGGATTTGAAAGAGAAATTAAAATTAGTAAGGTTAATATCATTGTCCATTGATGAGGTAGTAATGGTTGACAACACACCATGGGTATACATGCATGTATATACATTTCATAATCATTCAAGGCAACATAACATTTTATCTATACATAAAATGATTGAAAATTGTAATGCAAAAAACCTTTGCAAATTAGTTACTTCTAATTTGATGTATATTGTTGGGATGAGTTACCATGATATAGGTACTAAGTTGGTTTGTGTTGATATGGACAGTGAATTAGTAATGTAGGGGAATAAAACAAGTTTGTGTGTTCACCTACAAACATCAATTACCCCATATATAACTCCAATCCATTGCATGGTACATAGAATGAATCTTGATTACAAAATTTTAAGCACATTAAAAAGTGTCACAAAATTGGAGGAGCTAATTTATGATTTGCATGAGTATATGTCATGCAGTCTAAAAAGGTTTTTAGAGTTTCAAAAATTTGCAATTGGAGTGGCTATGGAAAAAACTATTAAAATATGTAGATACTAGATGGATTTTAATGTATGAGCTTGCATGAAAAATAATTAATAAATATCAATCATTGGTTGGTTTTATGTTTAAGTATAATATGGAGGTTTACAAGGCAAGATATTTATTGAATCGCTTAAAAGATTTCAAAAATTTGCTAACATTATGTGGTAGTATACCCATGTTGAGGGAAATGCATTGTTTGACAAAACATACACAAGAGAGATCAATATATATTGTGGACTTTATAAAGTTGAGGAAACATGTTTATTTATCACTTGATATATTATAATACTCAGATGAAATTTTTAAGGGACCAATATTTGAGAGTTTGGAAACTTTAACAAATCTAAAGGACCCTCAAAACTATTTACAATTTAATATTCATGATCATCTTTATATTTTTTGTTAATAGAAAGGAGATACCATTACACACTCTCCAAAGATGATAAAATTTAGTTGGATCAAATTTGAAGAAGTACCTATAGCAAGGGTTCTATATGATAATGTCATATATGACATGCGAAAGAAATTGAGAGATATTTTAAAAAACTTGTCTGCTGATATTCGAGATCATTTTCCAAGAGATGACTTGCTTAAATTATGGGTGTGATGAATCCTACATTTTATAGTGTTGATGGTGAAAAACAAGCAAGTAAATTATTTATCAAATACATGGGTAATCTCATCCAAAAATTTAGTAAGTCTGTGGAAATTAATGGAGAGGAAGTTAATGGTATTTTGCAAAAAAAATTATTAAAAAACTAGTCAAAGCTTTTGGGATTTACAATGGTTGAACAATGTCAGTTGTTAACTAAGCCAACAAAAATAGGTTCTATTACCAAGATATGGAAAAATATATATCAAAGAAATGTTCTACATGAATAAATTAGTGAATGTTTTCATTTATATGAATTGTGCCAAACATTGATTTTGGGATTTGTGGAAGATGAAAGGGTATTTAGTGCATTATTTTTTGTCAAATCAAGGCTTTGAAATAGATTGGATAAAAATCTTGAGACATGTCTAAGGTTGTGTGTTTCAAGTTATGACATGGATATGTTTCCATATGATAGAGCAATTTCAATTTGGAGTAGTCTAATTAAAATAAAAGGTATCACAAATATAACTACAAGTGAAATTGTAAATGCTAGGGAGATATGCCATACAAATGTTAGTGATGAATTATGGGTTACCAAAGGGTTATTTGATATACCTGACTAAAATATCTTCAACATTCTAAAATATTATTCTTTATCATTTGTTTACATTGAGTTAAGTTATTTATTACATGCTTAGTTGATATGCTCCTTTCTTCAATATTTTTCAATACTATTTTTTATCATTTTTTAATATTGCAAGTTGCAAAAAATAGTACATGTTCAGCATTCTATTTTTTTGATTGTTTGACATTTTTTTAATTAATTATAGATTTTTTATTCAAATGAAATTGTAAATAAAATTTTAGTAGCTTTGATACCAAATTTACTATAAATTAAAGTAGTAAACATTGCACCAAATTATTACAAAATACGAGTAATGAATTCTTAATTACAAAATATATTTTAATATTATAAAACATAAGTTTCCAATAGTTATTAAACATAATCATAATACAACTCGAGGCTTTGAGGTCAAACCTCACTTTTCATTAATTAAAAGATAGTATGGAAATTACAAAACAACATTAAACTTATCGTAGTCTCATAATCATTGTAGATCATTTTGTACTTCCACTAAATGTTCATTGGTATTGGTAGTGGTTGTGTTGTCTGTGTGGATCAGGATCCCAAAATCTTAGAGATCTTTCACTGTAGAATGAATATTGGCAAGATTACTTCATTCTTCAGTAGCAACATCTCCCACTGAAAGTAATGATGGGTTCATTTCAACTTTATTTTTAAACAAAAAATTAGGATCTAAGCCATTTTGTTAAATTATTTTCTTCAATGTATTATTTTTCTTATTCAATAATATACAAGGCTTTCCTTGAAATAAATTTCCACAAAAATACTTTTGTGTGCTTTCTTTAGATGCATGTCAAGGATAACAACTTGGTTCTGTAGATTTATATATTTTGACTATAAATGATCAAAAAAAAATTAATTAGTTAAATGTTTTAAAATAAATTTTAATTTAAAAAAAGCATAAAAAACTCATCACATTTTTTTATTTTTCTCCATTCGTAAGATCCACCAAGATTTTATTATATGCCATTTGCTATAGTATGCTTGGGATTATGAATTGAAGTTCTTAAGCCTTTTTAACATGATATCAGAAACATCATCATTAAATCTATTATTCACAACAACACTTCTTGAAACTACTTTGTTGAATAAAATATCAATTTTTGTTGGCTCATGCTCCATCATTATGTACAATTGATATCATTGATTGTGGTTGTGGAAATGAGCATTTATTTCCTAAATTAGTACTTTTGCCTAATGCTCCATGTTTTTAATTCATCAAGGTTTGTAAGATTAAATTCAAGAACATATGCTTTAGTATTTTCTACCAATAAATTAGAAATAGGAAAAAAAAATACGTTGGTCGTCTGCTTGAGGAATCTCATATGTAGGATTACCTTTAATGTTGCTAGGTGGTGAATCAAGTGGATGAGGTCATTGTAAAGGCTCCATGGGTTGAGATCCATTTATGATATCATGAGGGTTGAAAGAATCCCTGGGTGTGCCACTCTCAATTCCCAAGACTCATCATCTAGATCAATATTATGAAGAACTAAAGTCTCAGTCATAATAGGAAGACCACCAAATAAAAACTTTGGAAACTCAGACATTAGAACCTGAAATGTGAAACCACTTTGAGATAGGATAAAAAGACATTTCCCAATACCAATAGTTAAAGGGCCATGACGGGGTGGTGGTAGTGGTGGGAATTTTTTTCTTGGATAAGAATGAGATATAAATAGGAATTAAAATAAATTAAATGACTAATTAAAAAAATATAATATAATATTAGCATTTAATAAAAAATATATCTATTTACTTCACCTTATTATTTTTTTCATTGCTGTTGTGGCTATTGTTGGTGTTCTTATTGTTGTTGTTGTTGCTATTAGGGAACTCTTGAATTTCTACCAGACCTAGCTAGTGTTTTCAATACAAATTATGTAGGCTCTACTATGTGTGTGTGTGTGTGTGTGTGTGTGTGTGTGTGTGTGTGTGTGTGTGTGTGTGTGTGTGTGTGTGTGTGTGTGTGTGTGTGTATATATATATATATAATATATATATATTACAATGATAAAAGAATATTCAATAAAATCAAATATAGTTTATGAAGGTATATCGATAATATGAGTGGAGTGTTGTGTGGGTGTTGGAGGTGTAATCAAATTTTGCATTCACTTTCTTCTTATCAATTATTTCTTGCGCATCTACAGAATTGATTTTGCATCACCTTCCATCTCTATTTATATTAAGGCCTCAAGAGGTTGAAATCCTTTGCTTATAGTATTTCTTTTGGTAATCATTCCATAAAATTTTTCTACAAGAAAAAGATTTTTTATTTAAAATGAACAAGATCAAAATTTATGTATTTATTTGAAATAAATAGATATATCAAAGAGTTAAAAAACTAATCAAACTAACCTCCTATGCTTCAAGGGAGAGTGCATTGACAAAAAATTTGGGATTGAAGGTAAAAGGAACAAAGGATGCTTGAAAATATGAAATTACTTCATAGTACAATGGAATAATATAATTACAACAAGAAAACTAAGTATTTTCATTACACAAATCATGTTTTAAATCATCTTTGATTCTACTGGAAATAAAACTACACCAATTCAATGGTTGAGCACACAGAGTATGAAGAATATAAATAAGAGCCTAAAATAGAACATCGGATGGTCTACCCTATAAAACAATTCTTACTTAGAAAATTTTAATCATTCCAAAGAGAAAAGGGTTTTTAACACATTCAATTTTTAGTCCTCTTTTATCGTGGCATTGAGGATCTATAAAAAAAAATTACCAAGTTAGAACAAAATAAGTAAAACTATTCAAAAATTAGTAATTATAAATTTAAAAATGCATACCATCCACTTGCAGTGAGTAATGGGAATCTAAATAATTTTTGTCATCATCATTTAGCAAGGCCTTTATGATGACTAGGTCCCCATCATTAGAAGATAGACCTGTCAGTCTCTCAATATCCTCTAGACGGATTCCAAATGAAATATTATAGGAGTTTAAGTTGATGTGAAATGTGGAGGAAGAAGTATTAAAGCTTTGTAGTGAACATTTAACAAATGAATATCTTTGTTATAATAGGGTATGTAGATAATGTCATTGAACTTGCAAGGCTCTACCCAATGTTGTATGTGTCTAGTTTCTATAGAAGCCTTGAGATGATAGTGCATGACAAATTATATAAAGTGAGTTTGTGGGTTCTAGTTACCCCTATGCCAACATTGAAGGAGGTCTAGGAAATGGAAGCCATGGAATAAAGAAGGGTTTTGGAAATCGAGAGTGGGACTTGGGGAAAAGAGGAATTTTTTTAAACTTGGTAGAAGAGGCTAAACTGGAAAAATGTAAAAAATGAGTTGCATTTATTATATTTATAGGCCTTCAAGTCATAAAGAGTGGCTACCCATATATTGTAGGCATTCACCAGAGACACCAATATCACAACTAAGAGGATCACATCATCTTTGGTCAAAGGCCTGTGTAGACAATCGACACATACACACATACCATGAATTTATTTGACACATGTATACACCATAGGTGTTCATCCACCATATAGGTGTTTGATCATATGTGTAGACAATCGACACATACACACATACCATTAATTTATTTGACAAACTAACCTTGACAAGTGTGCAACAAGGTCTACACATGTGTTCATCTAATCTAACCAAGCATCCATCTAATTTTCACACTGCACCATCATGCATGCGGTTAAAATAAGTGTTTATCCAATTCACATAGGCATTCATTTGAATTCAAATAGGCATTCATCCATTCTAAATATATGTTCATCTAGTTTACATAAGCATACATATAATTTACATAAGCATTAGTCTAGGTGTGAATAGGAATTTGACCAATACAAATAGGCATCCATCCAATCTCCACAAGCATTCATTTGAATAGGCATCCATCCAATCTACACAAACATTCATCTAAATCTAAATACATATTTAACCAATCTAAATAGATGTTCATCTAATCTATACAAGCACGAATTTAATCCACACAACCATGTACCTAATTAAAATAGGCATTCATTTGATTGCATAGGCATTTATATGATTACACATGTATTTATCTGGGTCTAAATAGGCATTCATCTAATCCAAATAGGTATTCATCTAAATTACATAGGTGTGCATCTAGTCAAAACAAGTGTGCACCTCATTTATAGAGGATTTCATCCAGTCTGCATAACCACTTACTTGTAATTATGTTAACGTGTATCTATTTTTTGACATTCATCGATGATTGTAGGCTTTGCATGATTCTCTATATGGCATCATGCAATTTGTATTTACAATTATTCAACTTCCAACTTGATTCACCACCATTGTGAATTAGATTCACCTCAAGACCTCCATAGATTTTTCTATAGGTCCCACTAAAATGAACCATGCTCCCAAGACTATGATATTTAAGCAATCTTATGAACATGCTATTTTTTCTCTTTTTCACCAAATAGAAATCCAAATTATTCATCTATTCTCTGACCAAATATTGGTTCTTCTAATTGTTCACCTTCTTCCACAATTGTGAAACTAAAATAATCATGTGATAAGAAGCACTTTCTCTTTTTCGTTGTTAGAATTCTGACATGTTTGATCAAGAATTTGCCTTAGAAATCTCTTTTTTGAATGCTGAGGGCTCTTAATTATATCATGTTCTACTACTTCATCATCATGAATTATAGTTGTATCATGTATTGAGTCTTCTTTATTCAAAATTCTCAACATAATCATGTCATTGTAAATTTTAATATCTTCATGTTGTACATCTTCCAAATCATTTACCTTGTTCCTCATCAAGATGAATTTGATCTCTGGGTGTAGAGAAACAACAAAGACACAGAGTTGATTGTTGGGACCTGGTTGATTCACCTAAGGAATGAGTCTCAATTTTTTTGAAGATAGCTACAAACTCTTTCATTTTCTCATCATCCTTCTTCTAAATTTGGAAGAAACCTGACAACAATGGATACATGTCTATAATTAATTTGAATCTACTAAAAAATCTTCATGGAGTCCTAATTCACAATGCATCCATCTTCCAAGTGCCAACACTACTCAATAGTAGGTCCACAATAAAAGTTTCAAAAAAAATACTAATAGTGACATCCTCATGCTTAACTCCTAAGATACTACATGAAACTATGAAAGCTAAGATATGATTATATGCATCTTAACCATTTTCACCAAAAAACTTTGGAAATATCTTCTTTAAGCCTAATGTAATTCATTATATTGAGCCAAAACCAATGGTCCAAAATGTTTTTCACATGGGACACAAGGAACATTGGGGTTGTGGTGAACTAACATCATTTATTCAATCAAAAATATGTAGTCACTAGGTACTTATTCTCAGCAAAATCACCAACCTCCATTCTAGGGAATGTTCTTTGAAATGTCTAAAAATCATGTGCGTAAAGCACCTCAATCCCCAACAAAGGTGCCAAAAATTGTTGGCTAAAAAAATTATTAAGGGGTTAAATGTGGGAATTTATTTAGTAACATGGGGTCATAGTCCTTACATTAGTCAAAAAAATTGGGACAAATTCAATCTCCTATTAGCAAGTGGAGATACCTTTTTTGAAAACCAAAAGGAAAAGTGAGAAAATAATTATTAATAGTTATTTATATCAAAACTATTATTTATAAGGGGAGTCATACTTTTAAATTTAAAGTAAAAAAAGGTGACATAAAGGAAATGAAATTAATGATGGAAAAGAGGGGTAACATTATAAAGGAAAGGAGGAAGGGAGAATTAGATTATTATAGCTAGTTAAACACAAAAGTTGCTAAAAGGATCCAAAAATGATGACAAACAACTCTAGGTAGATAAATACATAAACTTAATATAATGGCCCTAGATTTGAGATTGTAAAATTGGAAACCTTTATCATTAAAATGATATGGGAAAGACATATCATGAATATATGATCATGATACATACACTAAGGAGATTGGTTAACATTATAAAGGATGATACATAACAACTTTGTATTTCCAAATAAAAATAGACATGAAATCCTAATCTTAATCTCACCAAGGTTTCACTATTTTTATAAATTAAGAATGTATATTAAAAAATAAATTCTACAACAAAATGTCTATGTTTTTATCTAATTAACCATAATCTCAACAACATTTCAAAAAAAATAAAAAATGTATGGATGTACACACAAACATTATCAATGAAAATATTTAGAACACAAAGTTTGAAAATTTTTCCTTTATATTGATTCTCATTGAGTTGCAAATATAATCTCCTCTTTCTCTGTTTTACTATAAAAGTATAATTATCAATAACCTTTACAAATGAGCCCCAACCTTGTATTTATAGTTTGAAATGGGTGGCTATAGTGCATAACCACCATTTTTTAAATTTTCATGGACTTATAAAAGCACTTTATCTAATTTACACAAATTGAAATTTGCAAAAACACATTGGGAAATTCACATAACTTGCAAAATTTCAATGACCAATTTTCACGCCATAAAAAAGTTCATTATTTTTTGCATGACTTTAAACATGTAAAAGTAAGTTGAAAAATCTACACAACTTTTAAAATTACAATGATCAATTTTTAATACTTGAAAAAGTGTATTGATAAATTTGCACAACTTGAAAAAGTTTAATGATGAATTTTCACAACATGTAAAAGTGTAATTTCTAATTTGGACAACTTGCAAAAGTGACATGACATTTTTGCACAGCTTAAAAATTGTGAACGTTGCACTATTTCTACAATTATGATTATCCATTTGATTTTATAAGTTCAAAATGAAATATTTTTCTTGGTGTAGATTTTTGTCCAATTGAGTTTTGTATACATGGTATTATTTAGCTTATTGTTGGGGTTTTTTTCCTTATTTAAGCATACCTTCCCTTAGGTACATGCCAAAGTAACTAAAATCTCAATGTGTTAGCATGTTATTAGTTCACACAAGAATGAGTTCTTGCATCCTCATCTAAAGAACATAGTGAGGGACTGGTTCTCATTGGTTTTATTATGTGAGGATTAAATAACAGACAAGGGCATTCAAACCCATACACATTACTACACTCATTTTATAATCCATCTTAATACATTTTTATTACTCAATGATCAAAAAGAAAATTAAATTTTAAATAGTAATTGTGAACCTAAAATCTGTTAACTGAACCATAACATACAAGATAATAAACAACATTATCTCCATAGTCATAAGAATAACAATATTAAGGTAACACAAGTTTCATTCATCATATTAATAAGTGATTCAAAGATTAGATAATTCTAGTGTATAATGTAACTCAATCATATAATTTTGTCAACACTATCTGACTAAGTACAATAATAATAACAATACACTCAACCACATCAACAATAACAAAAACCTTACAATGTTTTATCCAAGGGTATTTATACTTAGTTTTCCCTGACCAATATAGTTACAATAATAATTACACTCATAGTGACTCATAAAAAATCATCAACACACTTGAGTCGTCACAACCAATTACATAGATTTCATAAAAACCTAGGCCTTTGTGCCCCTATATTCTCTCTTTAGTTTTAGATCATCATTATTGAGTGCTTATCTTCATGTACGTAATTGATGGATTCATGCTTTACTTAGTATCTTTCATCCCTAAAAATCATTCTCTAACTATCTCCCACATCTCATGCCCTCCCTAAGTCTTCTACTTAGTTCTAAGTCCTCTGTTCTTAGGTTTTCTATTTATTATGCACATTCATTCTGACTTGGTCATCTCATGCCATGGAATCTCATGCCATGGTTTTCTACACCATACCTCTCCATTCTAGTTATTCCAAAAAATACTTAGCCAAAATTTAGGGTCCAACATCACCCCACCCTATGCCATTAGTCTATCCCAAAATAAGCAATGGTCATGAGATTTGCCAAAAACTTAGGGACAATATTCTTGATATTATTCATGACACCTTCGCAATGGGATAAGGTGTTTAGTATTTTGGTTATTATTTATTTAATTACCACTTTGAACTTCTTGGTCTCCTTAGGTTGGTTAAGACACTTGCCTACTTTATTTACCAAACATTCAAGGGATGTGGAAGCATAATTATAAACACCTCAAGCATAGTGACTTTAGAAACAATTGTCCTCAGAGTGCCATGAAGTTTGAATTTTTTTCTTATCTATGAATGATTAATTTTTCATCCATGGCCTCCACATCTATAAATGATTTGGCATGTTTTTAGTGATATTTTATTAATAAGGCATTATCAACTAACTTATATTATTGAAGTTCTTCTGCCTAAATATGAGCTTCCAAAATCTTGTTGGGTCATTCCAAATTTATAAAAAAACCATCTAAAATGGGAATAATATCACCAACTCTATGCAATACTCTCTTGGACACCTCCATAGCTTCCTAAAACTACTTTTCCCCCCAATTTTATTCGTCCCTAGGGCTAAGCTATTCTTTAAATTGTTTTAATACGAGCTTCACCAAGGTCTCTAGCTTATCTGTTACCTCACTATATAGGGGTACTTCGTCCATGAGCAATGGTTCTTGTCTTAAAATTTTATTACAAATGTTCAATGTTTTAACTTTGGAAGTTGTGTCCACTTCCAATTGTCACTTAATATTGGCCAAATCTTCCTCTATATTTGTCCTAGATGTAACCTATTTATTATACATCGCCACCATCTCTATGTGTTTTCTTGGGCCCATCATGCATTAGACTCTTTGAAGGCATTCTACCTTGTGACCTCAACTGCCAATTTTAAAAGTGTCTCACTAGTTTTTACAAGGATAAACTACAATGGATCTACCCAAAGGGTATCAATAATCACCATTGCTTTTAGATCTCTGAACATAGGATTGCAATAAGGGGAGATTAGTATTGTGTTAGTGAATAAAATAAATCAATCAAAAAAACACTAAACAAAAACCCTAAGCCCATCTCAAAGGATTTTATTTAACAATAAAAATGGAAAACATAACTAAAATATGAAATAAATACCTTCCTTCACCTTCGTTGGATGCTCCAAAATGCTTGTTGTAGTGGCTTGTTTGGTTTGTGCTTATGAAGTCTTCATCAATGAAATGTGTCTACTTTCATCTCTCCTTGGCACCATGTTTGGATTTTACTTGGATCAACAATTGTGTATTATAACACTAATTTAAATGGATTTTGTAATTATTTGTGCATTATAACTTTGCATTATCCAAGCTTAAAAATCAATAGGCAAGGCCTCCTATTTATAAATTTTTGGAATGGTTTAGAATCAGTCTAAACCATCCATCCCAAGATGAATATGTGTGGCTAAGGATTAATTTAATTATGTAATTAAAATTCATAAATATGCTCATCAATATTTGGGATAGAGGGGCATTAACTAGGCATGGAGGGTCTTAATCAGGCATGGGAGGCATTAATTCAGATATTTGTGGCATTTATGGCTTGTGGATGCCACCCCATAGGATGATGTCATTTAATGATGTAGTTAATGATAATCAATTTCTAAATAATATTTACTACATAAGTTCCATGGAAAATTAAATTAAGCTCTTGATTTTCTTTAATTAGCCTTAAACATGATTGGTCAATTTTAGTGCAAAACTTTGGCAATTTGTGCAAAAATTAATCAAATTGGTCAAAATGATATATTAGATTGAAATTTGACTAGATTGGAATTAGAAGTTGATATAGATGTGTTGGAACAACTATCCCATTTAGGATGTTATAAATGAAAAATTACAAATGGACATGTCTCGTACAAGAAATTTGATAGAAAAGAGCAATCTAGAGCACCAAGATACAAAATTGGCATTTTGACTCAAAATGATTTGATCAAAGTTAGTTACTTCATAAATTTCATTGCCCAATTTTATGATACTCTAGACAAAATTGTCACTTTAATATATTAAGTTCAACTCATTTAATGTGTTTTATTATTTTTAATCCAAATTATGTGTTTTGGTGGAAATTAGTCAAAACCCTAATTGATGGTCATTGGTGGCTAGATTTAGGTGTCTACAGTTTGCCCCTATTTGGGAAGATGTTACAAATTGTAGGCATAGATATATTTTATTAAATAATGAAAAATGGCCTATATGCTAAAAAGAATATGATGATTGAAGAACAAAGCTCCAAATAGTTTTTGAAAATCTTATGATGATGCCCCCTCGAGGGAGTGGCCATCACATGTGTGGATGGATGGTCCCTCAAAATGAAAAAAAAAGGGTGAGATTAACATGTGTTTGATATTAATCTAAATGAGAAAATTATTGCATGTATTGATTTAAAAATTATTGATTTGCCCAAAGGTAGTTATAATTCAAAATAAAAGTCAAAAATAATGATTTGCCCATAGGTGGTTATAATCATTAAGAGGACCTGAATTGTTTTATAAAGATGATTGTGCCCCAGTTAGGGTTGATTAACAAGCATAACTCAAGGAGATACCCTAGAATATGGATTAAAGATGAGCAGGTATAAAGTGATGAAAGAGATGAATAGAAGAATAAGATTTATCAATATAAATAATTTAGTTGTACCTACCAATGAGGAGATGTTAGTCCTTATTAGCAATGATACAACTAGAATGGTCATTGGGTTGATTTAATCAAGGGTGTATGGAAGGATGTGCTAAGGTGTCAAGTATAAAATGTTAAGGTTCCATTAATTATAGACCTTCTTGAAGATAATTTTTCCTATATCACATGATGGTATACATCATGATAGAACATCATGAAGACTATCCTAAAATATGCATTAGGACTAACTCCTAATCTAATAAACAATTGAAAATAAGGCACCAATGATAAAAACCATGATGACAATGTTGATGTATGAATATGGATGGACTCAAAAATAATGTGCATAAGGATTCACCCAATGATCACATATAGACTAAGTCAAGGCAATAGTGTTGAAAGAAGAAAAATAGGCAAGTGAATAGATTAAAAAACAAACAAACAAACAAACAAATAAAAAGCACATAAATAGACAAATAACTTGAAATAAACAAATAAAAATCTAGAAAAGAAAAAGAAAAATAAAGCATCATAACAATGAGTTTGCCATATAAGGACGGATCGAGGATAACTAACTAAGCTTAGACAAGACAAATGTTTTTGGATTTGGAAACATTTGAAATGTTTTTTGTAATTTTGAGGTATCTCAACTCGTTAAAGAATGACAAGATACCTGCTCATAAAATGGTGAGATTGTTTGGCTTAGGTTTCTCACAAAATGGTGAGAGAATATGGAATGGAGGATTGATTTGACCTCAACATGAATTGAGCACGATCCACATAGTCTCAAAATAACTTCAAGTGATAGTAGTTATTTCCACATAAAAGGTAGGGAGAAACTTAACTAGGTAACAAGTTCTCAAATCAAAAAAAATGGTCAATCAAATGAAAATAGCAATGGCAAGGTGATGTATCAATACATGATAAACAAATGTTTCCCCTAGTTTTCTCATAGGCAGTTATAACTAGGATACAATGGATCAGGTCAATGATACTAATTTGCCCATAAGTAGTTATAATTAGTAAAATGACCAATGAGACACTGATTTGCCCATAGGCAAGTATAATGAGGCTCATATAAACAAACTTGATAGGATGGAAAAATGAAATATATCTTATCAGATCAAATGTCACACTACTTTGGTTTGGCATCTAATAGGTTTTCAACAAAGATATTAGAGAGGTGATTTTTAATTGGCTTCTTTATTTTTTTCATCCCTAGCTTAAGAAGCTCTATAACCAAATTCTTCTTTTTCTTAGTTAGTCTTTATGGAAAGAAAGGAATAATAGAATATTTAGGGAAGCTGTCAAAGATTCTTCTCGTGTTTATTAGTCCTTTACTACTTCCCTCATTGAAAGTGTTGCTAGTTACCATATTAAAACTGCTAAAAAACCCCTCACTCAAGAAGAGAAAAACATTGCTGACAATTGGAGAATTCTTAACTAAATACTTGTCCATGATAATTCAAAGAAGATTTTGAGATATAACATTAAATGGATCCCTCTAACATCTAGTTGGCTCAAGATTAATTTTTATGGGGTCTGTAAGTCTAATGGAAAGGCTAATGGTGGTGGGATTATTAGGGATGATAGAGGGGTGCTTGTTGCTGCCTATGCTACTTGTTTAGGTACTCAAAGTAACAACTATGTTGAGGCCGCTGCTCTCTTATGGGGAATCAAATTATCCATTTCCTTGTGTATTTATAATCTACACATACAAGGGGACTCTAAATTTATCCTTGATGCTATTACCAATGCTTTGATAGTTGGGTGGAGACTTAAGGATATCATCATGGGCATCCAAATTCTTATCCATAGAATTTCTAGATTGGAATTATCTCACATATTTAGAGAATGGAATGGTGTTGATGGTCCCCTTGTTAATTATGGTTAGCATTTTATGAATTGGCAATGTTGACACCAATATACTAATGTTCCCATTAACATAAGGGAACTCATTCAGAAAGAGATGACTTATCAAGGATGACTCATCATATCTACTAGCCTAGATGGTCAGATGTTTTTATTGTGAAAATTATGTGGATGTTTAAGTATGAGGGTATTATGAGCTATTGTACATTTTTGACTAATGCCATTTTGTAATTATTATATTTACATGTGTTCAACTAAGCGAGATAAGTGATTTTGATAACAAGTTTCAAAAAATCATTTCTACACATGGGAGGAAAGGGCATCGATTGGATATTGTGAAGGAATATCAAGTTGTTGATGGCTTGTGCATGTTGGGTTATCTTCCTAATTATTTTTGCATTATAATTTTCTACCTTGCTAGAGTTAATTTGCAAATTTATAGAGTGGAAATTTTCCTATGCTCTTAGTATCTTTGGCTCTATAATCTTATAGAGTGGATTTCCTAGCTAAAGGTTGGGAGGTTGTTTCTCCTTAGTCTAGTTTATTTTTATAATTTGTGCTATTTTTTGCTTTATACTATCTACCATTTATTTATTATTTATGTTTTTATGATGTAGCTAACTCTAGTGGCTCTTTTTGTTCCTTTTTTTACTTCTGTTAAGGATTTGGCCCCTGGTTTTTGTCACCTTATATTATCAAAAACTATCACACTAATTTCATAGACTATCATTTAAACATGGATTTGATAAGATTTGAAACTTGATTAGAAGCCCCTTAAAAAAATGTGTGCAAAGAACTGAAGGATCCAAAATCAAAATAGGATTGGGTAGGATGGCAAAAAATAGCCTTTAGTCTAGATAGGAATGGAATCATAGGATGACATGGTCTTGCACTAGGATAATGATGGGTTTTGATATATTGGATAAAATGGTAGGAAGGTTACCGCCAAATGATGGGGTAAATGGAAATAATATGTGACAATGGAAAATGGATCTGGTAAATGAAATGGTATGGTATATGTTTTTATCCTGGGTGATTATTTTTAGTTTATGATGTGTTTGGGCTAGGTCTGGTAGATGGCATATGACTCTATTGCTTCTAATGAAGTGGAGATACACATTCTAATTAGTAAATGATATAACTAGAATAATACATCATGTTAATTTCTAGGCCATAGCTCATTGGAATAGTTACTTTGTTAAGAACCTATTATAGATCTAGTTGTCAAGAATGCTTTTGTGATCTTAATTGTTCATTGATTCTAATTTATTCAAACATCAAGACAAGGTATCTTTGTAGCCTTTACAAATGAAAATGTGGCCATGGATGGTAAATAAGTAAAAATAATGGTTGATAGGTTTGATTATGAAATATAATAGCAAATGATAATGGAATGGGTGATGGTTGGGAAACAAATAAAGATCAAGATGTTCAGTCATACATAATGTTGTTGATGCCAAATTTTATATAAATTTGGATATGGTAGGTTCAATGACCTCTAAATATTATCTTGATAGGATCACCTTATTTTTATATTATTTGATCTTGAGAGTAGATACCATCTAATTAGGCTATAGATTGGAATTTATTTTGATTTGATCTTTGATATTATCTTCATCAAATAGTGAAGGAATTTTGTGCTCAGCTATCAGTGCCTCAATGAGGTTTTCACTAATGAAATTATCTTGATTTTCCTCTAGTGCCTCCAAGAAGGTTTCACTAATGAACATTTGATTTTGACTTTGATTTTTTTCTAGTGCTTCCAAAAATGTTTCACTAAAAGATGTTGAGTATAAAATTTGATTGTCCCTTAGTGCCTCTAAAATGGTTTCACTAGGATAATGTTATTTTGATACATGAATTTGGTTTTGGCCTCCTTACTCTTCTTCAACTATTATGTCACCATGGATGTAGTTCAACAAAGTTTGATTTTGTTTGTCCCAATTGACACTTGTGGGAGATGGAATGTCAATAATATGGCTATTTTGGTTGATGGTAATGGCCTGTGGAATGGTAATGGAATGGGGAGAGGCTACACAATCATCATAGATGATACTAGGATAACTCATGTTGAAGCTAAAGTACTCATCCTCAAAAACTATAGAAGGATCACAAATGTATTCAAATTGATCTATGAGGCATGTGTAACCAATATTTTAATAGTCATGAATGTATTTTATTTCTAAATATAATTTCAACTCAATATACTCTATATTAGATGTTGAGACTAATGTTGATTATGATTTTGATGCTAAATCTAATGTCAGTTCAAGAATATAACTTAACTCTAATTTTGATTCTTCATCTGATGGGTACTCTATTACAATGTTGTCTTATTGAATGTTTGGTATTGGACAAGTAATAGCTTATGATGGCATAATGGGCTCCATAAAAACTAGTTTGCTAGAGTGTAACTCCTCTAAGATGGGAAAAAGTTCAAAAGACAACTCCTCAAAGACTAGCTTGTCAATAGGAGGCTCTTGAAAAATAGACATATGGTAAAGGTAATGAATTGCCTAAAGGCAGTTATAATCATTAATAAGTGACTTATCAAATACTGGCTCATCAAAGTGAGACTCCTTCATAATTGGTATAGGTTCAATAGGTGATTCATCATAGGTCAACTTATCACAAGTGGTTGGTTCAACAAAAATATCTTGGATTGGTTGGTTTTCTTGGCCTTTATTTCCAATGAGTTGTAAAATACTAGTTTTGAACATATCTTGGTCTTTGAAAGACTAGATGGGTTGAGGTTTTGATTAGATTGGTACTAGAGGAGGAATGGCCTATGATTGCATAATGGTAGGGCATTGTGGATCTTAATTACTCACATGAGCCAAAGAATGAAGTCTTAAAATCATAACAATAGGGTGATGTGGGGCTTGGTTTCTAACATAAGGAAAAGGATGAGGTCCTAAAATTATGGAGGGGCATTGTGGAGCTTGATTTCTCACACAAGCCAAAGCATCTAAGTCCACTTCATAGACCATATCATCCTAATATTGAGTTTGATCATAAGCTAGTTCTTGAATATATTCTATGTACTGATTATTCTAAAGAGTGTATGGATCTGTATCCAAAATAACATTATCTATAATTGGGTATTAAAAGTCCTCCTCATAAATCATATCATCCCAATTGGTAATTTTATTTAGACTTTGTGGATTTTGACTATGTTCCCCATATGGAGTATTGTAGGGAGAATAATAAATCTCCTTAGAAAATATTTCTCTATCTGGGTTCCTAGTGGGATTTTATGCATCCATTATATCATAAGTTATATTGTATGTGACTTCTGCATAAGTGTAACTAGACATATCTGCATAAATGATGAAAGTTCTTAAACAAAATTCTTAGAGTTTTGCAAACTTTGAAAAACTATGTCCAAAGGATAAATGGTTCAAACTTGGTCTAACATGGTCAAAAGTGGATTTGTATCTCTAAAAAATGATTTGATCATAGAGATGTATCTCCAAAATGGTTTAGGTTAAATATTTGGCATAAAATAGTCTAAAATCAAATTCTTAATGTCAAGTGTCATACAGACAAAAGGTTAAGTGTCTGAATAAAAACCGACATGACAAAATTCTCAGTCAAAGTGTTCTACACAAGGTCTAAACTAGGAAAGGGAAAAGAGTCTGTAGGTCTTTTATCCAAATGTGGAGTCAAAATTTAGGCTCAAACAAGATATGCTATAACTTTTGGCTAAACCGTGTCAAAAGCTAGGCTTGAAACAAAGGATGATGTGATTTGATTTAATCTAACAAGTTTCGAGACAAATTTGACATAGACCCAACACACATAATCAAACATAAAAATGATTATTTAGTATAATCCATAAGGCAAAAGGCTCTTGGATAAATTTTATTTTGTCCCAAACAAAGGCACAAACAATGATGAGGATGGGCATTGAACAAACAAACAATCAATATTCTTCAAATTGAGGTAATCAATTAACCAAAGTTATGCAACTTAAAAGAGAAAGATATGTGTATCAACCCCATGAATTGAGGCTTAAACATAAATCAATCTATGTTTGAATTTAAATTTTGACAAGGTTAATTGAAAACTAAATGTTGAAAATGAGGTTCTGACCAAACAAGTTAGGCAAGATTGGACAACATGACAATGCATAAACAAGGTCCAAATGGATGATGTGACATGGTCTAAAACAAATGGTTTTTTATACAATGGTAAACAAGTCTTAAAACAAATTGACCAGTCTAACGGTGGAATAATTCTTGAATGATATGATCAATGTTATGTTTCAAAGGCTCAAAGATAAAAATTTGATAATGATGTGGGTAGCATAATAGTATCCATCTCAAACAAGTAAAACACACAAAAATGTGTTTAGAAAAAAATTCAAGGCACAAGTGTAGTGTAAAAATAATAGCATATTGCCTCTTTAGATAAAATAATGACATATAAACAAATTAGTTTTTGACATGGTTATAAATAAACAATCAGGTTTTAGTCTCAAAATACCAAGTAATAAAATGACAAAATACAAATAAATCATCCAAATTATAATTAAGGGTGTGTAAAAGTGGGGTTAACTAAAACTAATTGGTTTTTTATTATTTCTATATGGATCCCATGTCTACCATATTTCATGTTAGCAAATAAGAGAAGCAACATTTTAATTAGGTGTCTATAGCACTTGGCTTATAGCAAAAAGGTCTTGCCTTTTTTGCAACTACTACATCCATCACTTCTCAATGTAGTGTGATGTCTAAAGTACATATACATCCCATGTTCAACTCCAATACTATAAGGTGGTTTAACCACTCAAACCTTTGATCTTAGTGGGAGTGGTTGAATTTAGTGTCAGGAGATGAAACCCTAGGTCAAAGCTTCCCTATAGAACTTGTGGGAGGTAATGAAGTACCCTCATAAGCCAAGATGAAATAAAATAAATGACTAATAGAAAGACTTTAGGGTCATTTCAAGATCACTAAAACTATTGTAAGTTTTTGGGGAGTTCTTTAGATGACATTCTTTCTATGCCTTAGACTAGGAATGTTTTTAATAAGGACGTCGCTTTTGATTCCAAAAATTCCCAAAATGGGATGGATGGAAGATCATACACACATGAACCTTATTTTTTCCAATCAATTAATTAATCATCTATTGAATACAAACTTGACAAATGAGTCTAATTTTAAGCACTAAAACAAAAGTTTGGTGATGTTCTTTTGACCACTTGGTCTTAAGTTTGAAAAACATGTAAAGATTACAACAAAATAAAGTAAATGAAATAATAAGCACCTACGTTCATTTTAAACTCAAATTTTGAATTTTTCAAGACTTAGCATGATAAAGATTCATTTTAGGCACCACATTTGAAGTGTGAATGATTTATACCAAGTTCTTTTTAAAACTCTAAATTGAAGTGTATGATTAGTTAAAACACCCAAATTAACTTCCAAACCATATTTCCAACCTACAAAAATAAGATTGGGACTACCTACTTTGAATCACTTTAGAGGATAAGATTAGGACTTTTGAAAAATGAGCTCTCAGGTTGACAGTCAAGTTGGGTTGACAGGTGAGTTGGGTTAACAAATGAGTTGGGTTCGCAAGCAAGTTGAGGTTAAGTCACAGCAAGTTAAGATGAGTTGGGGTCAAGTTGAGGTTGATTTGGGGTGAGTCAGGGCTGAATTGGGGTTGATTTGGGGTGAGTTAATATGAGTTGGGGTTGAGTTAGAGCCGAGTTGGGCTGACATATGAGTTAAGTTGATAGGCGAGTTGGGTTGACAAGTAAGTTGGGTTGACAAGTGAGTTGGGCTAGATAGGTGAGTTGGGCTACACAGATGAGTTGGGTTGACACTCCACGATATTGCATGACAATGGTTAGTATGTTGCTTGTAGGTACAATTTGACCAAATTTGTAAAGATAGGTCCCATTGAGCATGCCATTATGTGAACATGGGATTGCAATAGGGGGAGATTAGTATTGTGTTAGTGAATAAAATAAATCAATCAAAAACACACTAAACTAACACCCTAAGCCTATCTCAAAATAAGATCTTAGTTAATAAAATAAAAATGGAAAACATAACTAAAATATGAAAGAAAGACCTTCTTTCACCTTCCTTAGATTCTCCAAAATGCTTGTTGTAGTGGCTTACTCAGTTTGTGCTCATGAAGTCTTCATTAATGAAGTGTGGCTACTTTCATCTCTCCTTGACACCATGTTTAGTTTTAGCTTGGCTCAATAATTTGGCATTATAACACTAATTTCAATGGCTTTTGAAATTTTTATGCATTATAAATTTTCATTATCTAAGCTTAAAAATCTATAGGAAAGGCCTCTTATTTATAGATTTTTATAATGGTTTAGAATCAATCTGAACCATCCATCTCAAGATGAATATGTGTGGCTAAGGATTAATTCAATTATGTAATTAAAATTCACAAATAGGATCATCAATATTTAGGATAAAGTGGCATTAACTAGGCATGGAGGGTCTTAATGAGGCATGAGAGGCCTTAATTCAAATATTTGTGGCATTTATGGCTTGTGAATGCCACACCATAGGATTATGTCATTTGATGATGTAGTTAATAGCAATCAATTTATAAAAAAAATATGAATTCAACAATTTCAATGGAAAATTAACTTGAACTCTTGATTTGGTTTAATTAGCCTTAAACATGATTAGTCAACTTTGATGCAAAACCTTGGCAATTTGTGCACAAATTAATCAAATTAGTCAAAATGTCATGTTATTGGCTCAAAATTTGACTAGATTGGAATTATAAGTCAATGTTAGATGCATTGGAACTGTTATCCCATTTAATATGTTTTCAATTTAAAATAAAAATGACATGTGTCTCATACAATAAATTTGATAGAAAAGAGCAATCCAGAGCACCTAGGTGCAAAACTAACATTTTGACTCGAAATGATTTGATCAAAGTTAGTTGTTTCATAAATTTCATTGCCCCATTTAATGATACTCTAGCCAAAATCAGCACTTGAATATATAAATTTCAACTCATTTAATGTGTTTTAGTGTTTTTAGGCCAAATTACATATTTTGGTAGAAATTGGTCAAAAGCCTTATTAATGGTCACTGGTGGCTAGATTTATGTGTCTACAGGATCTAGTACAAGTTTATTATAGGGCATATCAAATTGGGGTTCTTAATTATACATATCAAGGAATAATGACATTTCTTATCAATTTTTATTAGATTCATCCTCCCATGTAAAATAAGAATACACATAAAATCTTGATAGGTACCCCCTTCTGGTACTAGGTGTAGAGGGTCATGATTGCATTAGTATTTTCTATTTTTAGAATAGATTCATAAACTGACTCTTTCCCCTTATATGGATCATGCTCAAGAATATCAACATCTTTTTATTCACCCTGGTGAGTATCCCTGATGTTAATCCCACTCATTCATAAATCTATTTTATAACCATCCCTTTCTTCACCAAGTATATCTTCGATTTCTAGATGTGCCTCCTTGAGGGTGGTTTATTCATGCTGCACTAGTGAAGGTGTCTTATTAGATTCAATCTTGACTTTTCTCTTATTTTATAACAACTCTTTCTAGTGTCCATTATAGAATATCTACCTTCTCTTCCATATCACTGTACTTAGGTGCCACCATTTCTTATTCCAATGGAACAATCTGTGTTGTTAGTTTTGGCCCTTCAAGTTGACTGATTGGTGGATTCATTTTTATTGGTACCTAGTTATTTTTTTTCCTTTTAAAGGTTATGGTTGAGTTATTATGCTGGCATCATGCCTTGGGTACTTATACTTCTTCTCTCACATTAGTTATAGAGTAAGTGTCTCTATTTTGCGCTCTATGCTCCTTGAAGATTTCTTCTCAGGTTTCAACATGTAGAATAAATAATGAATTGAATTACCCACCAAAGTTTTTTAAGATTTACTGTTAGTTCTATCTTACTCTAACTTTTGCCTATATGGTTTATTCTTAGGATATATGTAAATATGGTAAAGGGTGTGAGTCTATGCATCAATATTTTCTATATAAATATTCACCAACTACACATCATATATCTAATTAATGATTTTCATGATGAAAGAGTTGTCTAGAATCAGACATCTAAGATTGGTGACTATAGATCAAATACACATGACTATTGAATCATGAAATCTATAAGAAAGTAAAAATTGAACACAATGTATTCAATAATGGAGATGAACTACATATACAAATAGATTAAGTTCATATCTCTCATATATCTCAAAGCTGTCACAACTCACAACTAAAAAGCTCAATGAATCCAGGATCATTGAATGATCAAGACAAAAATGTTTTAGAAAGATCAATACTCCACACCACACAATCTAACTCAATCCACACTACTCCACATATAATGCCTTAGAGAAGAGGCCTATAAATAAGTTGGATAAGTGGGTGGGTAGGTATGTCAAAATAATGACAACATAATGTTGACATACCCTAAGTAAGATTAACAAGTAATCAGAATTAATTACTATTAGGCTCATCACTCACCTGATAAAGACCTAATTAGCCTCCTAAGCAAGCTAAAGTAAATAGGTGTATTAAAAACCTATGAAAGGGTAAAAAAATCTACACCAACACTACCCCCTTAAGCATAGTTTAGGTGGGTATAATAATTGGGTCCTGACAACTAAGCCTGATCAAGTAACCAAGTAAAAAAATCTCTAATAAAGTGGAGAAATAGAGAAAGCCCAGTGGGAAAAAAATCCCCCCAAAAAGAGATAAAATAATACGAGGAGACTAAAA
This sequence comes from Torreya grandis, assembly GCA_037957365.1. Taxonomy (NCBI): domain Eukaryota; kingdom Viridiplantae; phylum Streptophyta; class Pinopsida; order Cupressales; family Taxaceae; genus Torreya; species Torreya grandis. The sequence goes on from JARHVA010006583.1 coordinate 746,470, forward strand.
TACCCCCCAAATGATGATGTTGAAGAAGTCAATACTCCAAAAATAACTTGCAAGATGATGAAGGTTGATGATGAGATTCTCTATCTAAAGACCATAGAAACTCCATCTACATTGAACAATGTTCCTTCCCTTTGGCAAAGTAAGAACATGATGCGTGTACTAAAATTCTACCTATTCCATAATGTAAGATGAAGGCAATAGTAATAATATATTTTAATGTGGCCCAAATCATATATGTGGCATAGGTCTGACAAGAATGTGCATAAAATCAAAAAGTAATACCACTGAAGTGAACTAGTTAGAAGAATGACATGGAACATTCACTGAAAGAATGTCCTGTGAAGAGTGGAGAATGACTCACCAACTAAAGAATGAAATTCCACAAGAAGAGATGAATAATCAATGCTCAAAATAGGTGTACTCATATTATAAATAGTAAATTCCTCCAAAATACAAGTTTGTGAAGGCTTTAAGAGAGAAACAATCAGTATAGAAATAGAAGTAGAATCTACAATAGGACAACTAAGGTATAGTAGAATCTCATCCTATAGTGGTGTCACAATTAAAGGAAGATCACTATCTACCATGTATGTATCATCATAGGAAAAAAAAAGCAAGAGGTTATAGTACAACTATCTCAGAAGAAATGATGGGTAGTAGAGGAGGAGGTGTGATGTAAGTCTCATATGGATCTTTGAAAAGACTCTAAAGAGTGATCCAAATAGTGGAGAGACACTCTGTGTGCTCTGCATGGTGGTGTAGATGCCATGAAACATACAACAAGTGACCATAGACACAGTCACAAGAGTTATCCTAGTCATTTTATTAACTTGGGTCAATATGAGTAGGAATCTATCCATATAACAATGGAAATGAACTAATTGTACAAAGAGATAAAGTTCACAACTCTCAAAGCTATCACATCTCACAAATAAGAAGTTCAATGAATCTATGCTCACTAAATGATCAAGCCAAAAATGGCTTAGAAAGATCAATACTCCACACCACATAGTCTAACTCAATCCACACTACTCCACATAGAATGCCTTGGAGAAGAGGCCTATAAATAGGTTGGTTGAGTGGATGGATAGGTATGCCAACCTAATGAAAACATAATATTTACATAGCATAAGTAATATTAACAAGTAATTATAATTAATTACTCTTGGGCTCATCACTCACCTAATAAATACTTAGTTAGCCTCCTAAGCAAGATAAAGTAAATAGGTTTAGTAAAAACTTATGCAAGGGTAAAACTCTACATCAACACATGAAATATCACACTTTAAAATCGTATATGGAGCCATTAAGATGCACATGAAGTAAAAATGTTGATTAAAAAAAAACTTAGCCTTGTCTCCAACCTATGTAGTTAAGTCCTTTGAAATGTGCCACTTATTTCCAAAGGATTCCTTTATCCCATTGTACCATCCCTTCATTATGACTTTATGGGATGGTGTGATTGGTCTAGGGTAGGTGAATGCCTTGTACCACTCCATGGATGACTTATTCTCATGAGGATATGCCCATTATATCTCTCCAAAGGTGTAGATTGGTACACCAATCCCATCGAACACCATCAAAAATAGGAATATGCCCCATGCAAACATTTGGTTGGATAAATAGTGGGTGTTTTCTACATCTTCTATAATTTTGGTAGAAAATTACTATAATAAATTATAAGTTAGTCCTTTTATGACTTACTAATAAAAATAAAGGTGAGACATATCCTCCTCTTTCCACCTATCTCTACCTCCAAACTTGGTCATTATGATATGCATGGAGACTCTGAGAGTAGGATCTTGAAGACTCATGATGTGCATGGCATAGCCTTGTTTTTGGTATTCAATCACCATGGAAATATTTTCTATCTCATCCAAGTTCATACTCGAGCATTACAACCCTATGACTCTAATTATTTATTCTAATGTAATTCTCATCCAATGCCCAACAAAATTAATATAATCCTCATGCACTTACAAGATCAAAAACTTCACTGCTTCAATTACCTTTCCAAAGTAAGGAAGATTCAATAATTAGAAGAGGCTATCATCATTTAAATAATTTAAAATATTCAATTCATACACTAACTTGCTCTTAGTTTTCTAGCACTTTACCTTCTATTGAATTGCATCCCTATTTCATTTTAAGGCTGGTAGTGATTGTAATAAAAAAATATTACAAGTCATCACATTAGACACCCAAATTTTTTTGCATAGTACCACCTCAAATTACTGCATATCTTCAATCATTATTAGGGGTGAAATGGGTATAATATCATTATTCTTTCTTGGAATTCTATTTTGATATCTATTTATTTTGATCACACACTCTAAGTTCCTTAGGTGTCTCTTCTATGATTAATATAGTCTCTCCAGCCACACTAAACTCTTCTTCCCTTTGTATTGTAGGAAATGGTTCACTTCATTGGGCCTTTTTATATGGCTACATCACCCTTTGTGGATATCAAAGGTTGAGTCATGACCATCAAATATTCCCAAAGGAATATGTGATTGCTTGATTAACTTACTTCAGCTCTCCTACTTCAATGCCCTATAATGGTGAACATCAACCTCTGTAACCTACAACTCTAAAAAAAGTACATGTCCTTACAATTATCCTGATACTCTATCTATTACCCTCAACTAATACAATCTAAAATATTTAAAATAGTATGAATTTGTTACTTTGCACTCACCTAAAAACTTGGAAAATGTTCTAAAATAACTCAAATATGCTCCTTGAGATCTGTGAGTTTTCAATCATAGCAATAGTATAAAGTGAAATGACCCATGTTTAACCTTTTATATGATCAAGGGGTTAACCTAAATTTACTACCCATACCTCTAACATCACTTTGCATAATAAATGTGAATAATGGTATTTTCATGATATAGTTTTGGCACACTTGACATTACCATTACTCTCCTTATATTAATTGCATGTCACATTTTTCACTTTTCCCAAAGTACATGATAACTATTAAGAATTTGAATATTTTCCTTTCCAAAGATGAGAATATTTATTTACCTCAACTAGATTATCATTACCTACCACATCCTATATAACCTTTTATCCTTATAAACATCTACATTTTCACCTTTGCTCTTATACAAATTCCTATTGACCATATACTGGTGCTCCATAGATGTAACACCCCTACCCCACAATAAAAGTTGTTCTTGGTTCTCCAAGACAATACAATGAATCATAAAACTAAAGTGTTGATCCTAAAACTACTCAAGGGTGCACAACTAGTGCCATGCTTTATTGAAAACAATGGAAATCCTAGACTAATATAATGGCATATGACTTATTATTAGAAAAAGGAAAGACTATTCATAAAATTACAATCTCAAACGACTACCATTGAAATGGATAGGAAGGAATTACCCATCTAGTTACTTTAACCTAAATGCACTGGTGGGATAAATATTATCAATGATAAAGGGGCCATCCTAGTGTACACAAAGATTTATGGAATGATGCATGAACTTGGATTCATAAACTAGGACTTGTATGTCAAGAGTAAAAGTCTTGTTCTTCACAGGGTGATTGTGCCATTCTTTCTATTTGTGTTTCTCCGCTCCTTGTCTCTAGTGTGCAAGAAATTGAGTATCATCCAACTATAACAAAGAATTAAGCCATATTATTAATTATGCTTCATCATCCAATCAATTAACATGCATAATGTGAAGATAAGGAACAAATAATTTAATTAGAAGAATTGCTTTGGTATCGAACACAAGATTATATGGTGTGTTCTTGTTTAAGCATTTTTGGGTGGTTTGATAGGCCCATAATACTATAAACACATGATCATCCTAGTTAGTGCATCTAATAGTACATCTCTTTTTCAATAGAGTACCCAAGATCTTGTTGAATTTATATCATTGGCCTAGGGATTATATGGCATTGTCTTATGGTGCACGATCATGAACATAGCCAAAAGGATACAAATAGTCTTGTTAAGGAAATGGGTACCTCAATCAATAGTTAAAATCAATGGATATCCAAATCTAATAAAGATATTCTCCTAGATGAATCTTGAAGTAGTGGTAATGGTACAATACCTTTGTAGTGTAGCTTTAACCTAGCAAGTGAGATACTTAGTAATAGTGATAACATACCATGTATCAGTACCCTTCCCTACTGGGTTGATGGGGCCAACAAAGTCAATATCCCACTTTATAAAGGGTTCTTATGACAAGATAAGATGAAGGTGAACTATATCCCTCCTATTTGGCTTTCCCATACACTAGCAAATGTCACACTAGCACATGTAAGTCTTAGCATCATTAAATAAGGTAGGCTACCAAAAGGACATTTTACACTGTAGCTTCACTTTCATAGCATCCTCTACTGACATATTAAGGAACTTCCTAAATTACCTCTATGTGTTCATGTTGTATGACATAGTGTTGGAGTAATTCATCATATCTAAACTTCTAAAGGTCTCCCCTATAAAATGGAATAAAGTGGATCAAATAGTTATATGTTTCTTTTATGGAGTGTTGAGGTGAGTTGATGTTGAGCCTATATTTAAAGAGGTAGATATATCTTCTATCTCCTTAAGAATGTGAATGATGGTGAATAATTACATGTTAGGCAAGTCTTCTTATATGTAATGTGTTAATTTTCCAAATTCAATGTGTGAAAGATAGTTTGGTCTATAATTGACCTTACCTAGCTTTACCATTATTGAAAACTAGAACTCTTGAAATAGCATAGTCCACTGACAAATGTGCCCATACAATACCAGTTTGTTTACTAATTATCTTAGTGCCTCATGGTCTATGAAGAAGATAAATGGGGTTATTAGTAGATACTAATGGAACTTTTATAAGGCATAAACCATATAAAATGCTTTGTACTCATTATTCATGTAGTTCCATTTAATTAGAGTAAACTTTTGACTTTAAACATATATAGAGTGATCCAAGTTTCCCTCACCAAGATGAGAAAGGATAAAAATAATTTCCATACTAGAAGCATCGACATGGATGTGAAAAGGATTTATCCAATCTAAAAAATGGATAATATGTGCAATGATTATCCTTGAGTGCAATAAAGGCTTGCTAGTGAGAATTGCTCCATATAAACTGACCATTTTATTTTAGTAATTCCTCTAGAGGTGCAACAATCCTAAAATATATGTGAATAAAATTTCTATAATATCCATTATGCCTTAAGAAGGCATATAACTCTCAATGGGTCGTTAGTGATGGAAGTTGAAGGATAATAATAATCTTAGTTAAGTCTACTAAAATTCCATCATGACATATGGCATATCCAATAAGAATGCTAAAAGGTGTAGCAAATAGACATTTCTTAAGATTTATATAAATATAAAGGTTTTGAAAATGCTTAAGCATTATTCAAATATTTGAAAAATGGCCATATACTAAGCCATAAATAATTGAGTCGTCAAGGTAGACCTAAAGGAACTTATGGATAAAGTCCTTGAAAGCTTCAACTATAATTTGGGAGAACATAATAGGAGCATTATTTAACCCAAATGGAATTACATTATACTCAAAGGATCCCCACTCTTTTTTAAATGTCATATTTGGCTTATCTTCTATGTAATTTGAACTTGATTGTACCCAGATAAACCATTAGTAAATGTATAGATTTCACACCCAGCAACTCCACATATCTGTTTAATGAAAGGTCTCAAAAAGGGATCGATAACATAAGAAATGTTAAGGACCCTTTAATCCATAAAAATATGTATGCATACATCCTTCTTAATAATTATAACCATAAGACTCACCAACTCAGATTCATCAATAGGAGTAATGACTCCTATGTATAACATGCTATCAATCTCTTCCTTGACTCAAGCACATAAATTGGGATTCATTTGATAAGGCTTATTTTTGATAGGTTGAGCACCTTCACTAAATTTATGTGAATTTTGGCCAAATAATAATGCACACCCTTAATTTCAATAGCTCAAATGCCTTAGTGATCTTGATATAAAACTAGTAATCTCCTACTACAACCATCTTGGATGTTTCCTTCATTCCATATTTCATTGAATAGTTTAGAGTGGATCTAAGTTTGGGTGTTATTCATCCCAAATGGTGTTTCATACAATATTCATGCCATACTCTATGTACCAAACCTAATGATCAATCGACAAGTCAGGCAAATCAAATCTAGCACCTTCATCTACCTAGTCTACAACTTTCTACTTACCCTTACGGATTTATTATCTTAGTGCATAGTTTAATATAGGATCAATTATTGAATAGGATTCTTTCTCATCATATTCATGAAAAATATTCAATCCTTCCTCGTACATGCCATGTATGCATCTGATCTGATCTTCAACTGGGGTCAGCTCACCTATAACAACTTGAAGCATGGATTGTAGTATAATGAGTAAATTCATTTGTATGGATGAATATGACATCATTATAGTCATGTTAATCTTAATAAAATTCCAATAGCTCATGTTTATATGTCACTCTTTATAGACATACTATGCTCTATCCTAAGTGCATAGAGTGTCATAAAATGCATGAACCCAGAGGTAGTTAGGCAAGAAAGTTTCATATGTTATCCACATAGTCTTTCAAGCTTTAATGTGATGTGGAAGTTGAATGACACTATAACTGATGGTTCCATGTATATGGTTATCATGGTGAAACCAATGGTATAAATTAAAATGAAATCAATCGCAAGTAAGTAAATGTTCTTGATCAGTTCACCACCACTAAGAAACTATGTCATCAAAAATATGAATAATTGATTATACATGACCAACATTAGAGTCATAAATGGATTTTAACTACTGTACAAAATCATAACCTTCCATCTAACCATGGAACCTTAGATTTCCATCTAGTCTTGTTGGTGGCATAACCATGATTTGTCCATAAAAAAGTCAAATAAATTTATGTCATTTACGATACTTCTATCAAGTATCCTCATGATTTCTTATAGTACCACATATACACCTAGTAAGATCATAGTCACCATGATCTTAGTAGTCATAGGCATTACTAGTGGTGTTAGATAGAGATTGTGCATTTGTCCAATACAAGATGACAAATGGGGTGGGGTCATGGCATTCATTACCTCACATTATGACATTTCAAATGTGGTTGATGTCCTCTTCAACATTAATCAAATCAACATAAGGAGGCCTAGGAGCATGGTTCAAAGGAATGAAAATGTGTTGTTCATCATTATCAAAGCTGATTTAGAACTTATTAAATATCAAATAAATATTATTAGAATAACACCATGGGTGACCCAATAGAGTTGGGAAGTCATCAGCCTTGGACAACTCTATGACTTTAAAATCAGCTATGAAAGTCTCATTGAGGATATCCATAGTGGCATCCTTAAGTACACCAATGTACAAAGTGTAAGTCTTATTGGCCATAAATAACATATGGGGAAAAGGTTATAAAGCTAGGATGGCCATATTATGATAGGATTTCTTGGTAAGAACATTTGCTTCATCATTGATATCAACTAAGATATCCTAGATGACCTATGCATTAATAGTGGCATTAACTAATATCTCCTTGTCCCCTTCTAGGTTAGGCTAGATAGAAGTGTCTTACCATCATGCATGGTTTAACCATAGATATTCGATAGGCCTAGGTATATGATACCTTATATAATTATGTAATAAGTTTACAATGTCATAATCCAATAGTCATTTACATAGATCTTGAAATTCATCTCGCACCAAGTCATGAAGGTTTGTAACTTTATACATATCCACACATGTAGTAGCATAATGATCCTTAAGGAAATAGATTTCTCCTTGTAATTTTGTTACCAGATTCATAGTGTCATGGAATACCTCCTACTACTAAACATCTAGATATTGAGTAATGTGAGGATCCTCCCATTAAACTTTCTCAACAAGACTAACCACCATTCCATGTTGTATGTTGACTTTGGAACCCATCAGAGTTATAAACTATGATATCCATTATGGCTTTTAAATGCATATCATGCTAGAGCCCTTATCATTTATTTCATTTATAATAGTATTATACAAGTTAGGGCACTCCTCTAGATGGTGTTTGCTTTTACAAAAGGCACACATAGGATATACAAGGCAATCACACTCATTGTACTCAGGGTAACCACACTTATAAAAAGTTTATGGTGGAAATCATCCACCTCTACATCCTTGACCTCAACCTTGACCAAGATAACCACCTCTATTCTCTTTGTTATTAGCAATATATGATTGACACGTACCATGCATGTATGCCTCATAAATTTCACTAATGAGATGAAAATCATTGGTATCATGAGTATATGCACCACATATATTATAATATGTTGATACCTGTGATCGAGTGGCACATTATATTATAGGATAATCCTATACATTGTTTTCTTCTTATCAAATCTCATAAGATTTCTTTAGCATGGATCAAATATTCTTAAAAGTATAATTACTCTAGTTTGGGCTTTTAGACTGATAGTCGACATAACATAAGCCACTAAAGGTGTCATAAGATTTGTGTGTAGTGAAATTTTCTATTTGATATGCCATTGCAGTGATCTAAGCCTCCATGAAGGGGATAATCATTCTATCAATACTAACAACAACTTTGGTGCAAAGTGTTAGGAATTAAAAGAATTTAAACTAGATTTAAATCACCATAAAATCACATAACCATATTTTAAATTTGAAATCAGATTTAATTATGCACTAACATGCATCACAAAAATAATTCCTCAAATCACAGTTAAATGAAAGCATAAATGGAGAGAATAAAATTAAAATAAAAGTATAACATAGATCTACCATGGTTCACCCAATGTGGGATACATCCACCAAGAAAGTCCTCAATAAAACTTGTAAACAAAATAAAATTACAAGAACCTCTCACAGAGATAGAATATCTCCTATAGAAAATGTTTCACATATTTCATGCTACACTTTTTCCTAGACCTGCACAATATTGTATCTCACAAGTTACTATACCACATCCTATAAATAAAATCTTGTACTTTGAAAAAATATCTACACTTTGACTCTGTCTCTCAAAATCCACACCCTGCAAATAAACACATCAACCTCTAAAGGTTACATCACATGTGTATATATAGAAAATGAAGTAAAATCCACCAAACAAAGAGAATTGTGCAATGTTTATTTAGTATAAGCATTATCCACCATGTGACAACTCTCTTTCACCTAAACAAACTCATCCAAAAGCCCACCTAAGGAGGAACTCACCATGTTTATCTCTCCTCTTCTAAAAAACACATTTTTCAATGACATGTGATCACAACCAACTCCTTTAAAAAAGGAATTCAATCCTTTTTCCAATAAACAACTAACTCCCTAAGATAAAGGAAGTCAACATGGAAAATAGGCATCTAACAACTAACTCCATAAAACATAAAATACATAAAAATTAGAAATATAAGGAATATTCCACTCACATGTGGAGCAAGGTTCCACAAAAGGAGGAGTGTGGAAAAATGCACTCCCCACATTTGTGGAGTTCTCTATTCCCACAAAATATATCCCCATGGTCATGTGATAGTCTCAAAGGGATCCACACTCGACAATATCCCACTTGGAGACCAGTTCTCCTAAATAGAATCTATCACTACTTCATAACCACTAAGGCCAACCAAATCTAAACATAGTCTCAATTTGTCTAATGTGACCACCTTGGTCATCATATCTATAGTATTATGGCTAGTATGAATCTTCTCCAGCTTCACCAAGTTCTCCTCCAAAGCTATCTTAATGAAGTGATAATATTACTGAATGTGTTTCATCCACAAGTGGAAAGCAAAGTTCTTTGCCAAATGAATAGCACTCTAACTATCACTATGTAGTCTCTCAACTTCCTACTCATGCCCCAACTCTCAAAACAACTCTTATAACCAAATCATCTCCTTAATAGTCTCTATTGCAACAACATACTCTACCTCTATGGTTGAAAAATCCATAACCTTTTATATCCTAGAGATACAACTAACCATTGTATCTCTAATAGTAAATATATAACCTATCATACTTCTTTTGCTATCAATATCCCTTACCATATCTAAGTCTACATAACCATGCAAAGTGGTATCTAATCTACCATAACATAATTCAACATCAATGGTTCCTTTCAAATACCAAAGAATCCATTTCAATACTTTCCAAAGTTCATAACCAAGATTAGACATATACCTACTCACAACTCCCACTTCTTAGGCAATATCCAACCTAGTAAAAAGCATTACATACATCAAGCTACCAACTACTGATGATTAAGGTACCTTGAACATCTTAAGCTTTTCAACCTCCATCTTGGGACACTTCTCCTTGGTTAATATAAAGTGGCCTACCAAATAAGTACTAGCAGATTTAGCATCTAACATGCTAAAACTTTCCACGAATTTATTCACATACTCTAATTGGGATAAGATCAACTTCCTCTCCTTCCTATTATGAGTAATCCTCATACCAAGGATTTCCTTTGCAGCACCCAAATCCTTCATAGAAAAGGAGTCACTAAGTTATTTCTTGAGAATATGAATATGTTGTATGTTATTTCCTATAACTAACATGTCATCCACATACAAGCATAAAATAATAAAGGAGCCATCATTAAAATGTTTTATGTACATGAAATTTGTCATAATTATACCTTTGATATTCTTGTTCTAACATAAAATAATCAATTTTATTATACCAGTGCCATGGAGGTTATTCTAGGCCATACAAGCTCTTCTTTAGTCTATACATAATGTTCTCCTTCCCTTTGACCTCATATCCCTATGGTTGCTTCAACACAACTCTTCATCCAAATCATCATGAAGAAAAGTAGTTTTCAAATCTAACTATTCTAAGTGTAAATCCTCAACTGCAACTAAACTAAGAAGAGTCCTAATAGAAGTCATTTTTACAATAGGAGAAAAAACCTCATCAAATTCAATACCTAATTTTTGTACAAACCCCTTGACCACCATCCTGGACTTATACCTTTTTCTCCCTTCATCCTCTTCTTTTATTATGAAGATCCACTTGTTTGGAAATGCACTCCTTCCCTTGGGTAGCCTTACCAAATACCACATTTGGTTCTCCATGAGATATCAATGCTCCTCATCCATGGCTTGTTCCTACTTCATCTTGGCCTCTACCTACATTTCTTCCTCATAATACTCTAGTTCTTCATTATCAATGAGTAATAAATAATTCAAAGAAGGAAAAAAATCTTTAGGCGCTCTTCTTACCCTAAAAGACTTTCTTACCATAGGAGTTTGTGGTCCTTGTGTAGAAGGTTCTTGAACTAATTCATTTGATACTTTTCCATCCATAATGTCATCTAATACTATCTACTCTTTCTATTCATGTTCCTGTTCTTGCATTTGATTCTTATACATGACTTTATCATTAAAGACTACATCTCTAGACTAAAATATTCTATTATATTTAATGCTCCATAAATGGAAACCAAAGTCATTCTCACCATAACTAACAAAGGTGTATTTCTCTGATGTTGCCTCTAACTTGGTCCTATCCTCTTTATTAGTTGATCTAAAAACTGAAAATGCAAGTGTCACAAAATTGAATAACACACTTTCACATTTAAAAGATCTTCTATTTCTCAACTTTCATGTTTAGTTTTTTTAATAAAAAAATAAAAACTAAAATTCAAAGGAATATTATAGCTTAAAAATAGTAGATAAAATCAAAAGAATTCACCAGCAAATTGATAACGGAGTTTGACTTCAATAGCCTACATCTCTATGTCCATTCGAAGTGAAGACCATTTCCATTAATTTGTACAATAAATGTCTTATAAATTGAATACAAGTCTTCAATTCTCCTTCTCTAGTCTCTGCCTACCTATAAAAATATCTATCAGACCTGTCATTAATGGCCCAAGGCCGTACAAGGAATAATTAAGTCTCTAACCTTATTAATTCTCTTTACACAGTCGACTAATTACTATCCTTCAAATGGAAGTTTGCTCCCTTTATAGCACTTCGAAGCCCGTGGCTCAAGCGGTCAAGGCTTATCCTTTTTGCTTGGTGGGTGCAGGGTTCAAGTCTTTAGCCTTCTTCGTGGATGCTTAGACTATCCTTTAATCCCACATTGGCTATTTGAAAATGGATTGCATGCTTTTTATAAGATTGGTGCCACCTTTATGTGTGCTGACGTCCCTTTTAGAGGACACTTAAGTGCTAAGCTTAGCTTAATTTCTAACTTAGGCCACCATTGGAGAATCCTTGGTTAGGACTTCGTCTTCACATGGTGTATGTGGTGAAGGTGGATGGCATGGTAGCTTAGGTTGATGGTTTTTGGCTCTACCACATGTTGGTTTGAGGCTTCTTATTACAAAGATTAAAACAATTATCCCACATTGGGGGGTTTTAAGCAAAGTTTGTAACTTAAATACAATTTCACAAATAATAACACATGAATATTAGGAGGCCAAGGCACCCCTCCACAAGAGTGTATTGACCCTCGCTGAGGGCCCCCAATGAGCAAATAGTAGGACCCACATATCCTCATATGACTGCTTGTCTAATAACAAAGGCTATCAACAAACCAAACATAAAACCATTTTTTTTTACAAAATTCATATTGCCACATGTCAAATGGTTATTAGACCACTTGGAGCATTTAAACAATGCCACATCACTTTTTGACACCTGTTATTTGAATGTCACAACAAAAATTTAGCAAGCTATATCTCAAGCATCTGGACTCTGTTTTACATTTCAAAAAAAGTGCCAAAATTTTCTTGACAAATTCTTTAATGTGTAAGTGGTTTAAACAAAAATTTAAGACTTTCAAAATAAAATGGCACATGGATCTACTTGGATCATTAGTGAGAGAAAAAGCCTCACATCTAAAGACTCTAAGAAAAGAATAATCAATATTCTTACTAGACTAAGCTTGTTTAGGAATGCCTCCATCCATAGGCATAGAAGGTCCTCTGCGAATCAGATATATTTTTGTGCTAACTACTTCTACCTAAAATTGTAAAGGCAACCTTACATATAACTTCATGCTACTAGCACATTCTATTATTATTTTATTAATCCTTTTAGATATCCCATTCTGTTATGAAGTTCCTAGAACCATCCTTTTCCTATAGATTCAATTGTTAGAACAAAAATCAAAGAAATCATTACTATAAAATCACCTCCATTATCTAATATAAGACATTTCAACTTGAAACCTATTTCATTCTCAACCAAGGATTTTTACTTCTTAAAAGTTTCAAATACATCATATTTCTTTTTTAAACAATAAACCTAAACTTCTCTAGTTACATCATCAATAAAAGTGACATAATAATTGGAACCACCGATATAAGACACCTGAACTAGTCCCCAAACATCTCAATATACAAACTCTAACTTGTGATTTCTCTTTGTGGGTCCAACCTTCAAGAACTTAACTTGATTCTCTTTCCAATACACACAATCCTCAATGAAGTCTAGATCTATATCTTTTAATACATGCAACTTGTCTTTCAGATCTCTATGCCCTTATGGCTCATATTATTGGAAATATTGTCATTGATGTCAAAGGTCTAACATTATTGGTGACAAAGGCCACATAGCATTTAATGTCTAAAGGTGTTTTTAATGTTCATATTTTAAATGAAGTGTGTTGATATTTATTTAATATTAATGAATATATTTTTGGTTGCATAAAGTCAAACAAGGGCCCATGAATAATTCAAAGAGTCACCAAGTGAAGACAAAAGAAGAAGGGTGTATTTTCTCATGAAGTGTCACCTTGAGGAATTCAAAAAGTCACCAAGATAAAGACAAAAGGGGAAAGGATGCATTTGCTCATGAATGATCACCATGCGACTTTTAAAATGAAATGATTTGAAGGGTCATGTAAATGTGGTACCATTTACATGAGGAGTGAAGGGTCACAAAGGGTGAATGCCAAAGGTCTTTTGGAAAGCTATAAAAGGAGGCTTGATAAGCCATTTGTAATATGCAAGAGTGCATGGTTTGTAATTGTTTTATTTTAAGAAAAGAGGAGAGAATAGAAAAAGATATAGTAGAATTTTATCATTTATTTAGAAATAAACATTAAGAGATAGTTATGTTTTACATAAGAGGGTTTGGTGCTCCTATGGGTTGGTGCTCAAAAATAGTTGTTGTGTTGGTACTCAGCAAAGGGGTTGGTGCTCTTTCAATTTGGTACTTACAAACTTTGTAATCTAAGTTGGTGCTCATTCATATACTTGAGATTGTTTTCCATGGTTTTTTCCACATTGGGTTTCAACATAAAAATCTAGTGTCTCTCCCTCTTATGTAGTGTTTATTATTATTTTAATTTTATTACATATATTGAATGTATGATTAAGTGGAATTTGATTAAGGGAAATTTTATAAGATATATGATATATTGATTCACCCACCCGTCTTAGTATATTCCATGCTTAACAATTGGTATCAGAGTAGGTTCTTTTGGAAAGAGTTTAACAGCTTGAAGGTAGATCAGGGAAAGCACGATGGCTGGATCACATGAAATTTTTTCTACAAATAAGGCACCTTTGTTTGATGGGATAAAGTATGCCTTTTGGAGCATAAGGATGAGGACTTACTTGATGGCTTTTGGATTTGATATTTGGTAGGCATTGATGAAGGAATATGAAGAGCCATAGACACTTGTAACTACTCTTGTGAAAAAGAAGGCAAGTGAAAATAATTATAAAGATTTAAATGCTATTTTATGTGGTTTATATGAATCAAAATTTATTAAAGTTATGCAATGTAAATTTTCTCATGATACTTGGGTAAATTGAGAATATTTACAAAGGTGATGGAAACGTTCATCAAGCTAAGCTCTAGACTTTTAGAATATAGTTTGAGTGTTTGAAGATAGAAGAGGAAGAAAATATAAAAAGTTATTTTTTGTAGGCTAATCAAATAGTTAATCAAATTCAAGGCCTTAGAGAAAACTTAGAATAATTAGTGATGGTACAAAAGGTTTTGAAATTTATACCATTGAGATATGATGCAAAGGTTTTAGCAATCGAGAAGATGAAGGATCTAGCCAAGCTAAAGATGGATGAACTACATAGTATTCTTATCGCATATGAGATGTGGACCAAAAAAGAGAAACCCTCAAAGAGGGAAGATGATTTAAAGACATCAAATAAATAAAATTCTAAGATTTAAGAATCAAGTGATAGTTCTAGCAATGAGGAAGATGACAATGGAGCTATATTCATCTACAAGTTAAAAAAAGGCACAAGTAAATATCAAGGAAATTTTCCATTTAAATATTTTTAATGTGGTAAGAATGGACATTTTGTAGCTAAGTGCCCAGATAAGAATAATGGTGACAATGAAGAAGGAAATCTTACATACAAAAATAAATTCAAAGGCAAATTCAAGAAAGGATTCAAGAAGAAGAGTTTATATTCTACAGATCCTATCTAAGTCAAAGATAGTGGAGTCAGTAAGTCAGATGAAAAAGAGATCCTATTCATAACCATACATGAATATGCCTTTACAAGCATAAGTATACATGATCAAGAAGAACATGATGAAGCTAAGGTGAATCTAGAAGGAGAAATCATTTGTGCCTTATAATAATTAAAATCTCTTGAGAATAAGAATCAAAGATTGAAGCTCTAGATCGAGAAAAATAAAAAGGAGTAAAAGGAAATAATTGAAGATCTACAAGCACACATTGAAGAAGCCAAAATGACTAATGAATATCTAACAACTTAATTAAAAAAAGTAAGTGAAGAATGTGAAAGCTATGTTGTTGAAATTGCCTCTTTAAAGAAGATATCAACAAAGCAAATAAATCAATCAATGATAAATCTTTCAATGATTCAAAATTTGAGAATAGAACTAACATGTTGAATAAGATATTAAAAAATCAAAAATCAATATCATATAAGATAGATATCAGATTTGAAAAGAAAAATACCTATGTTAAAGCTCTTACAAAAGAGGAAATAAAAAGGGAAGAAGTTAAAAATGTAGAGGATAGCTCAAACAAAGAAGGCTAGAAGGAATAGAGCTATAAAAGATAATCAGGTCAAAGATACAAAAATTAGAACAAGTTTTATTTTTATGGTTATTATTTTTATTGTAATGGTTATGGTCATAAAAAAATAGAATGTCAGAAAAGAGATAACAATTTCACAAACAAGGAGAAAGAAACTCATGTAGATTCAAGCAGAAGCCACAACTCTTTTGCTCCTTTATCAGGCTTTGATGAAGAAGACATAGTATGTTACAAGGGAAATAATTTCAAACACATAGCCTAGCATTATAGGAACATGTTTGAGTCAGTCAATAAAGACTAAAGTTTTAAGGCTCAAATCATTAAGAAGAAAGTTTAGATAGGTTTGTGGTAGAAGAAACAACCTAAAAAGTCTATGTTAGTCTAGATAACTTTGCATGAAAGAAATGAAGAAGAGCCATAATTTATTGATAGAAGATGTTCAAGGCACATGATAGGAGAAAAGAGAAATTTCATAATGCAAAAGAAGATCAATGGTGGCACAGTGAAATTCAGAGATAATACCACTACTAGAATAGCTAGAAAAGGTACATTAAATTTGGATAATAGTAAAACTAATACTAAAAATGTTTTATATGTAGAAGGTCTTAAGCACAATATATTGAGTGTAAGTCAAATATGTGATTATGGACACACACTAAAGCTTTATATATAAGGTTGTGAAATTAGGAAAAAAGATTTAGATGTGTTGATTACAGATGCTCATAGGATAGGAAATAATTTATATATGTTATCAGATATCAAAGGTCAAAGATGTTTTAGTCAAGTTGAGGAAGGTTGGCTATGGCATAGGGGGATGAGACATAATTTTTTTGATAATCTCGTTAGCATCATAAATAAGTAATAAATTATATATCTTATAAAGATTACAAATCCATCCAACACACTTTGTGAACCATGTCAGCATGGGAAGTAGGTCAGACGATGGTTCAAGATAAAAGAATACTCGACCACTTAGATGTTAGAGCTTATTCATACTGATCTATATGGACCTACTAGAACTCAAAGTAATCAAGGTGAGAAATACATTATGCTGATTATTGATGATTTTACATGTAATACTTGGGTGATGTTTTTGAAGAAAATTTTTAGCCACTTCAAAGCATTCAAGGCTTTAGTTGAGAATGAAACTGATTTGAAGATTAAGTGCCTAAGATTAGATCAAGGAGGAAAATTCATGTTATATTAGTTTATTTATTATTTTGAAGACCATGGGATAAAGAGACATTATTTAGTAGCCAGAATGCCACATCAAAATGTAGTAGTTAAGCAAAAAAATAGAATAGTTCAATAAATGATGAGGAGAATGTTAAATGAATCCAAGATACCAGATATATATTTAAAGAGAGGTAGTATGCACAATAGTACATATCCAAAATAAAGCATTTTTTAGATTCAACAATGATAGGACTCCCTATGAGTTATGGAAAGACAAAATAGCTACTATTGATTATTTTAGAGTTTTTAGCAATAGATGCTTCATAAAGAGAATTGATAAAAATATGGGTAAGTTTGAATCTAGAATAGATGAAGGTATATTGCTTAGATATTCTTGAAAAATTAAATCTTATAAATGTTATAACAAAATAACTAAGAAAATATTTGAAAGTGCAAGTGTCAGGATAGATGAAGATGTAGCACAAAGAGCCAGTGATCTAGTAGACACTCCTAAAATCTTTAAAGAAGAAGATTTTGAAGAATTAGATGAGGATGAGGAGGAGTAAAATGACACCAAGACCCCATCCAAATATGTTCAAAGAAATCATAATGAGAGTGACATCATAAAAAACATAAATGAAGGAGTTTGCACTCGAAGGATGATGGTAAGTGAATCTAAACAAGTTAATTTTTCTTTGTTATGCAAAATTTATCCTAGAACTTTTTCAAATGATAGACATGATTTACATTACATTAAATCAATAGATGAAGGATTAAATTATATAAAAAATAATTGTACTTAGGAATTAGTGCCTAAACTAAACAATCAAAATGTGATAGGGACAAAATGGGTATACATATATAAGTTGAATGAAGATGGTGAAGTTACCAGGAATAAAGCAAGGTTAGTATGTAAAGGTTATGCTCAGATTGAGGGTATCAATTTTGAATAAAATTTTGCACCAGTGGCAAGGATAGAGGCTATTATAATGTTTCTTGTATATGAAGTGTTTAATAATTTCAAAGTGTTTTAGATGGATGTCAAGTTTGTTTTTCTGAATAAGAATCTAGAAGAGGAGGTCTACATTGAGCATCCTGAGGGATTTACTATCTAAAATGAAAGTAGCCATGTATGTAGATTGAAGAAAGCACTGTATGGATTGAATCAAGCTACTAGAACTTGGTATGCAAGGATTGATAAGTACTTGCAAGATCAAGGTTTCAAGAGAGATTTTGCTTATAGTAATCCCTACATCAAAATAGAAGGTGAGCATTAGTTGATTGCTATGGCATATGTTGATGACATAATATTTGGAGGTAACATTGAAAAGATGACAAAATAATTTTTTGATAATATGTAAAAAGAATTTGATATTTTTATGCTTGGAGAATTGTCATTTTTCTTAGGGTTGCAAATATTTCAGTTAGATAAAGGAATTTTCATATCTCAAAGTAAACATGCCAAGGAGATGTTGAAAAAAATAGGTATTAAGGATTGTGCATCAATTGGCACACTAATGGGTATAGGTAACAAGGTAAATAAGGATGAAGATTCACCTGTTGTAGATTAATCTTTGTATAGATCTATGATTGGTAGTCTTTTATATTTTACATCATCAAGCCCAGACATCATGCATGCAGTAGGCATGGTTTCAAGATATCAAGCAGCCCCGAAGGAGAGTCATGTTTAGTTGGTGAATATAATATTTACATATGTCAAGGAGACATTAGATTATATATTATGGTATCCCACAGGTAGAGATTTCACTTTGGTTGCTTATACAAATTCAAATTGGGTAGGTTGTTTAGATGACAGGAAGAGTACAAGTAGAGGATCTTTCTTCCTCAGTGATAGCCTAGTATCTTGCCTATGTAAGAATTATAACTTAGTATCACTTTATACAGTTAGATTAGAATATATTACAATGGTGTTGTGTTGTACTCAAGTGCTTTGGATGAAGCAAACTTTAGAATAAATCAAGGAAAAAAATGATAACCCTATTTCTATTTTTTGTGACAGCATAAGTACTATTAATATTTATAAAAATATAGTGATGCATTAAAGAACAAAACATATTCCTATTAGATATCACTTCTTGAGAGATCAATTTGAAGATCAATAGGTTAAGTTAGAATATAATAGTACTTTAGAATAGATTGTAGATATTTTCAAAAAGGCACTACCAAAGGACACATTTGAGCATATACAATAGAAGTTGGGAGTGATTTATTTTAATTCATGTCATTAAGTATCAACATCAGTTGAGGTAGAGCTAAGTGTTATCTCTAGGATAGACCCTTTTCCATTGATGTCAAAGGGGGACAAGTATAGAAATAGGTACATGAATAGGTACAAAAAAAGGTAAAGTAATAGGTACAAGATGTTATAGTAAGGAGGAGTTACTATATGTTTTTTAGTTTGGAAATGTGTGCAAGTTGGTGTAGTATAGGTTTCAAGATGTGGCAGTTCCAGTTTAAGGTTGCCATCAATGACAAAAGAGGAAATTACTAGAAATATTGTCAATGATGTCAAAGGTCTAACATTATTGGTGATAAAGGCCCCATAGAATTCAATGTTTAAAGGTGTTTTTAATGTTCATATTTTGTCTCAAGTGTGTTGATATTTATTTAATATTAACAAATATATTTTTAGTTGCATAAAGTCAAAAGAGGGCCCATGAAGAATTCAAAGAGTCACCAAGTGAAGACAAAAGAGGAAGGGTGCATTTTCTCATGAAGGGTCACCTTGAAGAATTTGAAAAGTCACCAAGATAAAGATAAAAGGGGAAAGGATGAATTTGTTCATGAAGGTTCACCATGTGACTTTTCAAATGAAAGGATTCGAAGGGTCACACAAATGTGGCACCATTTTCCATGAGGAGTGAAGGGTCACAAAGGGTGAATTCCAAAGTTCATTTGGAAAGATATAAAAGGAGGCTTAGGAAGTTATTTGTAATATGAAAGAGTGCATGGTTTGTAATTATTTTATTTTAAGAAAAGAGGAGAGAATAAAAAGAGATATAGTAGAGTTCTATCATTTGTTTTAGAAAGCAACATTGAGAGATAGTTGTGTTTTGCATAAGAAGGGTTGGTGCTCCTGTGGGTTGGTACTCAGAAATAGTTGTTGTGTTGGTTCCTAGTAAAGGGGTTGGTGCTCTTGTGGGTTGGTACTCACAAATATTTATTGTGTTGGTGCTTGGTAAAGGGGTTGGTGCTCCTACAAGTTTGTGCTTGTGAAATTTGTTATATGAGTTGGTGCTCATTCATATACTTGAGATTGTTCTCCATGCTTTTTTCCACATTGGGTTTCCACAAAAAATTTAGTGTCTCCCTCTCTCTTATGTGATGTCTATTATTATTATTTTAGTTTTATTTCATATCTTAAATGTATGGTTAAGTGGAATTTGATTAAGGGAAATTTTACAAGATATATGATATACTGATTCATCCCCCTATCAGTATATCCCATGCTTAAAAATTGGTATCAGAGTGGGTTTTTTTGGAAAGAGTTTAATAGTTTAAAGGTAGATTGTGGAAAGCACCATGGTTGGATCACATGAAAAAAATCTACAAATAAGGCACTTTTGTTTGATGGGACAAATTATGCCTTTTAGAGCATAAGGATGAGGACTTACTTAATGGCCCTTGGATTTGATATTTGGCAAGAAGTGATGGAGGAATACAAAAAACTACAAACACTTGTAACTATGCCTATGGAAAAGAAGTCAAGTGAAAATAATGATAGAGCTTTAAATGTTATTTTATATGGTTTATGTAAATTAGAATTTGTTAAAGTTATGCAATGCAAATTTTCTCATGGGACTTGGGTAAAGCTTGAGAATATTTAAAAAGGTGATGGAAAGGTTCAACAAGCTAAGCTCTAGACTTTTAGAAGATAGTTTGAGAGTTTTAAGATAGAAGAGGAAAAAAATATAGCAATTTATCTTTTACAGGCTGATCCTATAGTTAAACAAATTTAAGGCTTTAGAGAAAAGTTAGAAGAATTAGTGGATGGTACAGAAGGTTTTGAGACCTATACCATTGAGATATGATGCCAAGGTTTTGACAATTGAGAAGATGAAGGATCTAGCCAAGATAAAGATGGATGAACTACATGGTATTCTTATGACATATGAGATGTTGACCGAACAAGAGAAACCCTCGAAGAGGGAAGCTGACTTCAAGACATCAAAGAAAGACAAGGCTAATATTCAAGAATCAAGTGACAACTCTAGAGATGAGGAAGATGATAATGGACCTCTATTCATCTGCAAGTCAAAAAAGGGCATAGGTAAATATCAAGGAAAATTTCCATTTAAATGTTTTAAATGTGGTAAGATTGGACATTTTATATCTAAGTACCTAGATAATAATAATGGTGACAATGAAGAAGGAAAGCCTACAAACAAAAATAACTTTAAAGGCAAATGTAAAAAAGGATTCGAGAAGAAGAGTCTATATTCTAAAGATCTTAGCTTAATTGAAGATAGTTGAGTCAATGACTCAGATGAAAAAGAGATCTTATTCATGACCATACATGAATATGCCTCCACAATCAAAAGTATAGATGATCAAGAAGAAGAACATGATGAAGCTAAGGTGAATCTAGAAGGAGAACTCATTTGTGCCTTAGAAGAATTAAAATCTCTTGAGAAGAAGAATCAAAGATTGAAGCTACAGATTGATAAAAATGAAAAGGAGTCAAAAAATTAATTGAAGATCTACAAGCACACATTAAGGAAGCCAAAAAACACTGAAGAAGATCTAACAACTCAATTACAATTTTTTTTTGAAAGGTATGTTGGTGAAATTTCCTCTTTAAAAGAAGATATCAAGAAAACAAATAAATAAATCAATTATAAAGATTTCAATGATTCAAAATTTGAGAATAACACTAACATGTTGAATAAGATATTAGAAAGTCAAAAATAAATATCAAATAAGATAGGTGTCAGATTTGAAAAAAAAAATAGTTATGTTAAAGCTATTACAAAAAAAAATAAAAAGAGAAGAAGTTAAGAATGCAAAGGATAGCTCAACAAAAAGGGTTGGAAAGAACAGAGATACACAAATTAGAACAGGTTATATTTTCATGGTTATTGTTTTTATTGTAATGGTTATGGTCATAAGAAAATAGAATGTTAGAAAAGAGCTAAAAATTTTAGAAATAAGAAGGAAGCTCATGTAGAGTCAAGCAGAAGCCACAACTTTTTTTCTTCTCTATAAGGCTTTGACGAAGAGACCATAGTATGTTACAAGTGTAATAATTTTAGACACATAGTCCAAAATTATAGAAGCATGTTTGAGTCAGTCAAGAAGGACTAAATTTTCAAGGATCCATTCATCAAGAAGAAAGTCTAGACAAGTTCATGGCAGAAGAAACATGAAAAGTCTATGTTAGTCTAGATAGCTTTGCATGCAAGAAATTTAAAAAAAAAACATGATTAATTAACAATGGATGTTTGAGGCACATGGTAGGAGACAAGAGCAATTTCATAACTCTAAAGAAGATCAATGGTGTCACAATGAAATTTAAAGATAATACCACTACCAAAATAGCTAAAAAAGGTACATTAAGTTTGGATAACGATATAACTAAGACTAAAAATATTCTATATGTAGAAGGTCTTAAGCATAATTTGTTGATTTTAAGTCAAATGTGTGATTAGGGACACACACTAAAGTTTTATGTAGAAGGTTTTGAAATTAGGAAAAAAGATTTAGATGTGTTGATTGCATATGCTCATAGGATAGGTAATAATTTATTATGTTATCATATATCAAAGGTCAAATATGTTTGAGTCAGGTTGAAGAAAGTTGGCTATGGAACAGGGAGATGAGACACATAGATTTTGATAATATTGTCAACATCAGTAAGAAGCAAGCAATTAGAGATCTTCCAAAGATTAAAAATCCCTCTAACACAATTTGTGAACCATGTCATCATATGGAGTAGGTTAGAAGATGGTTCAAGACAAAATAATACTCGAGCATTTATATGTTAGAGCTTGTTCACACTGATCTGTGTGGACCCACCAAAAATCAAAGTACTCAAGGTGAGAAATACTTCAAGTTATTTATTGATAAATTTACACATATGACTTGGGTGATTTTTTTGAATAAAAAATTAGAAGCTTTTAGCCACTTTAAAGCATTCAAGGCTTTAGTTGAGAATGAAACTAGTTTGAAGATTAAATGCCTGAGATTATATCAAGGAGGAGAATTCATTTAAAATTAGTTTATTGAGTATTGTGAAGACCATGGAATAAAGAGACATTATTCAACAGCCAAAACTCCATAGCAAAATGGAGTAGTTGAGTGGAAAAATAGAACAATTTATGAAATGGTGAGGACAATGCTATATGAATCCAAGATACCAGATAAATATTGGAGAGAGGTAGTAGGCACAACAGTACATATCCAGAACATAGCATTGTTGAGAGTCAACAACGACAAGACTCCCTATGAGTTATGGAAAGACAAACCAACTACTATTGATTATTTTAGAGTTTTTAGCAGCAGATGCTTCATAAAGAGAATCGATAAAAATTATGGTTTTCCACATAAAAATTTGGTGTCTCTCTCTCTCTATCTTGTGTTGTGTTTATTATTTTTTCAATTTTATTGCATATATTGAATGTATGGTTAAGTGTAAATTGACTAAGGGAAGATTTATAAGGTATATGATATATTGATTCACCCCCCTTCTCAGTATATCATGTGTTTAACACATATGATCGAGCCTATCATGCCACATAGTTGTATTTCCATCTGTAGCAACTAAATCAAAAGAATCAATACTACTAGTCAAATATAAAGTACCAAATTTCTTACCTCTTGAAATCACAAGAGCACCTTTGGTAACTTTCCAAGAATCTATAGTAAACATTACCAAACAACTCTCACTACCCAATTGCCCCACTGAAACCAAATTCCATCTCAACATACGCATATGTCTAACATCCTTAAGTATCCATGTGTTCCCATTTTTCATTTTAACCTAAACATAACCTTTCTCTACTATCTCACATGGTTCATCATCACCATGATAAACATATCCTAAATTATCTTAAACATAATCAGTAAAATAATGCCTATGTGGGGTGATATGAAAAGAAACCCTTGAATCTAATACCCAAGACTCATAAAAACTATCCATATAAAGAATTAAGGCAACCTGATATGATTTACCTGATGTCATATTTAGCTCATTTATTTCCTCCTTATTGGCATTCTTGTCTTGAAATGACCCAAAATCCTTCTTTGAGTGTCTACTCTTCCCATAATGCTAGCATATCATCTTGGACCTAGATCTAGATTTAGATCTACCTTTTGACTTTCCATGGTTGCCTTTGCTCTTGTCCTTTTACCTCCCTCTAGTTTTAATAAAAAAATTATTACCTGAAGATGATTCACCAGTGTTTTTTCTTCATATTTACTCGCTAAGAATCACACCTACAACATCCTCAAAATTTAAGCTTCCCTTGGTAGAGACTACATTACTCATAGTCATAACCAAGCCATCCCAACTATCATGTAAAGAACATAAAATTGCCAAAGCTATAAATTCATCATCAAAATTAATTCCAATAGAATTGAGCATACTTACAACCATATTAAAATCATTTAGATGATTATCAATTGAACCATTCTTAGAAATTTTCATATTAAAAAATATTTTCATAAGAAATTTTTTATTTGAAGCAAAGGGTTTCTCATACAAGTTCCCAAGTTTATCCATGAGATCATTTCTATTTTTTTCATCAAAAATGTTAAATGCAACATAAGATGCAAGGCATAACCATATGGCTCCCAATGCCTTTCTATCAAGTATGACCAGTCCACATCACTCATACTTACAGGTTGTTTTACTTTCCCCTCCAAGGGGAAATGAAGCTCCTAATATAGGTAATCTTCTATCTGAATTTTCTACAGACCAAAATTATTACCATCAAACTTCTCAACCCTAAATATGATCTCTTTTCCCATATCTCCCACTCAAGTTAATAACCTTTCCTATGATTTATCACTTTAGCCAAACACAACTAATGCTCTGATACCAGTTGTTAGGAATTAAAATAATTTTAACCAAATTTCAATCACCATAAAATCACATAACTAGATTTTAAATGTGAAAATAGCTTTAATTATACAATAACATGCATCATGGAAATAATTCCTCAGATCATAGTTAAATGAAAGTATAAATGTAGAGAACAATAGTGGCCTACCAAATTCCTCTTCCTATCAAATCTCATAATCCTAGACAACTCACTAATTGTACACACATAAGATATACCAAGCAATCATAATCATAGTGCTTAGGGGAATCACACTTATAAAAAGCTCATGGTGGAAATCATCCATCTCTATGTCTTTGACCTCAACCTCAACCATGATAATCACCTCCATTCTCTTGGTTATTGGCAACATATGTTTGACATATACCATGCATGTGTGCTTCATGAATTTCACTAATGATTTAACAATCATTAGTATCATGAGTATATGAATCACATATATTATAATAGGTTTATACCTTTGACTAAGTGGCACATTATATTAGAGAATAATCCTAGACATCATTCTCTTCCTATAAAATCTCATAAGATTTATTTAACATAGATCAAATATTCTTACGAGGATAATTACTCTGGTTAGGGATTTTAAACTCATAGTCGACACACCATAAGCCATTTCAATTTTCATAAGATTTATGTGTACTAAAATCTTCTAATTGAGATGCCATTGAAATTATTTGATCCTCCATAAAGGGACTAATCTTTGTGTCAATACTACCAAAAAATTTAGTGTGAAGGGTAGTTTCCAAGGCCTTGCATAGGTTGGTGAAAGTTTTTTGTGAAACATTATGTCTGAAGGGGAGAAATAAACCTCCCATGAACCATTGTTCATGTTTAGTAGCATTTATCTTAAAAGAGAGTTTAGAGAGAAGTGTTTTAAATGTGTGTAATACTCATGCATGCTCTCAATAAGTTCCTCCTTGATATCCTTCAGGGTAGCTATATTCTATAATTTGAAGTCTACGATATCAAATGCTTAGAGGAATGTTTCCTTATGATGATCATAATCCACCACAACTTGTTCAAGACCATAATTTTGGTACCACTTACGTGAAAATTCTATAAGGGTGGTCATAAACTAGGTTAATTTTCATTTAGAAGAGGTTATGTTGCATGTTCACCAAATAAGTTCACGCTTGTGAACATACTCTATAACATTCTCCACAACTCAATACTCTAGCAAGTGGAGTGTCATCTCACAGTATACAATGGGTGACTGAGGTACTTGCAATGGGGTTATCTAAGAAATACTTTCGATCCATCATGTACTTAAGGGGGAGGCCCACCACTACCTCTAATACCTCCTATAAGTACTCCAGTTGAACCACCATCAGTTCTACCTCTTGCATCAATAGAATCACCCAAGACATTGGGTGTTAAGGTAGGTTGAGTAACTATAGTCGAGTTAGTTATTTTCCCACTAGTTATTCTTGTTCCACTAAGCATTCCAAGTTGGTACATAGAATTATTATGAAAAGGAAATAAAATAGCCAAAAAATACTCTTTAAAACTTTTTCTACAAATGTCTCTCTCACAGGTTCAATTTTTTACTCTACACCATCTGTATCCTGGTTGTGTACAAAGATATCATCTAACTCAAAATCATGATCTTATACCATGGGTAGGGATCTAGGTCTATTTAACATGAGTTCTTCAGTCACCACTTTTTGGATTGCTTCTCATAAATATATTTGAGCTAGTGTCAGGTGTGGTCCTATGGCTGGGGAGTCCTCCTTATGTTCTTTTGCTTCCCTATAGACCCTAATAATAGTTCATAAGTCCTATCATTCCCTTTCTAGATAGATTCCACTCATAATCCTTCACTGAGATTCATCAAATTTGCACTTTTACAATTCCATCTGACTAGCTACCATACTGAACCAATAATTCTACTTCACAAGTTCCCTTATATTCCCCCACCAATCGCGCTACTCATGTAATAAGTAGTTTAGCCTTCCTTGGAAAAGTCTCAAGTTAGGAATCTACAAAGAGAATATACCCCTCAAGTGTAAAGTGTCTGATATATCTACCATGTAGTTATTAGAATAAGTGGAACTAAGCTTCCTCTAAACAATAATAGGTTGACACTTTTTACTCTAAAATTTAATTATTCAAAACTCTGCACCACTAAACATCAATAACACACATTCAAGGTGATCCCAACTATGCTAGAGTTGACTAACACTCTAGTGTTTAAGTTGTCTTCTATCCATGATTTCTTGACTAGTCTTGAGCATAGGCCATAATCCAAGCATGACCATAAATATGTACCTCTACAAAGATTGTATCATACAATGAGTTATCCAAATTCTATTTGACCCATTCATGTGTAGAGATTCCTATTTTGAGAAATGGTATTGCATAATAATCCTCAATATTAGTAATACATCACTCAATATTATCAAGTGATAGTCATTTGAGCATCTTCCACCATATATAGGTAAGTGTTATGGGTCCCAGTAATAAAACCAAAATGTTAGGGTTTATTTTTAGTACTTAAGCATACCTTCCCTTAAGCATACACTGAAGTGATTAAAATCCTAATGTGTTGACACGCTAGCATTTCATGTTAGAACAAGTTATTGTATGCTCACCCAAATCATGTAATAAGGTACTAATTCCTATTGTTTTTATTACATGACTATGTACTAATAGATAGGGGTGATCAAACAAATACATATTACTATGATCATTTTATAACCCATATTGACCTGTGTTTATTACTCAATGATTAAAAAGAAAAAGAAGGAATAAACATTAACTATGAACCTAAACTCAGTTAAATGAACCACAACATACAAAATAACTAACATCATTATCTCCATAGTCATCATAATAAAAATATTAAGGTAACATAAGTTCCATTCATCATATTGATAAGTGATTCAAATATTATAGAATTCTAGTGTATAATGCAACTGAATCATATAATTCTATTAACACTATCCAACTAAGTACAAAAACAATAACAAAAACAAAAACCACATCAATAATAAAAATAACCTTAAAAAGTTCTATCCAGGGGTATTTATACTTGGTTTAACCCGAACAAGTAGTTATAATCATAATTACACTCATAATGACTCACCAATGATCATCAATGCACTTGAGTTGTGGTAGCCAATTACTTAGATTGCATGCCCATCAAGTCTTAAGACCCCTACTTGTACCTACCTATAGTACCTACATAACTTGGGACCCTTGATTTCATGCCCATCAAGTCTTGAAACCCCTACCTACACACCCATTGAGTCTTGAGACCCCTACTTACATGTCTGATGGACCCTAATGACCCTAGTTGCACATTTGATAGACTTTGATGAATGTGGAAAGACATGAAATTGACCCTAACAAACTTGAAATCACCCCTAATAGACCCTAAAAGGTGTTCTAACACATCTATCAGACACTAGAAGCCCTGTCATCATGACATGTAAATTTTGACTATTATGCAATCAACCCCTGTAGAAGTTGAAGGTGGTGCAAGAAAACCCCATGGATCCCAATGGTGGTGGAACACTCATCCTATCCCTTATCCCCCTATTCACATGGGAATTTAATCCATTAGTCGTGCCCAACCAAAGGGGCTTAAATTTTCTCATGAATTTGACCAACCAACTCTTGCATACCCAAAAATTTCAATTTATGCAAAGTGGATATCCTCATTTTTTGAAAGCAATAAACATTCAAATGAGAATAAATTTCAGCCAATTACTTCTTTTTAGGTGCCATTTTTTTGAAAGTGAAAAAAAATTTGAGTTATTTGAATTGGTGATATTATCATTCCTTGTAAAATTAAACCTCTATAGATTCAAGGATGATATATTACTAGTCTATAACACATGTAGATTAACACATATTTCCTTTTTTCACCTTATATCTCAGTTTAGTTTTACTTCTTACACCATTTAACTATCATGAGTGGAAATTCAAAGTTAAAATCCTCTTTAAGAGCAAATTCTTACACTAAATAATGATGGGTATAAAAATTGACCAATATCTGACATAGAGAACATTAAGTCATATAACCGAAGTAATAGAGCCTACTATCTATTATGCATGTCTATGTCTTCCAAATTAATTTTTCATATTGAATTTACAATAAATCTAAATCCAATGTGGAAATTATTGGATAAACTCTTTAGAAATTAAGATGAAATGAGGGGTGATGAATTGGATAATGAGTTCATCTATTTGAGCCCAAGTGACTTTGTTAAACACCAGATATATATTTTACTTAATAAAATTCCTTTTGCTTTAACCACTTAATCATACATTCAATATATGAAATAAAATTGAAACAATAACATGCACCCCATAAGAGAGAGAGACACCAAATTTTATGTGGAAACCCAAAGTGGGAAAAAACATGGAAAACAATATCAAGTATATAAATGAGCACCAACTCAAGTTTAAAATGTTTGCAAGCACCAACTTGAAGGACTACTAACCCCTTTGTTGAGAACCAACACAACAATGATTTTTGAGAACCAACCCACAGGTGCACCAACCCCTTCTGTGTATAAAACACCACTATCTCTCAATGTTTCTTTCTTAACAAATGATAGAACACTACTATATATCTTCTCTTTTCTCTGCTCTTCTTAGCTAGATAAGATCATTCAATTCCATACATCAAAATGGATTCCCAAGTCTCCTTTTATAGCCTTCCAAATGACCTTTGGCATTCACCATTTGAGACATTTCAATTCACATAGAAAATGGTGCCAAACTTGTCTTGCATGACCCCAAGGTGACCCTTCATGGGAAAATGTGTCCTTTCCCTCTTTTTTATTTATTTGGTGACTCTTTGAATTCCTCAAGGTGAGCCTTCATGGGAGAATGCATCCTTTCCCTCATATGTCTCTAGTTGGTGACTCTTTGACTTCTTCATGGGCCCTCTTTTATCTTTATGCAACCAAAAATATATTCATTAATATTAACACACTTTAGACAAGATATGAATATTAAAAACACCTTTAAACATTAAATTATATATTTATATACTTTTTACATCAATGAAAATATTTCCAAAAATCTCCCCCTTTGTTATTGATGGCAACCTCACAATGAAACTACAACATTCTAAAAATCTATACTTCACATGCCAACCTGAAATTGAGACCTACCCAAACTACAAATTGAACCAACTAAAAACACATAGTAACTCCCCCTTACTATAGAATCCTATTTTATAAACCTATTCCTGTATTTATCCCCCTTTGACATCAATGGAAAAGATTTTTTCCTAGAGGTAACACTTAGCTCCCCCTCAACTGATATACAAATTAATCTGTCAACTCACCTTCATAACTTTCTTGTCATGCAACATAGCCAAAACCCAACAACATCCACCATGCTTTACTTTTTTATATAAAGTGCCTCCTTGAATCCTAGAAGAGACACCCCACATAAAGGGTCCTAGAAAAATATGAACTCAGGAAATGCCCACATCTCCTCTATTACTTCCTTGATATTTTTGCATCCATAAGACTGATTTATTTCTCTTATAATTTGTTTAGGCATGTCTAACTTATTTGAATAATTAAAATCAACATCGATGATGTTTTTAATCTTCTTAACTCTTGAAACTATCTTATCTTGACAAGGCTCATGCT
Organism: Torreya grandis; assembly: GCA_037957365.1. Taxonomy (NCBI): domain Eukaryota; kingdom Viridiplantae; phylum Streptophyta; class Pinopsida; order Cupressales; family Taxaceae; genus Torreya; species Torreya grandis. The sequence continues at coordinate 777,345 of JARHVA010006583.1, forward strand.
CAAATGTAACAAGAGATTCTCTTTGATCTACAGGTTGTTTAGGACTAGTATTCACTTTCTTTCCTAATAATAAGAGTTTCATATAGTCCTTCCTATATTATTCTTTCTCCAATATAGCAAGTAATCTATTCTCACTCTTAGACTCAACCAGATCAACCTTTACTATCTTAGGTATCCAAATCTGAGTATGGCCCTTCTCATACCTTCTAAGGGCTTTGTGTCCTTTAACATATCTTGAGGATCTCTTTACTCCATTTGGACATAATTTAGCAATATATCCATCCTTATGACAATAAAAGCAAAAAAAATTTCTCATACCTTTTGCTTAAAGATGATTGAAATGTCTCTTTGACTGATTTCTTCTCCTCAAATAGTCTCTTGCCCTATGACTAACATAATGACACACAAAAAAATGGCCATAAAAACAATTTGAAAACTTGAAAGCATTTGGTTTTTGATCGGCTTCTTTAATTTTCCCTTTAAAAATTTCATCCTTATTACCTTGGACTAATATATCATGGTCTTTCTCAACCTTGATTATGAGCCTCTCATGCTTATCCTTCAAAGAACCTAACTCAACCTTCAATTGATTACACTCTTCTTCTCTTGATTTCAATATTGAATATGCAACCTCTAGTTGATTCTTAAGATCTTGAATAAACATCTTATCTTCTTTTGCTTCTATATCCAACTTAGAATCCATGATACACAGATGTTCCTTAAGAGCCTCAACCATAGATTTCAACTCTTGATTCTTCTTCTTTAGTTACTTGTCCATCATGATTTCCCTTATCTACCTTCAAGCTATTAAACTATTTCCAAAGGAACCTGCTCTGATACCAATTATTAAACATGGGATATATCATTTACTTAATCAAATTCCTTTTTCTTTAACCACTTAATCATACATTTAATATATGTGATAAAACTAAAATAATAGCATGCACCACATAAGAGAGAGAGAGAGAGAGAGAGAGAGAGACCAGATTTTATATGGAAACCCAAATTGGGAAAAACCACAAAGAACAATCTTAAGTATATAAATGAGCATCAACTCAAGTTTACAACATTTTCAAGAATTAACTTGTAGGATCACCAACCCCTTTGCTAAGCACCAACACATCAATGATTTGTGAGCACCAACCCACATGTGCACCAACGCCTTTTGTGTATAAAACACCACTATCTCTTAATGTTGATTTATCAACATATGATAGCACACTATTATATCTCTTCTCTTTTCTCTGCTCTCCTATACTCTTCTTAGCTAGATAATATCATTCACTTCCATACATCAAAATGGTTTCCCAGCCTCATTTTATAGCCTTCCAAATGACCTTTGGTATTTACCCTTTGAGACCTTTCAATTCACATAGAAAATGGTGCCAAACTTGTCTTTCATGACCCTCCAAATTCCTCAAGGTGAACATTCATGGGAAAATTCATCCTTTCCATCTTTTGCCTTTATTTGGTGACTCTTTAAATTCCTCAATCTGACCCTTCATGGGAAAATGCATCCTTTCCCATTTTTGTCTTTACTTGGTGACTCTTTGACTTCCTCATGGGCCCTCTTTTATCTTTATTCAACCAAAAAATATATTTATTAATATTTAACTAATATTACCACACTTTAGCCAAGATATGAACATTAAAAACACCTTTAAACATTAAATGCTACATTTCTAGACATTTTACATCAATCACAATATTTCCAATAGACTTTGATATGATAGAAGACTTCTTCACAAAGTTTAAATCACTCAGGTTACTATTAAAATTATACGACATTAACAAAAAGGATGATCAATTGATTTTTTCTATCCTTTCCAAATTGGGATCTAACTATTCTAGATTCATTTTTACCTTCCATTCCATTAAGTGTGCCTTTAGAGCTACATGGATAATGTTTTCATTGGATGACTTTTCTATTGACTTAACTTGAGAGTAAGACAAGTTCATTCAAATGGGTACATTGAAGTTATCTAAATTACATACCTTAACTATGAGTCATGATAAATTATAGCAGTAAGGATAATAAATAGAATAAGAAGGATTTAGATTAACAAAAGGGTCATACATTTGATGCTAAGCCAAAAACATCAAAAGAGTCCTATTCAGATAGGAAACTGAGGAAAGAGTGACTCACATGTGGCTATTGCAAGAAATATTAGAGTGATGAGTCCAAATTCATGCAGAAGCACATTGAGAAACAAATAAAAATGCTCGATAAGCATAATATCAATGTCCCTGATTATTCCAATTAGAGTTTATTAGCACATGCATCTTTTAAGGCCAAATATAGTAAGAAGGGCAAAGATAAGGGCAAATCACTTTTTAAAATTACATCCCATCCTTCCACATGGTTTATTGATTATGGTGCCCCATTACACATGGCTTCATCACATGGTTCTCATCCTTGGATCCTTTTCTATGATTTCCATCACGTTTGGTGATGATACTTCCAAAGAATTTAGTGGGAAAGGATCTCTTGAAGTGAATGATGGGACATTTCAATATGTTTTACGTGTTCCATCTTTATTAGCCAATCTCCTATATGTTTACTAGATCAATCACATCAATTTCGGTAAGAGACTTTAGCTCACACCAAATTCTATGGTTATTAAGGAAGCTAATAATGAATCCATTGCTGCATTTGGGAAAGTAGATCAGCAATCTAGGTTGTTTAATTTCTTTTATTTTACTCCTGATCAACCCTCTACTATGTTTCTCACCCATTCAGATGAAGTTGTTGGAAATATTGTCATTGATGTCAAAGGTTTAGCATTATTGGTGATAAAGGCCCCATTGCATTTAATGTTGTTTGTAATAAATATATCTTGGCTAATATTAGTTAATATTTATTTAATATTAATGAATATATTTTTGGTTGCATATGAGACAAAAGAAGGGCCCATGGAGAAGTCGAAGAGCCACATAAAGTTGTGAATAATATATGGTTAGCTTATGCCAACTCATTTTAATAAATTATTGAAGTAGGGCTACTCAAGTAGGTAAAAAGAAGGATGGGACGCATTTTCCCATGAAGAGTCATCTTGGGGAATACCAAGAGTGACCAAGTGAAGACAAAAGAGTAAGGTCACAATTTCTCATGAAGGGACACTTTGTCAATTTATTTTTTAAAAATTAGGCACTTAATTATTTTGGTTGAATTTAGTATTCATCTTTTTCATATTTGAAAAATATTTTATATAAAAGTCACTAAAGATAAGGACAAAAGTGGGAAGGACGTTTTTGGTTATGAAGGGTCACCACATGACTTTTAAAAGGCTTGGATATGAAGGATCATCCAAGATTGATGCCATTTTCCATGAGGATTGAAAGGTCACAAAGGGGGAAGGCCAAAGGTCATTTGAAAAGCTATAAATAAAGGCTTGAGAAGCCATTTGTAATATGAGTGAGAGATAGAGGTTGATTTGATATTGTAATATCTAGCTTAGAAGAGCAATTGTGAGAGATGAATATGATTTGTATTTGTTATATCTAGCTTAGAAGAGCAAAGGTGAGAGAGAGGAAGGAGATGTTGTATTGATCTATCATTTATTGAGATAGCAACATTGAGAGATAGGTGTGTGGTATACACAAAGGGGTTGGTGCTCCTATGGGTTGGTGTGCATGAATTGTTGTTGGGTTGGTGCTCGACAAAGGGGTTGGTGCTCCTGTGGGTTGGTGCTCATGAATTGTTTTTGGGTTGGTGCTCGGCAAAGGGGTTAGAGATCCTATGGGTTGGTGCTCATGAATTGTTGATGGGTTGGTGCTTGACAAAGGGGTTGGTGCTCTTGTGGGTTGGTGCTTGGCAAAGGGGTTTAAAGCTCCTATGGGTTGGTGCTCATGAATTGTAGCTGAGGTTGGTACTCGGCAAAGGGGTATGGTGCTCCTTTGGGTTTGTTCTCATGAATATACTTGAGATTGTTCTCTGTGGTTTTTCCCACATTGGGTTTCCACGTTATATCTGGTGTCTCTCTCTATCTTGTGTGATGTTTATTTTTTGACTTTTATTGCATATCTTGAATGTTTGATTAAGTGGAATTTGATAAAGGGAAAGTTTTATAAGATATATAATATACTGATTCACCCCCACCTCTCAGTATATTCTGTGCTTAACAATTGGTATCAGAGCAGGTTCCTTAAGAAAAGGTTTAACAGCTTAAAGGTAGATCAAAGAAAAGCATAAGATGGCCAAGCAGCTAAAGAAGGAAAATAAAGAGTTGAAATCTATGGTTGAGGCTCTTAAGGAAAAGGTGTGTATCTTGGATTCTAAGTTGGCTATAGAAGTAAAAGAAAATAAGATATTTATTCAGGATCTTAAGAATCAGTTAGAGGTTGCAAATTCAATTTTAACATCAAAAGAAGAAGAATGTAATTAGTTGAAGGTTGAGTTAGGCTCTTTAAAGGATAATCATGAGAAGCTTATAATCAAGTTTGAAAAAGATCATGAAATATCAGTCCAAAGAAACAATGATGCAGGTTTTGAAGGAAAATCAAAGAAGTCGATCAGGCAGCCCAATGCTTTCAAGTTTTCAAATTCTTTTCATGGCCGTTGTTTTGTTGGTCATAGGGCAAGAGACTATATGAGGAGAAGCAATCAGTCAAAGGGAGATCTCAGTCACATTCAAGAAAAAGGAATGAAAAATATTGTTTGCTTTTGTTGTCATGAGATTGGACATATTGCTAAATTATGTCAAAATAAAGTAAAGAGATATTCAGGGTATGTCAAAGGATATAGAGCCCCTAGAAAATATGAGAAAAGACAAATTCAGGTTTGGAGACCTAAAATAGTAAAGGTTGATCAGGTTGAGTTTAAGAGTGAGAATGAATTACTTGTTATAGTTGAAAAAGAATCAGATATGAAGGATTGTGCAGAATCTCTTGTTACATTTGAGCATGAGTTTTGTCAAGATAAGATAGTTGCAAAAGTTGAGAAAAAGAAAAACATCATAAATGATAAGGTTAGTAAGTCAAAAAGGTTAGACATGCTTAAATATATTCTAAAAGAAAAACACAAGAATATCAAGGAAGAAACTGAGGAGATGTGGGAATCTCCTGAGATTTGTTTCTAGGACCCTTTTGTGTGGGGTATCTCTTCTAGGCTTCAAGGAGACACTTTTAAAAATTGAAGCATGGTGGATGCTATTGGGTCTTGGTTATGTTGCATGACAAGAAGGTGAGTTGGAAAATTAATTTGTATATCTTTTGAGGGAATAGATTTTTGAATAAAATTTTGCATCAGTAATAAGGTTTGAGGCTATTAGAATGATTCTTGCATATGCAGTGTTTTAAAGTTTTAAAGTGTTTCAAATGATTATGGTCACAAGAAATTAGAAATTTGAAAAAGAGCTAATAGTTTTAGAAAGAAGGAGAAGGATATTCATGCAGATTTAATGAAGAAGGATCAGAGTTTCAAAGTTCCATTCATCAAGAAGAAGGTTCAGTTGTGTTCATGGCAGAAGAAACAACATGAAGATTCTATTTTGGTGCAAATAGCTTTTCATGTAAGAAATAAAGATCAGTCATGGTTTGTTGATAGCAGATGTTCAAATCATATGACAGTAGATAAGAGTAAAGAAGATCAATGGTGGCATAGTGAAATTCGAGGATAAAACCACTGCCAGGATAGTCAAAAAAGGTATTTTAAGTTTGGATATTAGTAGAAAAAAATCTAAGAATGTTTTGTAAGCATAATATTTTTATTATATGTTAAATATGTGTTTAAGGATACACCTTAAAGTTTCATGTGGAAGGTTGAGAGATTAGAACGAAATATTCAAATGAGTTGATTACAGATTCTCAAAGGACAGGTAAAGATTTATATGCATTATATATCTTCTCAAAGGCATTCAAAAGACACATTCAAAGATTGGTGAGAGGAGTTGGGAGTAATTTCTATTACTTCACCAATGTTCAGCATCAAGTGAGGGGGAGTTAAGTTAGCTCCAAGTAGGCCCTTTGCCATTGATGTCAAAGGGGGAGAATCAAGTAAAGGTACAGGTGTAAAAAATAGGTAAGGGAATAGGAGGTAGTAAGGGGGAGTTACTGTATGTTTTTAGATGATTATGTGCTTCGATTTCAGGATTGAGGTTTGCATCAATGACAAAGGGGGAGATTGTTGAAAATATTGTCATTGATGCAAAGGTTTAGCATTATTGGTGATAAAGGGTTACATTTAATGGTTTGTAATAAATATATCTTGGCTAATATGAGTTAATATTTATTTAATATTAATGAATATATTTTTGGTTGCATATGAGACAAAAGAAGGGCCAATGGAGAAGTCGAAGAGCCATGGAGTAAAGACAAAAGAAGGATGGGACACAGTTTTCCATGAAGAGTCATCTTGGGGAATACCAAGAGTCACCAAGTGAAGACAAAAGAGTAAGGATGCAATTTCTCATGAAGGGACACTTTGAGGAATACGAAAAGTCACCAAAGATAAGGAAAAAAGTGGGAAGGAAGTCATGAAGGGTCACCACATGAAAGGCTTGGATATGAAGGGTCATATTGGTGCCATTTTCCATGAGGATTGAAAGGTCACAAAGGGGGAAGGCCAAAGGTCATTTGGAAAGCTATAAATAAAGGTTTGAGAAGCCATTTGTAATATGAGTGAGAGATAGAGGTTGATTTGATATTGTAATATCTAGCTTAGAAGAGCAATTGTGAGAGATGAATATGATTTGTATTTGTTATATCTAGCTTAGAAGAGCAAAGGTGAGAGAGAGGGATATGTTGTATTAATTTATTATTTGTTGAGATAGCAACATTGAGAGATAGGTGTGTGGTATACACAAAGGGGTTGGTGCTTCTATGGGTTGGTGCACACAAATTGTTGTTGGTTGGTGCTCGGCAAAGGGGTTGGTGCTCAAAAATTATTGTTGGGTTGGTGCTCAGAAAAGGTGTTGGTGCTCCTATGGGTTGGTTCTCATGAATTGTTGTTAGGTTGGTGCGGCAAAGGGGTTGGTTATTGGTGATAAATAGGCTGGGTTGGTGCTCAGCAGGGGTTTGAATTTTATGTTTTCATGAATTGTAGATGAGGTTGGTACTCAACAAATGGGTTTTTTCCCATGAATATACTTGAGATTATTCTCCTTGGTTTTTCCCACATTGGGTTTCCACGTTATATCTGGTGTCTCTATCTTGTGTGATGTTTATTGTTTGTGTTTTATTACATATCTTGAATGTTTGATTAAGTTAATTTGATAAAGGGAAAGTTTTATAAGATATATAATATACTGATTCACCCCCCCTCTCAATATATTATGTGCTTAACAATTGGTGTTAGAGCAGGGTCCTTCAAAAAGGGTTTAACAGCTTGAAGGTAGATCAAAGAAAAGGATGGCCAAGCAGCTAAAGAAGGAGAATCATCAAAATTTGTGGTTGAGGCTCTTAAGGAAAAGGTGTGTATCTTGGATTCTAAGTTGGCTATAGAAGTAAAAGAAAATAAGATAGTATTCAGGATCTTAAGAATCAGTTAGAGGACAAATTCAATTTTAACATGAAGAATGTAATCTAGGCTCTTTAGAGGATAATCATGGGCTTATAATCAAGTTCGAAAAAGATCATGAAATATCAGTCCAAGTGAAAGAATGATGCAAGTTTTGAAGGCAAATCAAAGAAGTAAGCAATGCAATTTTTCAATTTCTCTTTTCATGGACACTGGTTGCAAGGAATGAGGAGAAGCAATGTCAAAGGGAGTCAGTCACATTCAAGAATAAGGTATGACAAATATTGTGGGAGATTGGACATATTGCTAAATTATGTCATAAAGAGATATTCAAGGTATGTCAAAGGATATAGAGCCCTTAGAAAATATGAGAAAAGACAGGTTTGGAGACCTAAAATAGTAAGGGTTGATCAAGTTGAGTTTAAGAGTGAGAATGAATTACTTGTTATAGTTGAAAAAGAATTAGATATGAAGGATTGTGCAAAATCTCTTGTTACATTTCCAAGATAAGATAGTTGCAAAAGTTGAGAAAAAGAAAAACATCAGGTTAGTAAGTCAAAAAGGTTAGACATGCTTAAAGGATTTAAAAGAAAAACACAAGGATCAAGGAAGAAACAGAGGAGAATGGGAATCTATTGAGATTTATTTCTAGGACCCTTTTGTGTGGGATGTCTCTTCTAGGCTTCAAGGAGACACTTTTCAATTTGGTGGATGCTAAGTCTTGGTTATGTTACATGACAAGAAGGTGAGTTGGAAAATTAATTTGTATATCTTGAGGGAATAGATTTTTGCATCAATAATAAGGTTTGAGGCTTAAGTGATTCTTGCATATGCAGTGTTTTAAAGTTTTAAAGTGTTTCAAATGATTATGGTCACAAGGAAATTTTAAAAGAGATTTTAGAAACAAGGAGAAGGATATTCATACAAATTAATGAAGAAGGATCAAAGTTTCAAAGTTCCATTCATCAGAAGAAGGTTCAGTTTGTTCATGGCAGAAGAAACAACATGAAGATTCTATGGAGATTTTCATGTAAGAAATAAAGATCAGCCATGGTTTGTTGATAGCAGATGTTCAAAGCATATTAGAGAGTAAATAAGATCAATGGTGGCATAGTGGATAAAACCACTGATAGCCAGAAAAGGTATTTTAAGTTTGGATATTAAGGCTAAGAATGTTTTGTAAGCTGTTAAATATGTGTTTAAGGATACACCTTAAATTTTATCAGAAGGTTGAGAGATTGTAAATGATTTGATTGCAGATTCTCAGACAGGTAAAGATTTTATGCATTATCAAATATCTTCTCAAAGGCACAATCAAAAGACACATTCAAAGATCGGTGAGAGGAGTTGGGAGTAATTTCTATTATACCAGCATCAAGTGAGGGGGAGCTAAGTGGTAGGCCCTTTGCCATTGATGTCAAAGGGGGAGGTAAAGGTGGTGCAAAAAATAAGTACAGGAATAGGTACAAGTTTCTACAGTAAGAAGGAGTTACTGCTAGTTTTGGTGCAGGTGACAAGATGTGGCAGTTTCAGGATTGAATCAATGACAAAGGGGGAGATTGTTGGAAATATTGTCATTGATGTCAAAGGTTTAGCTATTGGTGATAAAGGCCCCATTACATTTAATGTTGTTTGTAATAAATATATCTTGGCTAATATGAGTTAATATTTATTTAATATTAACGAATATATTTTTGTTGCATATGAGACAAAAGAAGGGCCAACGGAGAAGTCGAAGAGTGAGTGGCAAAAGAAGGGTCATGAAGAGTCATCTTGGGGAATACCAAGAGTCACCAAGTGAAGACAAAAGAGTTAGCAATTTCTCATGAAGGGACACTTTGAGGAATATGAAATGTCACCAAAGATAAGGACAAAAGTGGGAAGGATTTTTGGTCATGAAGGGTCACCACATGACTTTTCCAAGTCTTGGATATGAAGGGTCATCTAAGATTGGCACCATTTTCCATGAGGATTGAAAGGTCACAAAGGGGGAAGGCCAAAGGTCATTTGGAAAGCTATAAATAAAGGCTTGAGAAGCCATTTGTAATATGAGTGAGATATAGAGGTTGATTTGATATTGTAATATCTAGCTTAGAAGAGCAATTGTGAGAGATGAATATGATTTGTATTTGTTATATCTAGCTTAGAAGAGAAAAGGTGAGAGAGAGGAAGGAGATGTTGTATTGATCTATCATTTTTTGAGATAGCAACAATGAGAGATAAGTGTGTGGTATACACAAAGGGGTTGGTGCTCCTGTGGGTTGGTGCTCGAGCAAAGGGGTTGATGATCCTATGGGTTGGTGCTTGGCAAAGGGGTTGGTGCTCCTGTGGGTTGGTGCTCATGAATTGTTGCTGGGTTGGTTACTCATCAAAGGGGTTGGTGCTCCTGTGGGTTGGTGCTCATGAATAGTAGCTTGGTTGGTGCTTGACAAAGGGGTATGGTGATCTTGTGGGTTTTGTTCTCATGAATATACTTGAGATTGTTCTCCGTGGTTTTTCTCACATTGGGTTTCCACATTATATCTGGTGTCTCTCTCTATCTTGTGTGATGTTTATTGTTTGAGTTTTATTGCATATCTTGAATGTTTGATTAAGTGGAATTTGATAAAGGGAAAGTTTTATAAGATATATAATATATTGATTCACCCCCCCCTTCTCAGTATATTCTGTGCTTAATAGAAGTGAGTAAATTATGGCATGAGTGATTCCATAGTTTCAAGGTTACCATGAATTAATTTTTTTTATGGAGTTTGCTAGGGTTGCATTCTTGGTAAGCATTTAGAGGAGAAGTATGAAAAGGGAAAATCATGGATAACTACATAGAGATTAGAGGCTATTCATAATGAATTTTTGTTCCATTTCTAAAACCTTCATTCATTAGGATTAATTACATGATTACTTTCATCAATGACTATTTGAAGTACACTTGGGTGTATTTTATCAAGCAAAAATTTGAGGTCTTTGACCATTTTCAAGATTTCAAGGCACTTGTGAAAAAATAGTCTAGTAAATCCATTAAGATTTTATGCACTAACAATGGTGGTGAGCATATTAACAACCTTTTTGAGAAATATTGTACACATAGGGGATTGAACTACAACATACTATTTGATATAGTCTTTAATATAATGGTGTTGCAAAGCATAAGAATAGGTCCTTAAAGGAAATGGCCAATTGTATATCACACTCCAAGTCTCTTACACCTTAGTATTAGGCGTATATCATTAACTATGTTTTTTACATCTAGAACTAAGTTCCTCACAAAGCATTGAAGGGACTCACTCCTTATAAATCTTGGAATGGTCAAAAACCCATAATTGATAACTTTTAAGTATTTATTTTTCCTATTATGGCTCGCATTTTGAAGAAGAAACATAAGTCATTAGAACCTCAGAGTCAGTCTTGCATGTTCATTGGATATCCTAATGGTGTTAACCAATAAAATATTTTCCACCCCACCTTTCATGAGTTATTCATTGAGAGGGTTCATTTTCAAAAGGTTATTCAAACTCTAGACTTGACATCTTCCCCCTTCTTTAGATGTATTGGGATTTTATGATATTTATGATGTTTCAAATATGCCTAAGAATCTTCCTAATGATCTAGATTCTTCTTCTATTTCTAATGATGAGAGCAATGATTAGGATTCCCCTCCTCCTCCTATAATATATTTAGAGGGAATGGAATTTCCTCCTAAATTTATGAGCACTAGTCCTCTTTGGGATAGATATACATTTCAAAGTGTTGGCTAATGGGTTGGAGATCCATCAAATAATAAGTGAACCCATTCACAATTATAAGATGCCCCACATACTTTCATTACATCTTCTTCCAATCCATAATCATTTCATGAGGCATTATACAATCCTGACTAGGATAATATTATGAAAGAGGAGTATAGTTCCTTGTAGAGGAGAAATACTTGTGATTTAGTCCCACTTCTTAAGGGAAGAAAAATTATTCAATGTAGGTGGATCTAATGAATAAATTTTGTAGTGTATGGGCCTATAGACAAGTTTAAAACACATTTGGTAGCAAAATGCTTTTCTCTAGTGCCTATAATTGACTACAGTAAGATGTTTACCCAAGTTGCCAAAAAGAACTCAATCTAAATCACTCTCACCATTGCCATAAAACATCATTGGGATGTTCATCAAATTGATGTGAAGAGTGCCTTTCTTCACGTTGACCTAAAAAAATAAATATACATGGAGAAACCACAAGGATTTGTAGAAGATTATTATTTAGTTTGTAAACCTTAGAAATCTATTTATAGCCTCAAGCAGGCTCTTCAAGCTTAATATGCCAAGATGGACTCCTTTATTATTTCATTTGGGTTCGGTAGATGCCATTCAGATCTAAATGTCTACATTTTATGATAGGATAATTTACTATTGATTTTGGATCTCTCTATGGATGACCTATTGATCATAGGGAGTTCTCTATCCACCATCACAATAGTGAAAATTGATTTATCGAAAAGGTTCTCAATGACTAACTTGGGCTTGTTGCATTACTTCTTTAGGATTGAAATTACTCATTGAGACTCTAAGACCACTATTGAACAATCCAAATATGGTCTTGATGATTTAGCATGGTTGAATGTAAGCTAACTCTGAATATTTTTATATATAGTGTGAAGCTTGAGGCTGATTTTCCATATCCTTTCGTTGATACTACCTTGTATCAACAACTTGTTTCTAGTCTAATCTACCTTATGCACACTAGACCTAACATTTAATATGTAGTGGGCATGGTCTCAATATTTATCTAGAAACCACATGCACTACATTAAAAAGTAGCTATGTGGAACCTCCACTATGTTTAGGGTGCTCATAGTTCTAAGATTCACTATAGAGTAACCATAGACATTGACTTAATTAGGTATACAAATTCAGATTAGGTTGGTAATATTCAAAATCGTAAGTCAAATTTTGGCTATAGTTTCTCCCTCAGTTTAGGTCTAATTAGTTGGTCTAGAAATAAGTTGAACACTATTATATTATCTTATACAAAGTTAGAATATAAAGGAGCTATGAATGCTACCAATGGGGCTATTTGGCTTCAGGGAATTTTCACTAAGTTTAAAATCTAATTTCAATAACCAACTGTCATCTCATGTGACAACCAAAGAATAATTTAGATCTATAAGAATCTGGTCCTCTATCAACAAACCAAGCATATAGATATTTACATGTATTTTATTTAGGATATCATCCATAAGTAACTCATTTATATCCACTACATCTAGACAATAGAGAAAATTGCTTATGTATTCACCAAACCTTTCACTAAGAGAAAGTATCTTCATTTTTAGTCTCTTTTTGGGGTTCAAACAGCTTCATCTTCTTCCTCATCTAAGGGATCATCTCTCTATACTTGGGTACCTCATCAGGCCTTTATGCCAAGACCCAATTCTTCTACCCACCTAAACTACACCTAATGGGGAGGGGGTGTTGGTGTAGACTTTTATCCCATTGGGTTTTGTCTACATGGTCTTATTTAGCTTACTTAGGTTAATAATATGTCATTAGGGGAGATGAACTTTAATCCATTTTCTAACTGTGATTTGAGTTAATTACCTTTTTGAGTGACCTAATTCCTCACTCTATATTGTATCTTCCTATGCACTTTTTGGCCAATGCTCATTAATATAACTTTTATTATGAATATAAGATTCTTCCATTTTGTGAGTTGTTCTTCAAGTTTCACTACTCCATATAGATTCATCTTTGTGCATTTAACCCTTTTTAGTTGATCTTCATTATGTCAAACTCTAACACTTTTCACCATGGATCCTAGAGTAAAAAAAATTATTCATAAAATTATCTTTCTAACACATATAATTAGATCCAAATCAGAGTTCAGATGTAAAGGTTATGGCCTAAGGAAGATTCGATACTTCTTAGACACATCTAGAAATCTACCTTCTTTTTATAACTATGATTCTCCCACTTGATTTTTAAAGTTAAATCTGAAGTTTTTGTACCATGGTTCTTTAGGATAAAATGTTCTTCATCAAATTTCATTTCTAATGCATCAAATGAGAGTGAAAATAGAGTTTAGATGTAAAAGTTTTGACACAATGGAGATTGGACCTTGTTTTGTCATTTTTTGCTTGTCGAGGTGGTGGATTCTAACCCTTGTACTTATAGGGGTGTCAAATTTTGAACCTTATATTTGCAAGGATGTTACATTTTGACCCTTCTACTTGGAAGGGTATCAGGTTCTACCCTATTTTCAAGCATAATTATAATTATCCCTCCTTAATTTAATAGGTCAAGATGAAGTTTTATACAAAATGTTTATAGTATAAATTCATCTCTCAAATTTGGTCTTTGCATTGGGAAAAAAAATTAGGAACTTATAAATAAGTTTGATTTTACCTTGAATTTCCACTGGTGATGATAAGGTCAAATGAATTCTTGACTTCTCTCTTCTCTTCATCATAGTACTTAGCCATTGTTAGGACTAGCTCTAGACATTGTATTGAAGTTAGAAGGGTAACTACTTGAAGTAGTCCACTATCATGAATTATCTAGCCATAATCTATATTACATATTTCATCTATTCTTTACTATAAAATTACAATATTTATTATCCCAAAGTTTTTATCTATCATTTTCTGTCAAGGGACCTAACATTGACATCTGTTGAAATCCAATTGTTGTGTGGAGAATAGGATACATGAGTTGATATTTGATGAATTCCTCCTATTTAGATGAAGAACATTAATTTCCCCTCCCCTAATGATGATGAAATTATTAAAGCATTGAGTCAAAAATCCCATTTTTTGAAAAGTTGTAAATGCGGGTTATTAGAGTTTGAGAGGATTGCTTACATGAGTATTGGACTCTAGATATATTGTTATCACTGGTTATATGTTTTGTGACTTATTTTTTTCATAGGTATTGGACTCCAGGTTTATTGTTATCACACCAATTAGGTTATGAGGGTTATATTGGAAGGCTTCTTAGGATCTAAAGATTATGTTTGCATACCTATTAAGGTCTGATAAGTCTATTGACAAAAGAGCCAGGATCTATTGGGTCTACTTCAAAAATATCTAATTCCTCATGGACTTATTTTCTATCCAAATGCAAAAGATGAAGAATTTAATAAATATATCAAAGCCTCTATTCTCTTTGACCCTCAAAATGTCACCTAATCGCACAATGAAAGAATAGTCTTCAAGTCATTATAATTCAAATTGTATCCTTGATTTAATCCCCATTTTTTGGTATGCTTTCCATGATGACAAGAATAATGTTGTACCAAGAGAGAAATTATTGATATATCTTCAACACACCATTTGAAATCTTGAAAGATTGGTAGATTTCATTATTCAACCCAAGCCTTATCCATTGGGATATAGAGTCGATGTCCCATTCTATAAAAGAATTTACCATCCCTATCATGAAAACATGTCTAATTTCCCATGAGAGTTCAATTTGGGGTCTTATCATGAGATGAAAATTTTCATAACATATTATTTATTGGATCTCATCACTTAGAAAGTATGATTTACTGATAGGAAATTTGAATAATGATATGGCTAATAATGAAATGATATTCTTGATCCCTCATGAGATATGAATTGTTTAAAATAAATTAATTAACATAATATCACTATCTCATTAAAGGAATAAATGTAATGATTCTTAGGAATTAAAAAAATGAACTAGATTAGATCTCTGAGTTCTATTTCCATGAGAAAAAATATTTACTATAACTAGTAGTACTATAGGTAAACTAATTAGAATTACTTGATTCCTAAATTTATAGGTTTAAACAAATTGCCTTAATTTATATTATAATTAACCCTTTTTATTCTACTCTCTAGTGAGATGAATGGAAAAATAATAATATGGTAACCCAATTTAGACTAGTTGTTGGAGCTAATCAACCTTCCATCCTTATGAGATGGATTGATGACTACCATATAAAAACATACTTAAATGAAATACTTTGATTTTATGGTTATCCAACTAATATTATAGACTACTATTCATTCAATATCAAAATCAAGTGGTTGGGTCATAAGTATATAATTTGTAATAATTGCTTTCTAATTTTTAGACCAACCTACACATTTGAGATGCTTTGTATTTCAAATAATTATTTTAGTCTCCCATGTCTAAGTAACATTACAAGATGAGGTGATGAATAATTGCATCTCTAAGAAAATTATCATGCATTTCATGTTGAATAAGTTGGGAATAACTTCATATTTGAGGCAATTTTTGAATGATTTTAAAAGAGGATGCTAATATATGATTTGGGTATATAACAATAGGATTTTTGAAGTATTAATATAATAGTTCATTATTGTTGTGTTTGATGAAACCTAGTATGTTTACCAAATGATATAATAAATATTATAGGTAAAATAATATTTCATGTTTATATCTCTTTATAGATAAGAGAAATGGATAAATTTACGTTCAAAGCAATTATCTATAGTAGACTTATATGCATTTTTATTTGAAATAAGAAGAGAATTAGGTATTAAAAAAATATTACTTCAAAAATATGCACAACCCATAAATTAAGGAGATATGTACCATTGAATTTAAATACCATAAACCTACACATAATTTGGACTCATGAACACTAGGAATCTAAAGGGAGATTCATATTAAGAACATGAATAGTCAATAGAAGATTTAAAATGTTTTAAATAATGAAAGAGATCTAAGTGTCACTCATTATTAAATGAAGGAAATCATTAAGGTTGAAATCATATCTAATTTATACAAACATAAATTATTCAACTTCCTTTTAATTATATAGTAAGGTATCTTCCTTTAGAAATTAAATAAATAGAAAAATTTGTGACTTAGCCATATGTGGTATTAAATGTGCATGTCTTCAAATAGTCAACCTTTACACTTTAACAATAGGTTGTATTTTACCTAAGGATGGAAAAATCCCTTGTTAATAATAGATCCATCTATTATAAATGAGTAAAAAAGATACCTTACAATAAAAATTCAAAGAATACCTTATTATAAAATTATTCTATTAATTTCAATTGTTGAGTCACCTTTGAAGTTTCAGTATTAAGTGGTCCTGTAACTATGTAAACTTAAGGACATGGTCAATTTCCTTTGTTTTATTTTTTATATTTTTTTTTCATTCTCATGGCATTATCTTAGGCAATGTTTCTTAATTATTCACTAAGATTTGAAATTAGCTTATTTTTAGGCTTTATTATTTTTTAACTTACCTAATTTTAGTTTATCTAATCATGGACATATGCCCACCCTCCCATTTGTTGAGATTTTGTAGCTTGCTACTTAGTATTAATTTTTTTGGGTCATCCCAAGGTTGCTTTGTGTATTTATACATCAAGACATGGCTTCAAAAAAATTTATAAGGTCTAAATATACCTTGACACCTTAGTACCACTTAGCATGATTTTAAAGTTTTGCATTCTGACAAGTGTGAAGTAAGTTGGTGAGGTGCCTAAGAATCATGAGGTTTTAAATAAATAACCTTGCAACATGTTTTATGATTTCACACACTTATACACTTGCAAGTTTCAATTTAAGTTTACATGGAGATCAAGGAAGTCAAGTTTAGGCAAAATAAACTTCTCACTTGTCAAATGTGCATGTAGTCATATATTAATATAATTTTACTAAGACATTTTTATTTATGTAATCCATTAGCATTAGAATAAGTTGCATGTCACCATGTGAATTCACAACCCAATTCATAATCCAACTAAATTTGAGCCCTGTTAAGTGCTATATGGATCTTTGACATAACATTACATCATTTAGAATGTGCCATATGATTCTTTCCCATAAGCTTGTGAGGAAATAAATAGGTTAAAATTATATTAATATTATTTTATCATAAGAATGCAAGGCTTATATTCAAGTGTTCAAGCTTAGTTGTGATTGTAAAAAATGATAGCACATAGCATCAGATATAAAGCAAATAGGACATGGCACCAAATTATAAGAAAGGTTAATGATTCAATCAAGGATGTTGGCCATCGAGAGCTTGATTACTTCCCATAAAATCATCAATCATGCATTATATTAAAATATAGAATTATCTCTATCACCATCTAGTAAACACCAAGATTAAATTGGGTGATACTCCAAACATGGATAATTATGAAATAAGGGTGATAATAACCTACAATAACTATAATGATATTTATGTATGCATGAAATGGGAAAATTTAGATAAATTAAAATAAATGAGGTTTTATGATATTATAAACATTACCCAAACCTTAAATAATTTTTCTTGTGTGGGCTCATAATGCATAAGTCCTAGGATTGTAAATTGGTGATAACATTTTGAAATCAAGAAAAACTCATTAGATATCCCATATTAATTTGGTAAGATCTTACATTTATACAAAAAGTACTATAACCATATTCTATAGGAATATATTTGACTCATGAAAAGGAATAAATGGTGAGACATTTTCTCTCATATATAAAACATGCTTTAGGGAGCCAAAGCTACTTAGTATAATGCAGAACTTGTTAATTACACACCCAATCCATGAAATGACTTTGTATTCACATCCAATTTGTTATATAAATGAAAGATAAGAATTTGTCTAATATTATTTAGATATGACACCATAAACTTTCACATGGTGGAATTTTCCTCTTAAGACAAACTTTTCATTATTAAAGGGAAAAAAATAAAAAAATTATGCAACCCTAACCACCTCTCTCAAACACCAAATCAAATTGGTAGACAATATACATCTAGAGGGTCAAAAAAATTCATTAGCCACCATTGGATCAAAATTGGTGATTAGGATTCCAAATATTGTTTTAGATATCTCAAATCCAAACAAGCTTGAGATTAGATCAAGGATATCAAATCAAACTAGTTAAGACCCACTATTCTTCTTGACATGTCCTTTGATTTTCATGACTGTTATAGTTTAATGTTCCAATCCTAAGAGGATTGAGTCTTTTTAAGAATGCCTTTATTTATTTCTTCACAAAATCAAGCTAACTAAAAAAATTATGCAATGTGCTTTTGTCTCTTCATGGACTCTTTCAAGCACTGCATTGCATGAGTAATAACAAAGCCCCAAAGTTTGATGGATTGCCCTGTGAATTTTATAAATCCATTTAAGAATTTTTTTTCCCCAAATTCTCTAAGTGTATAAATAATATCTATAAAAAATATTTTGGTTCCCTTATTATTCAAGCCAATATTAAATTCATACCAAAATTTATCAATCTAGAACTTATCACTAGCTAGCTCCCGATCACCTTATTGAATGTGTCATAAAATATCCTTAATAAAGCTCTTGCTAACTGCCTCTAGCTCACTTTACTTACCATTTTTAGACATGAAAAAACTAAATTTTTCAAATTTAGGTGTGTTATTGAACACCATACTACCACATGGGAAGGTATGTAGTTGGAAAGAGCCTCTTGTCAGAGTACTATCTTTCACAAGCTTTATTTTAAGACATATTATGATAAGATTGAATGTAATTTCAATCTGGTCATGATCTAGGTTTTTGGCCTCATCATATTTTTAATTTTGGATATATAAACCATATTTTCAAATTCATTATCATGCATCACTATCATTGGCCTCAAATATGACTGTATTGGCCTCTATCACTCCATAAATCAAGGTTTTCCCCTTGCTCCAACATTATATGTCTTATCTATTGAATCTATTAGATATTTGTTGGCTCATAGAACTAATTAGGGTATCATCCAAGGCATTTTTCTTCCCAAATGATATTATCAACTCATCAATGTAAACTTTATATAGGATACTTTACTCACAATTAAAGAGCAATAAAAATCAATCAAGGTTTTCATGTAGTGTCTTAACATTTTTTGTCTAGCTTCTCACTCCAACTTATGGTAGAGTAAAACCCAAATATTTAGACATAGTATGATTCCCATGCTAAATTGGTTACACGAATACAAGTTTGAATAGATTCAAATAGGGGAACCATTAAATTTATTTTACATTTCCATTCCATTTGATAGCTCATCTAGGTAGCTGTGAAAATATATCATAGATATAACAAAGATAAAGGTGGAATACTGGGTCACCAAATCTCTCTCTATGATAGGTAAATTCCAAGTGTGCACTAAGCTTATCATTGCTACTCATGTTTACCATTCATCCTATTTCCCCCTCTAATTCCTCTTATGAAAAATTGGCTAAGATTCGTAGTGTCTTTTATTGGTCTAATTCCAGACAAACATGAGAGTTTCAAAGAGTTTCCTATAATATTTATTGTATTCATTGTGATAAATTATGTATGAAAATTATTAAAATATACATGTATATAATTTCTCTATGTGATAAATGGGTTGTTAGATCCATTATAGGTAATGAGTCCAATAAAATCATCCTAACTCATTATATTTCATATGGATCTCCTTACAGTACATCTAGTTGGAAAAAATCATTTCTACACTCTATTGATCACTTATAATCTTGTCAAAATTTAAGGCTCATTTGTGGTGAAAAGAATTTGGAAATATTTTGAATTGGTTAATCCCTTTTTAAAATGGCTTGGTGATGGATTTCATAATGGTATTTCGATAAATGACAATAATATCTGGTGGTCTCCTATCATGACCATTAATAGCTTTGTTTTAGCTAAAATATCTAGCATAAAATATTTGAATCTCTAAAAAAAATTAAAACTATAAATTATTTGGTTTTTAATCAAAAATAGTTACCTATATCTCACTAAAATGAAAATTCAATTAAATAAATTTTAACTTGCCTGTTATCCTCCACATTTAGTAGTTAATGCTACATGTCATACTCCACAAGCTGGGTTTGCAACCTCTACACTCAGTTAAAATATTAAAGGTGGAACTATGATATTCAAAAAATGGTTTTCTAGGACTCTTTATTAGGTGATGAGCCCCTTTTTTTAATCCCTTGGTAGGCTAAATAGGCATTGGATCCTTAATTCCTCACCCAGGGCATGGCTTGCCTAATTAACTAAATTTGGAAGGCCAAGCTTGAACCTAAGCTATCTCATTTCCTTTGGTGAATGTTATATCAAGGCCTTCCACTTGGGAGAATATTTCTAACCTTGGAATTACTCAACCCACGTGTATATTTTTTGACAAACATGAGTCTTTCAAGCATGCCTTTTGGACATGCCCTAAATCTTAGTGTAATTCATAATGGATACATAATCTTTTTCAACCCAAACAACTTTAACCTTTCTCATGACTCTTGTCCCTCCTTAAGGATCATACTAATTGGTCAAATTGTATATTATTTTATGCAATTTATTCAATTGGTTATCTTGTTTTAATCATGTAAATATATAAACTCCACTTTTTTTTACAATGAGGATTCATCTTTTCATTTGTCTATTAGAGTTACAGTAATTGTATTATCCTTAGCCTAAATGCAAATTAAATTCAAAGTATAAAAACTTTCCATGGATTTCATGCTTTTATAAGAACTACTTCATCCTTTGGGGAGCACTACCTATACCATTGTAGTCATATAAAATGCAAAAATTAGAAACTTGAGCATGGATAATGACACCCTACTCATAGGTCCCTCTTGCTTTCTCTCATGGTCCTCATAGGATTTTTTTTACTAATTCCTAGTCATTTATAGCCTTTCAAATTGATCATAGTTGAGCCAGACTCCTCACTCCATGACTAATCCATCCCCTAGGTCCCATTTTCCTAGGATAGTAGTACCACACTTAGATTATAGTGCCAATGCCACTCCTCTCCACTTTTGATGTTGTTTTCTAAGTCTATTTTTGGCCCTAATGGTTAATTTATTCTAGTTCCCCATCCTTCTCCATGTTAGCCTAATGTGAGCAAATTCAATCCATGACCAATAGATTCCTATAAAATCTCATTCAAAGATCATTTGGAAAGGGTTCGAAATTATCACTCAGCAAGCAAGAAAACAAGCAAGACCACTCAAGTAATCTTACCTATTCTCTATATATAGCCAGCCAATACACTTACAAGCTTATTCAAATCCTTACACGAGTCCCTGGTCATCTCAAGCATATCTAGTTTAACATTTTGCATCTGCATACACTCAATTGCACAAAGCACATGAAGTGGGAGAATTAAATATGGCTTGATCCCTCTTCAAAGTATTGGTATGTAAGTAACATGCCCACATAAGGGGTATGGATCCATGTCTAGTGAATCTTACACACACTAACACCCCCTCGTATTCAAAATTGATCAAATCATAATGGAAGATAAGGTTTTAAGATAAAATATTCTCTACAAGGTTATCTATAGTCTTCCAACTACTAAGAATTTATAGATAGGGTCACATAGACCTACTGAACAAAACCCAAAAAGCTCAAATCCTTAAGACAATAGCAATAGAGGTGGATTATAGTGTCAGTTCCACTTTGAATCTAGTTTTGACTCTCTTGTCTAATCAAAAAATGAAGTCCAAATATCAATTTATGATAGTGTCCTAGTCCTACATAGTCAATATCAACCTCTGTCTTAGTTAGATTAACATAGTTTTAAGTTAAGTCATATTTCACTTTATTCATTTGTTATTTTTAGAAATTCTAAATAACAATCAGAATTAACAAATTGGTAGGTTAATTATATCATAATTATTGATTGATTTACTTTGCTCTAACCTTTAACTAAATTAGGAATAATACATAAATATTTCCAAAATTGTTAAATCATTTGGTGAACCTAACTTACTTTACTTTCACATAAAAACCCTAGAGACACTAGGGTAAAATTCCTACTGATTTTTCCCATATTTTTTTGATTTTTTTTCTACATAATAAAATTAAAAATTAACATTAAATTTTAAATTTTTTTGGTAATTTTAATTTATTTTTCTTTCAAACCCTAGTTTCCCACACTTGGTCCTATTAATTTTTCAATCATTTTCTAAATTTTTACAAGCATATTTAAATCAAAAAATCCATTTAAAATTCAAAATTTCATAGTAATTTGTCAAAATATTTATTTTTCCAAACCCTAGTTGCATCTACTAGGACATATTAAATCACTAATTTTTCAATAAATTTCTAATTTTTTACTTGCATATCTAGCTCAAAAATCCACTTTCAATTTCAAATTTTCATAGTAATTGTTCAAATAATTATCTGTTAAAACCTTAGTTTCCCATACTAGGTCCCATTGCTTCTTGAGTTATCACCTTACATGTTTGTGAGCTTCGTATCCTTTTTATTTAATTTTCAATTATATATTTTTAGGACTTTATGTTTCCTATATTTAGTATTTAATTTATATTACACTTTGCCTATTACAAATTTTTACAAAAAATTCAATCAAATTTCAACTTGTTTTCCTACTTTACCAATGGCCCAATACATCGATTTTGATGAAACTCATAAAAGGGAACTTTAAGAAATCTTAACTAAACACACTGACATGCAAGATGACATGATTAAAATACTACAATAAGAACAACAAAGAGTGAACAATGGTCAGTATTCTCAAACCATAGAGCAACTATTTGTAAATGACACTATAGGGGTAATTGTGTATCAACAACCCCCTATAGTTGCTCAACCTTCTTCTTCACCCCCAGCTACATCTAGTACACCTTTATCTCTTGATGTGGTAGCCCTTGTGCAAGAGATAAAATCTCTTCAATCCAAGGTGGTACATCTTGAGAAAGGTGCCTCTAGACCTACATAGGTTGTGGATTCTTTTGCTCTATTGCATGCACCATTGGCACATCACATTGTTTCTACACCCTTACCATAAGGTTTTATTCAACCCAATCTTACTCTATATGATGGCAATGGTGATATAGAGACATATTTGAGAGTGTTTCACATACCATACTTGGACTATGTATTAAATGACTGGTTACTTACCAAGCTATTTCCATTGATCCTAAAGGATTATTATTTACAATGGTTTTGCAGATTATTGAATTAATCAGTTCATGCAATCAATCATTTAGCTGACATGTCCTATCTCACTTCAGCAATAACATTGGTGATAAGGTTTAATATGCTCAAGTGGCATAATAGAAACAATGGTAAAATGAGCATCTCAAAGATTATGTTCTTTGATATAAGACTATTTTGGCTAAGATGAATACCCCCATGGTTGATCAAGAGGTATAAGATCTCTTCAAATAGAGTCTTCTACTAGTTTTTCATGAATCAATTATGTTCAAAATATTTTTTTTTCATTCACTGAATTATGTCACACACTAAACAAAAGGACAAAATAATTTCAATGGGAAAACATAAGTACATAATTATCTCAAAAGTGATAGCCAAGAGTAAAATCAAAGTCCCATACAAAGTCAAGATCAATGATAGCAAGAGTCAAAATCAACTGATAGTTAATGCAGCTTTTGAGCCCACCTAGTGAGTGGTTTTATCAGCACCTCCTCGGCCAATCTACTCATTTTTCCAACTAGAGTTTTATAGTATTTATTGGAATGTAACATCATATCTCTCCCTCCTATTCAAAAAGTTGACCCAACAAATCCTCTTCCATAAGGATATGATCAACATGCATTTTTTTAGTTTCATAAGGCACCAAGCCATACAATAAATAAATGCATCAGTTTGAGACACAAGATATAGGAATTGATATATGGTAATCATATTGATCTTGGTACTTCAGTTGAACCTCCTCAAGCCAAGCCAACACAAGATAAAGCATTGAAAATATTCTCTGATCCATTTTCATAGCATTCCAAACAAGAGATAGGGGATACATCAAGGGTTCACCATGTATATCATGCATATCTCCCACCAAATACATATAGGGCAACTTCAATTGAGACACATCCTTTGAGAAATATGATTGGTCTATTCAATTCTAGAGTTTTAATTAGACCTTCCATCTCCTTCTTAGAGTAGAAGATTGTTGACGATGATTTGGATTATCATGCACTCTTTATTAGATCTTACATTCATAATCATCTTATTTATAGTGTTCTCATAGATAATGGATATAGTTTGAAGATGTGCACTATGATATTATTATAGTATTTGAGATATTTAGAGTAGGATATTACCCTAATGGAGATAGTTATCAGTGGATTCAATGGGTACATATAGATTTCATTGGGTGAGATTGTAATTTTTTTACAGGTTGGTCCAACACATGTGGCCATAACATTCATTATAGTTCCTAGTGCAAGATTTTTTGATATGTTACTTGGTCAACCATGGATTCATAAACTTCAAATAGTACCTTCTACACTTCATAGATGCATGAAATTCATTCATGTTAATCAGGTTATTATGGTTGGTGGAGATCTATATGAATTACCACTCCTCACTTTAGAGCCATCCTTTATAGTATAATCACCATTTATAGTTCCTCCTTAATTCTAATTTATACATAATTGAAGCATCCATCACCAACATAGGGAGTTCATACACCTCCATAGCTTCAAGATTCTAGATAGCTTCTAGATACATTGTTCCCACCTAGAGCAATATCATTGAGATTGCATATGTCTACTTATAGATCACATGTTCAAAGATCTTTTCCTACTATTATATGGATCCTTAAGAGCCCTATAATTATATCAACTTCTTAGAGTTATAAGGGGACCCCACAATTAGTTTATACTTTAGATATTTCAAGGCATTTATAGTGTATACATATTTTAGAGCCACAGACTTAGCATTTTCATCATGTTTCACAATCATGCACAATCCCTCTCCTTGATATAGGACACCATGATAGGGAGTCTCCCATGAGACTCATAAGTTAGTATCATCTCTTCTCAATTTCAATTGTACATAATTTTTCAAAATTTCTTATACATAATCTTCTTATGCTTGACTTTACATAGCTCAAATATTTCAAAAACAATATAACATTTAAAAACACAAAAAAATCAAATAATTTAAAAAATACCAAAAATATTTTAATTGTATACATTATCCATGCTTTACATCTCTACTATCATGATAGACTTACATTTATTATTCTATTTTATTGTTTGTTTATTTATCTGCATTACCATGCTTCACTTGATCTCTTTTGAGTGTGTACAATGACATCCAACTCTTTGATTGCTTCACTCTACCCATTGAGGAGGCATCCTAATTCTACATCAAGATACACATCGATATGCATACCCACTAGTGGCATGTTCTACATGACTACACCATCTAGGTTATGTCATTCCTACACCACACACTCTAGTTATCATGTTTATGTGAATTATTTACTAACTTACACATATTATTATATCAGCACTCATTAGTATATAACACTTGTGTATTTCTTAGCATATACCTAGTCTTTTACTACACATGTCTTACATACATTCACTTATTGATTTGACTAGTTAGATGTGTTTGTACTTCTGATTCCTTACATGTTTTCTTTGCTTACTTAGTGTATCTAGATTGATTGCATTTCTGAGTTCCTATTTGTCTCCTATATGTGCCTTAGGACAATTGGTAATGTCCTTTGATTCTATTCATGTGTGTGCCTTAGGACATTTTCCAATGTCCTTTATTTATACTCTTCTATGTGATTGTGGCTTTCATGCCAACTTTACTTGTTTCAATTTTATGTGTATGTGACATTTTAACATGCCTTGTATGCTTAATTTCTAGTTTGAGTGACATGTTCCCATGTCCCTTGTTTTCTTGGCCCCTTGGCCACCCTTGTATACTTCTTGTTTTTTGCCTTATGTGTTTGTTGCTTTTTTTCTTCTCATTATTTGAAAAGGCCATGATCCTTATCATGCATTATTTGTTATTTCTTGGATGTCATGATGGACATCAAGAATTAACAACTAACCAAACTTTAAATTCTAGTTTAGTACATTACACATGATATTACATTATTATATCTATTTAAGCATACCTCTATTGATCTAATAATATCTTAATACAAACCATGTTATATCTTGAGATATCTTGTTGATTATCATTAGTATATCATGTATCTTTAGAGTATAACACACTTTTAGGATCTTTTTTCTAAGGGTTGGCCAAATCTGGTACCTGTTCTGGATTCTTGACTACGTGCCTTGTTTGTTCTATCTAGTTTTATGTTTGGTTATTGTTCTAGGTGTTCTGAAATTGATTTTTCAATCATTAAAAGCTTTGATCTCTATGATAAAACCCTTGTTTGTTACCCCCTCTTCTAAGGGTAGTCATTTTAGGGTCTTCATTCCTACCCTAAGAAGAAGGGGTAGTAAATAGGGGTTTTATCATAGAGACCAAAGCTTCTAATGGTTGAAAAAATAGTTTTAGAACACCCAAACTAGTAACTAAACATCAAACCAAATAGAAAATACTAGGGAGATAGTTAAGAATCTAGACAATAGTGCCCAACCTGGATAATAGCTTCAATACCAATAGTGTCCACTTTTGGCACTCCTATTCAAAAAATAAAAAAAATTAGAAATAGATAGAAAGGTAAGTTTAGTTATAGTTTTATCAACTACAATTCAAAATAGATTTAGTAGTTTTAATACACTTTCACTCAAAGAATCCAGATATAGGGGGCATCATATATGGTATGATGGTTCTCACTTCTAGTTTTAGATATGGGAGTTGATATGACTTCTAGATTAGAATCCATGTTTTAGACACCAATGATGGGGGTAATGTGTGCTATGCATTTGTTTTATTTTATTTTGAATTTAATATTACCCAGGCATTCTTAGAAGTTGCATCTATTACCCTATTTATAGGTGGTTGGCATCATATTGGAATGGCTTTCATATAATCCTAAATTCTTGAGTTTTTGAGTTCTTGAGTTCTTGAGTGGCTTTCATATAAGCCAAGTGCACCAGTTTTGGAGTGGATTTTATAGAAGCCTAATCTCCATATGTTAGAGTGGCCAAGTGTGGCCTCATTTCCAACATACATTCATCTATCCATGCCAACATTGTTAGATCATAGTATATTCATGGGATTTAGGAGCCATCTTATGTGACACACATTTCATACTAGTATCATTTTATAGCTTCACTTCATGGGGTAATGATGGAGCCAAATGACTAGTTAGCCTTTGTATTATTGAGCCACCTATTCAGAGGGATTGGACACATAGTCCAAACATTTATCAACACATGTATAACCACCTAGCTTCCCTTAGTAGGTGATGATGGAGCCAAAGGTCTAGCCTTTACATTCTTGAACCACTTTCAAGGAATTGAGCACTCAGCTCTATTCATGATATTACTCTTGGTTCAACACACATCCAACATCACTCAGCATCACCTAGCATTACTTAGTAGCACAATAGGTTTTGTATTAGTTCATGTACCTAGTGAGGTGTATTAATTATTTTCTCTTCTTATCTTTCTTGCCTAGCCTTTTATGTTCTTGTTTTAAATATAGCGTATCTAGTAAGAATTTATTTAATTTATATTTTCTCTTGTAGATTCACACTTCATAGCATGATCTCTCTTACACACCCAACATCACACAGCTTCATGAGCTTCACCTTTGTAAGTAAGTTTAGGTATACTTTATATTTTCCTTTATCCTAGTATTTCACTTTATCAAATCACTAAAATAAAGAGGGGACAAATGTAGTCATATAAAATGAAAAAATTGGTAACTTAAGAATGGATAATGACACCCAACTCATAGGTCCCTCTTGCTTGCTCTCATGACCCTCCTTAACTTGTTTTTACTGATTCTTAGTAATCTATAGCCTTCTAAACTTGATCCCAATTTATCTAGATCCTTATTTTCATGACTAATCTATCCCCTTAGGTCTCATCTTCTCAGGATAGTAGTGCCACACTTGGACTATAGCACCAATGCCACTCCATTCTGCTTTTGGTGTTATTTTCCAAGTCTATTTTTGGCCCTAACAGTCAATTTATTCTAGTTTTCCATCCTTCTCCTTATCAACCTAGCATGATAAACAGGGAATATTATAGTGGAAAATATTCGTACTTTGGTGAATTTTACATTTTGTTAGTGTGTTTTTTGGCGATTTGTATGCCGTTCCATGGTTTCCTGGTTGCCAAGCTTTCTTGGGTTTCGTGATTGCCTAGCTTTGTAATCACCAAGGCAAATGTTTCATTTGAGTTTCTACCTGGCAGTGTTCGCCTTTCACGCAGCCAACCAGGTAGCGCTTAATGTGGAATGTTCATCGGGTTTCACGTTATAAGTATAAGTTGACATTTATAATGGACATCTAGTTTCTTATACTTTAAGTTATATTTTATTTATATACTTTCAGGGTGTTTGAGAGGGGTTTCGGACCGCTAGGAGCTATAATGCAAATTCTAGGTTTTGGTGGATCCTATCATATTTCAGAGTTAGTCAGATTCCAAGGTTTTAGGGTTTCAAACTTAGCCATATTTTAGGGTTTCAAGATTTCAAGGAGACATCATAGGAGGTATGAAGGCTGCATGAAGGGATGTATGCATGATAGAATAGTATGAAAATATCTCTCGCAAAGTGCCACAAGTCGATCCCACCCCATTCCCAGTGCCCAAAAAATTAAAATTTTACTATGATTATTATTTTTTGTTCACCAATGTATAATTTTTTTGTGGTTTTAAAATAACACAATTCACCCAGATTTTACACATTATTTGAGAGACTATGAATGATTCGCCAATGGAGATTATTATTTTTTCTTTGTAAACTTTTTTTTTTCCACAAAAAATAAATTCTTTTGTCATGGGTTTTACACATTTTGCCAATTTTTTACACCTTTTCTAAAGGAGGGGTTTCTTAAAGTATACCCTGGTGATAAAATTCAATCCATGACTAATAGATCCCTATAAAAACCCATTCAAAGATCATTTAGAAAGGGTTAGCAATATTTACTAAGTAAGAATATAATTAAGACCACTCAAGCAATCTTCCCTATTCTTTGTATACAACTAGCCAATACACTTACAAGCTTATTCAAATCCTTACACTAATCCATACTCATCTCAAGCATATCTAGTTTAGCATTTTGCATCTTCATACACTCAATTTCATGAAGCACATCAAGTAGGAGAACTACATATGGTGTAGTTCTATTTTTGTGATTTGACCATGTTTTTATTTGATCTAATATTGTCTTCTAATAGAGATTCTAAACCACAAATATCAATTAGCTACATTACAATTTGACATTTTATAAATTGTCATTATGTCGATAAGGTATTTTTATAGTGACATTTGGGCACTAGAAAGATGTAATAACATGAATTTATCAAATTTTAATGACCAACTTTATATATATATATATATATATATATATATATATATATATATATATATATATTGTGGTGTAGTTCTATTTTTGTGATTTGACCATGTTTTTATTTGATCTAATATTGTCTTCCAATAGAGATTCTAAACCACAAATATCAATTAGCTACATTACAATTTGACCTTTTGTAAATTGTCATTATGCCGATAAGGTATTTTTATAGTGACATTCGGGCACTGGAAAGATGTAATAACATGAATTTATCAAATTCTAATAACCAACTTCATATATATATATATATATATATATATATATATATATATATATATATATATATATATATATATATATATATATATATATATATATATATATATATATATATATATATATATATAGTGGTGTAGTTCTATTTTTGTGATTTGATCATGTTTTTATTTGATCGGATATTGTCTTCCAATAGAGAGTCTAAACCACAAATATCAATTAGCTACATTACAATTTGACATTTTGTATATTGTCATTATGCTGATAAGGTATTTTTACAGTGACATTTGGGCACTGGAAAGATGTAATAACATGAATTTATCAAATTTTAATGACCAATGTTTGTGTGTGTGTGTGTGTGTGTGTGTGTGTGTGTGTGTGTGTGTGTGTGTGTGTGTGTGTGTGTGTGCGTGCATGTGTGTGTGTGCGTGTGCATATAGACCTTTTATTAAAAACAAATGAACATACATAACATTTTGATAAAACAAAATCAAAATAACACAAAATCCATAGAGAGGAGGTTAGTCTAGTGTTAGTCCAATTTAAAAAAATCAAAATAACACACTAAATACTTAACACTTCTCACCTAGACACTAGGAGGAGCATAGGTAACAAACATACAAATGAAAACACAACTAGATCATAAAATAAATCATTCTTTTACCTTCCTTATATCTCTAAATGGAATTTTGAAGTGGCTTACTCAATTTTGTGTATCAATAAGTCTTTACTAATGAAGCTTCATTTGCTCTCTCTCTCCTTGGCACATTAGCTTGGTTGGTTGGATTATGAATTTGGCATGGTAAAATTAATTGAAAGGTTTTTTTCATCCAAATTAGCATTATAAATTTACACCAAAATAGCTATTTTATCAATAGGTATGGCCTTGTATTTATAGCATCCAAAATTTAACCCTCACCCAAGATGAGTTAAGGTTGAGTTTAAACATGGAATGAGCTCAAATTAGCCCTAGGTGAGTTGAGGCTAACTCTAGTTGAGTTAAAATTTGTCATGTAGTTATGATTTTAAATTAATAGACATGGAACTCAAATTCGATATTTTTAGATATTTTGGGAGAGCTTGACAACTCATAAAGGCAATGATGAAGAAGCTTGATATTTTAAATTTTTTATTTTCATTTTTAGATATTCATTAATTTCAAATGGATTATTTAGCTAATCATTTAATCTAGTTTAATTAGTTGATTAATTTTGATTATCATTTTAGTTCTTTTAATAATTGATCAAGTGCCCCACTTAATGGGTCCATAGGCCAAACTACTAGTTGTTAGGTCACAATGTGACTGAGGATGAATCCATGAGAGGTTATTATTGTGTATGGTATAATATCCCAAATAATGATTCCTCAATATGATTATAATCATTAATGAATGATGCTTTAATAAAATTGGGATGTTTAGTGATTTTTAGGCTTGATTTGTAATGTTTGGTAGAAATCAGATGGATGTCTGGTTAGATGCTAGATGTAGCTAGAATGGGGTGTTTATAGTATAACCCTATTTCAAAAGGCATTGCAATCTATAGTCATAGTAATATCATCTCAAAGAATGAAAAGGTCTTGTATGCCTAATGCCCTAATAGGTTATGGATGAGCTCTGGATGCCCTCTTGAGGGAGTGGTTGGAAAATAAGGTCGGTAATCAGTCCCTTGAAAGAAGGAAAATGATAGGACTAAAATTTAAAGGGTGGTGGAAAAGATTGATTTTCCCAAAGGTTATTATAATTAGTGGCATAGTGAGATGCACTAGTTAGGAAGACAAAAAGGATGATTTTCTTAAAGGTGGTTATAATCATTAGCATAAAAAGGTAAAAATATAATGATTTTTCCAAAGGTAGTTATAATCATTAGAAAAAAGAAAATATTCATTAGTTGGGTGGATAGAGATAATGATTTGCCCAAAAGTAGTTATAATCATTAGAACAATAAAAATGTGCCCCAATTGGGAATATATAGATAATGATTTTCCCAAAAGTGGCTATAATTATAATCATAATGAAAACATGCCCATATAGGACAAGAGAATGAGAATGATTTGCCCAAAGGTAGTTATAATCATTAACATCCAAAGAGTTTGAAACACAATGATTTGCTCAAAGGTAGTTATAATATTTGGTATGACAGGTTGAAATAATATAGTACATTGGAAATGGGGGCTTACACTCTAAATCCATACTCAAGGAGTAAGAGTAAGATGATACAAAGGAGAAAGATGAATTTGGGCAACCTACTAGTATGGAGATGCACTTCCCAACTAGCAAGGATTAAAATTATTTCATGATTTAATTACTTTGTGTTTGGGAAATGATTTGGATAGATTCAAGATTTTTTAGGTGACCAAGGAGAAGTACCACAACATCATTATTTGTAATATTTCTTAGGGTGATTTTGGTTATAGTACATGATGGTATGCATCATGATATAAAACACCATGATAACCTGGCCTTAATATACATAAAGACTGACATGCGATCCAATAAATAATAAAAAACAATACACCAATGATAAAAACCATGATGATAATTTTGACATATGAATATGGATGGACTTAAGCATAATACATAAGGAATCACCCAATAAATGCAGATATATTAAGTCAAGGAATAATAATGAAAGCAAACAAACAAATATAAAGGCAAAACACCAATAAACTAAAGCACACAAAACACCAAGAAATAAAAAGTGAACAAAAGAACATGTAATAAACATAAACAATGGTTAATCACAATTTTAGTGCAAACAAGGCAAAAATAATTAGCACAAGGTTACCCCTAAGCCATAGGGAAGCAATGACACAAATAAGAATATAGACATTGATTGTAGGCTATAGGAGACAATGAAACAAATAGACAAAATAGGGGAATATGAGAAAAGGAAGGGGTATCTAAGCTAACTCCAAATGCACAAGACAAGTGGACATTTCCTACATAGTTCTATGGGTGTAAGGTCTAACATGAACTTTAATCCAAATGTAGTTCTCCTAAGATATGGAATAGAATAAAATTGAGGATAATAAAATGTGATTTATGTGTAGAGGAAAATGGGAATGTTTTCATAAAAATGGGAGTGTAAGTAATGGTTACTCATAGAATTACAAGAGCATAAAATGAAGCCAAATGGTCATTAGTGTATCAAAGTTGAATACACAATGCACAACATAGAAACTAAAAAATTGGTGAAAGAGTAAGGCTGAATTCCAACAAGGATGAGGAAACTAAATGGCAAGTGGTTACTCATGAAATATTTATGAGTCCTAGGACCCTTACGATAAAAAAGTAATCAACAAAAAAGGAAAGCATGATCGAGCTAATCTGAGATACCCCATGTATCCAAGTGCTACCTACATAGTCCATAGGAACATCAGGCTGATGTAGTTCTCCCAAAAATGGGAGGGAAAAGACCAAGATGGTCTAGAAATAAAATGAACAAACAAGATGACCCATCCCAAAAATATTTATGGCTTTATATCATGTTGGGAGATTCTAAGCCAATTTTCATGATTTTTTGATTTTTAAGATTTCTTAGATATTTTACAAATGTTTTTGGAATTTTTGAAGCATCTTAAATCAAACAAGAATTATTAAATACTAAACGGTCTAACTCACAAAATGGTGAGAGTGTTAAAACTTAAAATTCTCACAAAATAATGAGTGTTATTAAGGGATGATTGTGATGACCTCAATGTGAATCGAGTACTACCTACATAGTCCCATGAGAACCTAAAGTCACTATAGTTATACCTTACAATGGAGGAATATGACTAGGTAGTATTAAGTTCATGGATTAGGAAAATGGCATAGTATAGCATAGGAATGGCAAGGTAATATGACAATGTATGATAAGGGTGTTATTCTTAATTTTCCCATAGGTAGTTATAATTAGGAAAAAATAACATATGTAAATGATACTAATTTTCCCAAAGGTGGTTATAATTAGTAGCATCGAGTGGGGTATTTATTTTAATAAAGGCATTCATAATCAAGATCACTCATAATGAAATGAAATAAAAAATGAAGGATGAAACTACCAAACCACTATCATATTGGTCCAAGATACCACCTCTATCTAGAATACATAATTAACTATTGAAATTAATCTAAATCCTCTCATTGAAGGTGCCTAAAGAACCAATGGAATGGAACCAAGGTCAAATGGGTTGAAAGTGATTGTAAAAATAAATTTGGTCAATAAGAAAGGTATGGTAGAATTTTATATGGTATGGTACAATAAAGATGATGAGAATATCAACATAAACATGTCTCATAGACAATACATTAGGTATCTCAATCAAAATAATGCTTGACGTGTATGATGTTAACCAGCTCATCAAGGTCATCTCTATTTGGTGTAGTAAGCCTATATGCTCCAGAGCCATAATTTGTAACAATGATATATGGGCCTATCCAATTAGGTTTGAACTTGCCTTTCTTCATATTTTCAACTATGGTGTTCTCTAAGTTTTATTTGAGAATAAGATCACCAAGTTTGAACTCTTTATGTTTGACCTTCTATTTATATTAGCCACAGAGTTTGTTTTGGTATGCTTGGAGGTTTTTGATAGTAGCCATCCAATTTTCATCAAGTAACTTGAGTTATTGTAGGAAACCTACTCAGTAATATTCATTGTCTAGGACATGTTTCAACAAGATACTTAGAGAAGGTAACTCCAATTCAATAGGAAGAATTGACTCAGTGTCATAAACTAAGGAATATGGAGTGGATCCTATTATAGTACGGTAATTAGTGTAGTATACCCAGAGGGCATAGAATATTTGGAGATAAAAATCACAACCATCATCATTGACAATATTTTTAAGGATGTTGATAATGGTTTTATTGGATGCCTCTTCTTGGCCATTACATTATGGGTAATATACAGTATAAAAATGTTGGGTGATATTGTACTCAACACAAAGCATTTTAACATCCTTGTTCTTAAATGATCTTCAATTTTTAGATATAATTATCAAATGGGATAGCATAGTATCAAATTAGATGATTAAATATGACCTTGGAAATCTATTTTATAGTCACGTAAGTGAGGGGTATAGCTTCAACCCACTTAGTGAAATATTCAGTAGTGATAAATATGTGTTTATAGCCATTAAATGAGGTAGGGTTAATCTTCCCAATGAGATCGAGTCCTCATGTTACAAATTTCCATGGTGTATGCATCAATGTTAGTGTTTTGGCTAGGGCATGAAGTATATTGGCATGTCTTTGACACTTGTCATACCTTTTGACATAAGTAGTTATATCTACTTCCATAGTTGGCTAATAACAATTGGTATGTAGTATATTTTTAGTGAGGATGAACCTATTAGTGTGGGATCCACATACTCCATGAAATTATTGTAATGTTAATATTGCTTATGACAAATTTAAATAATGAAGCAGATTTCCATCAAAGATTTGGTGGTAAAGGGTTGGGCCAAGTAAGGTATAACATTAGGAATGGTGGGTAAATGTCTTCTGTTGAATATGTGATAAGCCTAGTGGCATGATATTTTCATGAAGGTAGTTAAAGAGGTCTAAATACCATAAATAGCTAGGACCAATAATATCACAAATCATTACAATGGTTGAAGCTTCATAAGTAGGTGCTAGAAGATTTTCAATGAGGAATTGATATTTTTTGCCTTATCTATGTGGCAGATAAAATAATTAATGATGGACATAGCATCTGATGTCCTTTTATTATCCCTAGGTATGTGTTCAAATTTGATGTCAATAATCATTTATTTGAGAGTGTCAACCATGGCCTTGTATGGTACATCTTATCATCTTTCGTCTAAAAGTGGTTTATAACCTAATTGATGATTAATTGAGGAATCATCATAAACCTTAAGATGTTAAATATTCCATTGTACTACCTGACAAAGCCCTATAATGAGTTCTTCATATCCATCCATACTATTCATATAAGGAAAGATGATATGAAATGATTTAGGGATAAGATCCCCTATAGTGTAATAAATAATAGGCCTACCCCTAATCCATGTGATGTGAATGAGCCATAAAAATACAACTTCCATTGATTATCCTTAGGAGGTGTTTCTATGATGGTCTTGATGGGCTCATATGGGAATTTAAATGTGGGTGGTTTAGTATTTGTAAGGGGAACTTCAATAAGTTAATTTGTAAGTACTTGTCCTTGTATAACTTTCTAGTTGACATAATCGATCTCAAACTCACTAAGAAGCATGATCCATTTAGCCATATGACCTTATAAATTTGTCTTGGATAGTAGACAATTGAGTAGGTCTACTTTGGAAGTAACTATGGTCTTATTTTTAAGCATGTAATGTCATAGTTTATGGGTTGTTAAAACCATAGTTAGACAATATTTTTCTATTGATGTTTACTTATGTTCATATGTGACCAATGTATGACTTAGATAGTATATAGTATGTTCTTTTTCATTGTCATCATGATAAGCTAGAAGTGCTCCTAGGGATTTGTGTGTGATAGATATATACAGTAGGAATGACTTTCCTGGCATTGGCAGTAACAAAACATGTGGATTGGTAAGATATTCCTTTAGGTGATTAAAATCTTTCTAGATTCTTCATCCCAAAAAAATATGACACATTTCTTTAGTAAGTGTGTAAATAGATGGAATTTGTCAACCAATTATGAAATGAAGCATCAGATAGATTGAATATTACCTTAAAAACTATGGATCTACTTCAAATTAGAAGGTGGCGACATCTCAATAATGGATTGCACTTTGGTAGGATCGACTTAAAAGCCTCTATGAGAGATGATGAAACTTAATAATTTATCTAAAGTGACATCAAAGATGCAATTCTTAGGATTAACTCTGACCTTGTACTCACAAAGCCTCTCAAATATTCTTTGTAGTGTGGTTGGATGATCAGAATGGGTCTTTGATTTACCCAATATGTCATCAACATAGTCTTCAATAATGTCATACATAATATCAAGAAATATGACAGTCTTGGATCTTTGGTATGTGGCCCCAACATTCTTGAGACAAAATGGCATAACTCGATGACAAAACATTCCCCTTAGAGTGGTAAACAATATCTTATGTTGGTCATCTAGTATGATCATGATATGATTGTATCTTGAAAATCAATCCATAATTGAAAACATTCCGTAACCTATCATGGAATCAACTATTGTGTCAATATTCAATAGAGGAAAGTCATCCTTAGGGCAAGCCTTGTTTATATATCTAAAATTAGTGCAAAATTTTATTCTTTATGGTTTCTTGATAACACGTACAATGTTAGAGATACACTCTAAATAGTTAATCAATCAGATGCATCTCACTAAGATTTTTTCCAAATCTTTATTTACTAATATAGCAATACAATGATGCATCTTACACAATTTTTATTTCCCTAGTTTAGCATCAAGATGTACAACAAGGTGGTGCAAAACCAAGGCTGGGTCCAAACCTAACATGTATAAATCGGCCCAAGAAAAGATGTCAATAAATTATTTCATAAGGTCTATAAAAACTTCACATTCCTCCTCAATGAGGGGCATACATAATTTGATCCATTTTGGGTCATCTGATGTCCCGATGTTGACTTCCATAGTATATTCTACTAGAAGAGTTGAGCCATTTTCTAGAATGGTTGGTAATTATGTAAATTAGCCTAAAACTACAAAGTCCTTTGGTTGGAATTGTTCTTCAAGCTCCTAAACAAGATGAATCTAAATCCCATAATGGTAGAGATGGCCATGTTACAAATACTATTAGACATTCATGGGCAATTCAATCAAAGGCATGTTGTTTTACATAACTAAACTTGGACCCAAAAGAAAGTTAATCATTGGTGGTCTCATGAACTTCATTCAAAGAAAGGTGAAAACCCCCATCTAATGGTGCCCAAAAAAGGTTTTCACCAAAATACTAGCCTTTCTCTTTACTTTTACCCTGGTCTAAAAGTGCCTTAAAGAGGTTTTCACTTTGAGACCTCAATGTTTTAATCTTTTGTTTTTGGCTAAGGGTGTTCACCCATTCTACAAAATAGGCTATAGGATCCAATTTGATAAATAACCCTTATTTGTGGTCTCCTAATAAAACATTATCTCTTAATCTTAGAAAATCACAAAAGGCTTCATCATTCTCAAACTTGTTGATAGACACTATGGATTTTTGTTGGTCTTAGGCTATAAGTTGAGGTCGATATAGAGGAAGTGAGTTATGTCAAATAACTAGAGTAATGATAAAAATGGTATTTGATTCAAATAGGCTGGTATTGGTAAGGTCTTTGTAAATGTTGTGATTAGAATCTACATCACTATTGACATCATTATCACTAGACATTGGTGTTGGAACATAAATAAGATATGATGGGTCACCCCTATGTGGTTTAAATTTGAGACCATAAGTTCCTTTGTACTGAGTTATATAAATTGTCTTAAGAGTAACCTATTGATTTTGCCCCCAAGGCCTCCTCCTTCATACACTTGATACTCCATGATCCTGCTAGGCATGGGATATTTTACATTTTTGTAGTAATCAACCAACTTATCATTGTAAAACAAGGATTCATCATTGGAAAGTGGGTCCTCTTCTTAGCCAGTGGATAGTGTGAAAATGACAAGAGTTGGACTATGAAGATTGCCTTTTCCTTTTTGTTTCCATTCCATGCAAGGTGATTTAGCTTTAAGTATTCCATATGACTTGGGTTTCTATGTAAGCTTGGCAATGTGACATGTGTCATGGGTCAAATAATATCTTGGGCCATTAGATGAGATGGTAAATTATTTGACATTTCAAGAGGAGGCATATGCAAAGATGAATCAAGACTATTTGGTTCTATATAATTAACCTCTGGTAATTAGACAAGTATTTCTTTATCTTTAACCTTTTTGGGAAATAAACCTAGGACAAAATGATAGTTATAACTTTCATACTCTACCTCTAAATATTTGCAATGTTAATAAGGATGCAAATCTCCATTAACAGTGGCCTTCATGCCTGAGAGAGAACTTGATACACTAGTGCAATGTCGAAGGTATTACACAAATTTTGTGTGTCTAAGCACTACCCAAGAATAAATTATATGACAGGTTAAATTCTAACACAAGATAAAGTTTATTAGGAGTCTTGGGCCTAATGATAACTGACCAACTTATGGTACCTTGTGATTCCCGTTCTTCATAATCATAGGATTTAATAGTAATTGTTCTCAGCAATAGATCAATTTTTGTATATCTAAGATGCTTGATGAACTTCAAAGACATAATATTCAGGCCCAATCCATTATCTATGAGGACACATTTGATTTTGTTCCACATGATGATAAATTCAATGTATAAGGGATTGTTATGAAGAGGGATAAGGGACAACATATCACTTTGGTCGAAGGTAAATTATTATCCTAGGGATAGATGTCCAACCAAAGCTTAGAATTTGTCTGAGGTTATGTTGTTTAGAACTTGGGATTGGAGTAGGATATTCTTGTGGATATTACATGTACTCAACAAAATGGAGATTTGTATGGGTGTCTTTATATAAATTCCACAATTTTGTATGTATTTTCCTTAATAATGGTATATGGATTGTTATTATGTAGCACAATGGGTTGAATTAGTTTGTTGGCAGGAGGTTGTGGGCCTACAATGGTAATCTTATACCACTGAGTTATGATTACACAATCGGGATTGGATATAGGACCATTGTAATTTGATGATTATGGAGATGGGCCAGATAGGATAAGTCTTGATTATTAGTGCACTTGGTTGTGGTCATGAGGTAATGATGAGTTATCGATATAAAGTCCTAAAATAGTAATCCTTGGTTGTTATTATACTTGGTTACAGTCCCAATTCAATGAAGGATTATTGGCATAGGTGGATTGATTGGAATTTTTTGGCAATAATCCTATTCTATTAACACTTAGTCTAGGACTAATAGTGATGGTTAAAATATGACCTCTTGCAATATGACCTACAACTTTGATGTAGTCAAGTGCAACTATGTGGTAAGTATATTAGTTGTTGGGATCATTTTAGACTTGGTTCCTCCCATTCAATTGATGTTTTTTTTTCTAATACTAATATTGTTATTATTATTGTGGTTGGTGTTGTTGATTATTATTATTGTTATGTTGTGGAAAAGGGTTTTGGTAGATACCTAGGTTTTTATTGGATGTAGATGATCTATTATCTAATGTAATCTCCCCATTTTCCAACATATTTTTGATGAGATGTTTGATCTTCACACCATAATTTACATTATGCCCATGAACACGATGGTATTCATAAACTCATTTTCTTTGTACCAGTCTAGATACCACATACCCTTGAAATAGTGCTTTGAAATTAGCCAACTAATAATATTAGCTATGGCTAGCTTGAGAAAAACTACTTCTATATTTTATCCAAGGTCACTGAATACTTAATGAGTGGGTTTTGTTCTTGGAGGTAGGGCTTGTAAAGGTAGTGGTTGTTACATTTATGGAACTAGTCTAGGTTGTTGTGAAGGTTATGCTTGTTAAATGGATTATTGATGAGGAGTAAGTTACATCTACAATAGAGGCTAAGTAGATGGTGTTTACACCATTTGAACATGATATGACTTAGTTACTCCATTTCCAACAACATTCTTATTTTAGTTTTATGGCTTGGATTTCTCATAGTTACTGGCCTAGGCTGGTGTTAATGCTTGCACTTGGATTTGGTTAGGGTTATGATTTGGGATTATTCCTTGGTTTTTTTTCTAATTTTGGTTTAATGAGTTTAAAATTATAATACCTTTGTTAATGAGGGCCTTTTCAATTTTTAAACCTTTGTTGATGATCTCTTTGAAATTATGCACACAGTGAAGCTCCAAATGGTAGGATATCTCATTGTGCAATTATTTTATGAATATAATAGCTAATTATTTATCTGATAAGATGTGGGTGAAGTAAATAGTAAGTTCTCTCCATCTCTATAGATATTTGGCAAATATTTCATCAACTTTATATTTGGCCTAACTCAAATCTACCAATGAAATATCATGCTTGAGATTATAGGAGAAATGATGCACAAATTTGTCTAAGAGGTCATCAAAATTATATATAAAATTATTTGTTAATTTGAG
This sequence comes from Torreya grandis, assembly GCA_037957365.1. Taxonomy (NCBI): domain Eukaryota; kingdom Viridiplantae; phylum Streptophyta; class Pinopsida; order Cupressales; family Taxaceae; genus Torreya; species Torreya grandis. Next base: position 818,301 of record JARHVA010006583.1, read on the forward strand.
GAACGACTCCAATGCTTGTCCTTCTAGACTTGAAGAGATAAAATGAGTGGGTATATGTATCTATAAGCCATTGGTTGTCAAGTGATAAAGGACTCTATCAAATGGGCCTTAGGGTCTCCGTTGCCCTTGTATTTATCAAATCTCAATCATTCATAGCCTAGAGGAAATGTTATCTACAAGTAATCCATGTTGAATAGGTATGAAAACACATCATCTAACATGAATTTATTACTTTACTTCCCTATTTGAATGGCATCAAATGCATCCTTCATTTATTTTTGTACTTGGGCCAAGAAACTAGATGGTACATTTGGCTGAGGTGGTGGTTGGGTGGTCAAAGGTAGATTACCTTGATCAAAATATAATGGAGGTATTATTTGTTATGGAGTCTTTTTTGGATGACTGAACCAACCAAAAATATTCATTTGTGGATTGGGATGCATTTATTGAAATTATATGCATTATTATGCTATATTATGGTTGGGGTTTCATTTATAGCCTTGGCTTTGGAGGAATTAGGGATGCAATGGAAGGATATGGATTTGGGTAAAATATTATGCCTATTGAAGTTGAGTACGGAATTGATGTTGACTAGTCAAACCTATTTGAATAAGGGGAACTTTTTGTGGACCAAAGACCTATCATTGAATCTATGGCACATGTTCAAAAAAGGCAATTGCTACTAAATTGGTACTTATTGAGACAGGGGTATCTCTTTATTTCATAGAACACCAGTTATGAAGTAGATACTTACTATATGTTTGGCATTTATCTTTTAATTATAGACACAAGTTATTGATTAGACAATGTTTGTGATTGTAAAGATATATTGGTCTATGACTATTGAGGTACACTTGTCACTACCTAGTGAGGTGGAATGTTTATTGCCCCTATTGAGGTAGCATAATTTTCTACCTCCATTATAATGGTAGTTTAAATTGTGCCTATTATTTTATAATTTTATTCATTACCTATTGAGGTAGAGTAACATTCATCACTTGTTGTTAAGGTAAGGCACTAGTTGGCACTTGAGTACTTAATCCCCATGGTTGCGTGCTTGAAAAAGAAGATGGTGGGGGATTATAAGTAGCATGTTATGGTTGGAACGTAGGAGTTCATGCCCTCTAATATTTTGAACCACTCATGGTATTAACTAAAGGAAATTATTATGAACTATTTTTTGGTGTAGTTAAACCACTTTGGCTTGGATTGGAAGACACTTATGTGTTATCCATTGTGTTTGGCACATTGTTCTGTATAGAATTTATAGTCACATATTCAATATATGGGACATTATACATGTCATTAACTAAAGTTATTTGCACAAATGGGTTTATAATCAAGTTATATTTACCTATAAAATTAATTAGTACTCTCATTGAAGGATCTAGCTCTATGAGTGGAGTGTTTGACATAGCCATGACATTAAAATTATGTGCTAGATTCAAATACAGTTGGATATACTTGTTGTATTTGTATTAATTGGTCTTCCATTATACCCTTTCCTTTGACAATCATACTTTGGTCTTGATATGACATCATCACAAGTGCTTAGGGAAGGCTAGTAGAGGATTTTTCAATGATTTGGGTATAGGGTATGTTTAGAGGCACTCTAACTAGACTAGATAAATTTTTATGGGGGAAGTCTACTAGAAACTTGGGCACTACCTCTGTGGATCTAACTAAAACCTCATACTTATTTTCAAGAAAGTGACAATCAAATAAATAAGGATCATATGTCGATGGCATAGTAATGTAATATGGTTGTAATTGAAAATATTATATATTCAATGATATGCTAGAAAGATATTATGTGGTTTGCTCTTAGTCTTACTCTAAATATGGAGGTGTATTTTTCAAATAATTGTCTAATAGATCTTAACTTTGTTCCCTATATTGAGAAATATAAGGAAGATAAGGATCTGTCTCATAAAACACATCATTATTGTAGGGGTATTGAACAAATTTATCATTTCTGACTATGTTAGCATAACCTATATTGTGTATGCAATCATAAATGTCTCATGTCTATAAATCAATACTAACTTAGAGAAGATATATCATACTATACACTTCCAATTGGGAACATATTAGATATCAAGAATATGACCAATATGGGGATCCACTAAGCCTAACTAGGGGATCTCTTAGCATAATACATTATTATAGTGAGGGTTCCAAAGCCTCCAATCAAGCAAAATCATCCAATAACCTTAAGGGAGTTCAATGTTTTGATATCTCACTAAACTAATAACAAGTAAATTAAATCTAATCTAGTGCTCACCAAATTTTGTGGCACAAAATGGGGGTTATAAATAATAAAAATACATGCATAGAAGACATATACTCACATCAATGTATATGAAATCTTAACATATAAAAGATAAGTACAAATGCATATTTATCTACTCTTACAAAGGAAGAACAAAATTACAAATACTTACCTCTGAAGATGAATCCACCGAGCCTCAATATCTCCCTTGGCCAAGGTGATTCACAAGAGGTTATTTTGGTATTTAAGGATGACAAATATAAATTAGCACTAGGATACACAACCTATCAATGCATCCAAAAAACTTCTCCACAAGACAAGATCAGTATCTCCAAAAAAAGTATAAAACCCTAAACTTGCTTCTCAAGTAGAATGGTGGATAATTATATTCATTATAGCTCTTACTTATTCTTTATTATCTAAATAATGGTGAAATGAACTTGTATATATAGGTAGATTTAACCCTAATCCCTTTCAAAACATTTGACTGATAGAGTCGACCTAGTTGACCTAGCACAATTTTAGACAATAATTCACTAGGTCGCAAGCTAGGTCAGCTAAGAGATGACCTAGACACTAAATGAATTTTACCCAAAATTGTACAGGGTTGACCTAGTTAACCTAGTATAGAAAACTGAGGTTGAAAACTGTATAGCGTTGATAGGGTCAACCTAGTACATTGAATAGTTGAAAGGGGCTCAAGGTTAGGAAAAGGGGGACAAAAGGTGTAAAATGACCAAAGAGTATGCAATAGAGAATAAAAATATTAGGGATAATTTTTTCAAGAGACAAGTGTGTAGATAACAAGTGGAAAAAGGGACAACAATCTTGTGAAGCACCAATAGTTTTCCCACCCCTTTCCTAGTGCACTCCTTAGGGAATGCACTCAAAGAGATTAAGATTTGAAGGGTTCCTAAGAGATACAAAGTGTCAATAAGTAATAAAAGTTTTAAAATATTATGTGTATACATATGCCCCACTCAAATCTCATCATGTGTCACATAAGTGAAACACAAGATGGTGCTTTAGGAATAGAACATGATAACACATAACATTGATGGTAAGTAAAATATAGTAAAAAATAAGATAAATGAATGGACATAATTGAAAAACACATACCTTTACATACCTTAGTATTGTAGATAAAGAAGTATATTTCAAGAGAAGTGAAAGCATTTGAATGTTAAGAACATTAGGTGAACCTATAGAAGTTAGTGTAAAAAATAGCCAAAAATTGAAAGTTTTGGAAGATAGGCATACAGGAGTGAAAATGAATCTCTACATTGTCACGATTTTAAAACATTTTATAGATTGAAATATAGATTTTTAAAAAAAAATATCTAAGCAAAACATGGAATTTGACAAAAAATATTTAAAGGGTTGAGAATTTTGAAAAGTAAGTTTAAATAGAGTGAAAAAGGAAGTCATTTATTATTTTTGACTTATGGGTGAGAGAAAAAGAGCTTTGAGATACCAAATTAAATAGGATGGAGAGAATACGATAGGGGAGATGAGAGGGACTCCTAGTGATGGCAACGGGTGTAGCATAGGTAGGCAACTGAGAATGTCAAACTAGTTTTTGAATATTTTATTAAAATTAAGTGTTTTTTAGTAATTTTTGATCTAGAGAAATTCTAGGGACTATAATGAACCCAAAAAAAATTCTATGGGTAGGACAAACTAAGTAGAGAAGTGGGTTTGAAGGGATTGAAGTAATAGCTACCAACAAGCATTTATTACTAAAAATGTAAGGGTCAACAACCATAAACAACTAGGCCAACCTAATCAACCTAGTACACTAAAATTTTGCTAAATACATACTATTGACCTAGGAGGTATATGACAACTTAGTGTGTTTTCCAAATTTTTGATTTAGCACATGACTGTTGACCTAGTAAAAAAATCCACTTTGATGAATTAGTACTAAGGGGGGGAAAATTAAAGGGTTAACTTAGTTTGATAAGTCAACCTAGTCAAAATGAGGAAATTTTGGTCAACCTAGTGTTTGAAACAATAAAAATAAACATGCATAGAAGACATATACTCACATCAATGTATACAAAATCCTAATGCATGAAAGAGAAGTACACATGAATATCTATCTATTCTTACAAAGGAGGAACAAAGTTAGGAATACTTACCTTTGAAGATGAGCCTACTTATTCTCAATCTTTCCCTTGGCCAAGGTGATTCGTAAGAGTTTTTTGTGGTATATAAGGATGACAAAGACAAATTATCTCTAGGTTACACAAATTATCAATGGATCTAAAATACTTCTACACAAGACAAGATCTATATCTCTAAAGAAAGTATGAAACCCTGAACTTGCTCCTCAAGTAGAATGGGATAAGAAGATGCACAATGACTCTTTCTTCTTCTCTTCTCTAAATAATGACAAAATGAACTTACATAAATAGGCGAACAAAAGGTGTAAAATGAATAGAGAGTGTGAAATAGAGAAGAAAAAGCCTAAGGATAAAGTTTTTGGGATACAAGTGTGTAGATAACAAGTGGTAAAATGGAAGACAATGTTGTGAAGCACCAATGGTCTACCCACCCCTTTCTCAGTGCACCCCTTAGGGAATACACTTAGAGAGATTGAAACTTGATGGGTTCTTGCAATATACAAAGTGTCAATAAGTGATAAATGTTTGAAAATATTATTTGTATACATATTGTACATGACTCCACTATGAGTGTAACGAGACATATCCAAATTAATGACTAATGTTCTATGAAGAAGGTTTAGAGTTACACAAACTCTTAAAAATAAGGTTTAAAAGATAAATGGCCCAAACTTGGTCTAGGGATGGAGTTGTTTATCCAAAATGGGTAATAATAAACTTATTCTAAAAATGGTCTAACATCAAATGTCTTACACAAAGGATCAAGTGGATGAATAAAATCAAATGCCAAAATTAGTGTAAAAAGTGCTTCAAATAATTTTAATCTAAATGAACAAGTTTTTTAGGTCTTTGAAAACAAGGCACAAAACTAGGCTCAAAATAGCTATGTCTAAAAACAAAAATAGGTAAAATGCTAGGACTCTTTGAAACACAACACAAGAGCTAAACTTGATACAAAACTAGGTCAAAAAACAAATAGGAATTCACTAGGTATTTTGGGAACATGACACAAAATCTAGACTTGGCACAACACTATATCTAAAAACCTAAGGAAATTGATGGATCTTTTGGGAACATGACACAAAAGCTAGACTTGGCACAAACTAGGTCTAAAAGGCAAGAGGAAATTAATCTAACAAATTTGAAACACTTCGACTCAAACTAGGAATTCAGATTTACACACCCACTTGATCATTTGGAAAAAGATATCAAACTTTAGGCACATGGAAGAAATACCACTTCCTAAATTTAGGCACAAAAATAGTCTTTAAATCGATCAAGGAATTAGTCTAAGTTGCATAATCCAAAAGTGAGAGTTAAATATCTAAGCCAAAATTACATGAGGCATAGGCATAAACTAATCAATGTTTGAATCTAAATTTATCAAGGATAATTTAGAACTTGATCTATAAGGCTTAACTTTCAAAATGGACAAAAATATTTAATACCAAAATGGATGGCATAATTATACTAGGTATAGACCTAAAATACATGTTTTTGAAATTATGATTGGACATAAGGCAACAAGTCTTTGAAATGATGTGAGCAGAGTAAAAATGCTATATTTCTCTAAAGGTATGAAAAAATGGTTTGTTTCAAAAACTTTAAGGCACAAGACTTGGAATGAAATGTGTAGCAAATGATACCCCTTTCAAACAAGTGGCACACACACACACACACACACACACAAAGGTTTGACAAATGACCAAGGCAAAGTGTGATTTCAAATGGATGACATAACACCTAAAAAAAAAGTGTTATGAAAACATGACCCATTTTGGACATGGTATGACAAAAAAATAGTTTTGACTCAAGATAATGCAAGTAAAAAGTAAAAATGACAAAAACACCTAAGTGTAACATCCTAAATCCTAAAATTTGACAAGGTAGCTTTGTATTATCAAATTTTTACTATAAACTTGTTCTTTAGAGGAATTTAAGTTATTAATCCAAAAATTAAAATAGACATGAAAAATAGGGTTTTTAGTGCCCCCCCACCTTTTTCTCTCAAGAGTTCATATGATGACTTGGAACTTTGGACTACTCACCCTGTATTGAAAATATATGTGTAGCAAGTGGGGTTATCTAAAATATCAATTTTTGCATGTTCTAAATGATCCCATATGTGTGGTTAACATGAGGGCACAATAGATCATTTAGATCTATGTTAATCATCTTTTTATGAAAATGTCTTGTCTTTTTCACAACCACTACATCTATCAATTGTTTAGTGTAGTACGGTGTCTAAGTTAAACATATGTTTCAAGGTAGTATCTTACTAATAGATTTTGTTTAACTACTCAAACAAGTGTCCCAATAATTCAAACTAAATTTATATACCCCTACTATGGAGAGATGTTGAAGTGATGATAGGAGATGAATTATCAGGTCAACACTTCCATAGAGAACTAGTGGGGAGGTGATGAACTCCTACCCAAAAGTCAAAATGCATGAAATAAAGAAAGTGAGGGGTTTTTAGGGTCATTTTGGGGTCACCCAAAATATTCAAATTTTGGGGAGGGCCTTAGTGACTTTAATTTCACACTTTTCAACAAATCAACAAACACAATAAGTGAGCATTTTTTTATCACCCAAGTTCCCTAAAGGGAATAGAGGAGAGCATACATGTGACACTCGACTTGTGAAACAAACACTTAACAATAAACATAAAAATGAAAAATCTTATGAGTATTTAATTAAAGTGTGATTTGATTTTTATAGCACCAAATGAAATATGACATGAATTTTATCCCCTTGGCATTATTTTGAAAACTTTAAACAAAATGAAAATAACTCAAGTAAAAGATTTTAAAATGCCAAATTTAAATGTGAGTGTTGAATCTTAGAGTGCCAAAAAGTTATGTTTTCTTGGTCTTTGGGTCTTAAAAAAGATGATAGTCGGTTTACTTGTTGCCTAAAAAAAGTGATGTCCTTGAAAATTAGCTCAAAAAATATAAAATCCCCTCTCTGAAATGAATTCATAGTTATGCAGCAAACTATGATTTGTAAAATTGTTCTATCATAAAAATACAATCAAAATAGAATTCTCAAAAACTCACAGTGAGTGATTTCATGGGTCCTAAATGCTTTCACAAATCTTTTTGATGATTTTAGTACTTAGGCAAATGAATTCATTGCTCAAGTAAATAATTCCTCACTTTTAGGATTAATTTTGAAGTTTAGGCAGTAATCTCATGATTCTTGAAAACTTACAACAAAACACAAAAATATACATGGATGATTTTGCAATTTTACAATGAGTTCGTTACTACACAAGATGAATTATCATCTAATTAGAATTAATACATAGCCTAAAATAAAATTTCACTCCCCTTAAAAATATTTCACTGCTACAAATAATGATTTCACTATTAATTTTCATAAATTCAATAATCTGAAACAATTTCATAGTTAGCTAAAAGCAATGAAAATGAACCCTTCTATGGGATAATTTTATAGTTTTGCTCAATGATTTTACTATTTATGTGTCCAATTTTGTATTTTTGCATGGTTAAGGCTAAACCAAAGTGATTTATCTATTCTATGAGATAAACTCACATATTCAATTGATGATTTTGTAATTTACCTCATTGAATTCGTAATTATGTAGTTACAAATTTGCAAATATGAAGTCAAAAGAAAAACACAAAAAATTTAGAAATAAATCACAAAATTAAGATCTATAATGAATCATTATTGGTTTCAAAAATCTATCAAGAGAATCCATTCATGCTTGTGGGGTCTATGGTCCCACCAAGCATGCCATCATATGAAAAAAAAATCCATAGAGGAGAGTTTAGTCTAGCGTTAGTCCAATGAAATAAAATCAAAATAACAAACTAAACACTTAACACATCTATCCTAGACTCTAGGGGGAGCATAGGTGACAAACATACAAATTAAAACACAACTAGAACATAAAAGAAATCATTATTTTACCTTTCTTGTAGCTCCAAATGGCTTGTTGAAGTGGTTTGCTTGATTGTGTGCATCAAGAAGCCTTTACTAATGAAGCTCCATTTGGTATTTCTCTCCTTGGCACCTTGGCTTGGTTGGTTAACTTATGAATTTGTCATGGTAAAATTAATTGAAAGGTTTCTTTACATCCAAATGAACATTATAACTTTACACCAAGATAATTTTTTGATCAATAGATATGGCCTTGTATTTATAGCCTCCAAAAGTTAACCTTCACCCAAGGTGAGTTAAGTTTGAGTTTAAACATGGAATATGCTCAAACTAACCATATGTGAGTTGAGGATAACTCTAGTTGAGTTAAAATTTGTCATATAATTATTATTTTCAATTAATAGGCATAGATCTCAAATTAGATGTTTTTAGAAATTTTGGGAGAGCTTGACAACTCATAAAAGCAATGACAAAGAAGCTTGATATTTTAAATTTTTAAATTTCTATTTTTAAATATTCATTAATTTCAAATGGACTATTTAGATAAGCATTTAATATGGTTTAATTAGCTAATTAATTTTGATTAGTATTTTAGCTCTTTTAATAATTGATTAAGTACCTCACTTAATGGGTCCATGAGCCAAACTATCAGTTGTTAGGTCGCAAGGTGAATGAGGATGAATTTATGAGAGGTTACCCATTCACAATTATTGGAGTTGTAGCAATTATTGCCCCAATACCTACAAGCTTTGTAGAGGTAAAAATTCATGCATATATGGTTTCACTTGCATGGATGAAGTCCAACACACATTATTTAAAATATTTAACTTGATAAGTATCATATAACAATCCACTAGATCCCCTGCTATCTAAAATAAAACATGTATATTGAATCACTAAGTGAATTTTACGAGTATTGAGCACCTCAATCTGAACAACCAACCATCAAACTTTAAAACAAAATTGAAGATTAAACAACTCAGTGAGTTTTATGCATACTAACTTTCCTCAATCATAACAACCATGGAACTAAGGCTTAAAAAAATAAAAATCTAATTTAAAAACAATAAAATAAAAAATTGAAGAATGTAGGACTAGAAACAAAAATAAAAGGGAGATAGCCTAGAGTTTCAGTGAAAATTGTTTACAGTGAATAAAGAAATTTAGTCTATATAATTAATTGAAATTACATGTAAAATTATGAGTTTAAAAGGAATCAACATTGATTAAAAAAATAAGGAAATAGTGGGCATCGAAGTAAATAGTGGGCAGTGAATTAAAATTATAGGGTGGTCAAATAATAATGGAATGTAGCTAAAATGTAAATATTTGAAGATTAAAGATTCATGAAAACTAAAACTAGATAACACTCCCAAAATTATAAAAAACAAAATACACATCAATGAATTGTTCTTTGTAGTATTTTTTTAATTAAAGTTTAAATTTAATAATTTTTATGACTAGCAATTGCCTCGAAGGTGTAAGTTATGCCAGATGAAATGTATATTTATTTTTTATAATTTTATTTGACAAGTGTTTTCTTTTTATTCATGGATTGTATTCCTTTTAAGTGTATTATGTGTGTACCCCCTACTACATGAAAAATAAACATACCAACTCTCCCTACCATCTATGGATGATCACCAATTGACCACCTATTCTCTCAACTAGTGACTCCTCTACCATGGCATTCACATTATATCATGAGCGATGCCCCTTATGCATCCATGTATCATGCACCTTGTAAAAGCATTGCTACTTATTTCAGCTGCAACAAAATTAATAGGATAAACTCCATAACCTTAATGTGTTTTCCCCTCATCAACATAATTATATTGTTGATTCATACCACATATTGGATCCACACTTTAGAGATCGATTATTTTCATAATAAAATTGAAAATAGTCAATAAAAGATGTCACCACTACCCTGAAGTTGGGGCATATATATGATATGGGAAATCTAGTGTAAAATATCACATGGAATACTATTTCATTTCCCCTCATCATCACCTCCTATATCACTTTTAAATATTTCACCACTTTCAAGATATATATTTCCTTGATATAATTTCTCTAGGTGTTAGTATATTGGCAGCATAGACTAACATAAGTTACAATATAGACTTTGGATCCTCAATGTCTTGTATCCATATCATTGGTATTGAAGCACTTTGTAAAATCTTTGGTACTCATTTCAACCACACCAAAATCAACAAGATAAAATACATAACCTTAATATATTCCCCCCACATCAGTGTCAATGCATTGTTGATGTGATCCACACATTGGATGTAGAGTTTTTTTGTAATAAAAATGAAAATAGTTAATAAAATATGCCACCACTACCCTAAAATTAGGGCATGTGTATGATATGGGCTCTCTAATACATGATATCACATGAAATACTCTGTCATCACTCCTATATGAGGGTAAGTTACAATATAGATTTTGGAACCTCAATGTCATGTCTCCATATCATTAGCATTGAATCACTAATTTGATTTAAGTATACATTTTTTGTATATTAAATGTTAGTCATTATATAAGTATTATCTAATATAATTATACTATTTTTGTTTATTAAACATTAATTATATATTATATATGAGTATTATATTGATTATCTAACATATATAAAAATTATTTTATGTAATATATGTAAGTATTATATTATATGACATATATATTCTAATATAGTTTTAAATTTTGAAACATAAAAATTGTGAAAGAAAACCTATTTTATGTAGATCATAGTTAATTAGGAAAAAATAAGGTGATCCATGCATTTTTGTACTGAGAATCATAAAACATTTGTTGAGTTCCTCACGTAACACTAGTTTAGTTGCTTAGCTTGACATGTGTTGCAATCTAAGCAAAGGAAAGCAACAAATGAACAAGATGACAAGTAGTACCAATTCTCATTACCACCTAGGGACAATCACCTATTGACCTCCTTTTCTCTTAGCCAATGACTCCTCTACCATGACATTCATATTGTATCATGAGTGATGCCCCTTATGCATCAATGTGGCATAAGCTTTACAAAATTATTGGTACTCATTTCAATTGCAATGAAAGAAACAAGATAAACTCTACAACCTTAATGTATTGTCCCCACATCAACATCATTACATTATCGATTTAAACCATACATCAGATCAATAATTCAAGCATCAAGTCTTTTCAAAATCAAATAGAAATAGACAATAAAATATGTCACCACTACCCTAAAGTATGGCCATGTGTATGATATGGACCCTCTAGTGTATGATATCACATGAAATACTCTGTCATCTCCACTCATCATCACCTCCCAGGTCACATTGAAATATTTAAATTTATAATTTTTTATTATTATAAAAATTATATTTATAACTTATTATTATTGTAAAACCATAATTCATATGCATCATTAGGTCTATCTTGTTTGGTAGGTTTGACAGATGCAATGTGCTTCAAACATCTACTTTAAACCCCTCTACACATCTAACCATTAACATGTCAGTAAATACTACATACATGTCACTTTGAAAATGTCCCAACACCACCATGAGAAGAAAACCTCTATTATTTTAGTTCATTGCTTCAATGGTTCCACTATTAAATTCCTCACTTCACAAGTTTTTGATGTCTTTTAGGTTTGAATATTTTTAAGATCTAAAATCAATGAGAATTAAACAAAGATATGCTTAAAAAGTACATTGTATGTGATCTTACTAATTTCTATTTAATTACAAAAAGACTTGACATTTTATTTGTGTGTAACAGTATAACATTTTTATATGTTAAATGTTAGTTATTATATAAATTATATATATATATATATATATATATATATATATAAACATTAATTATATAATACATATGAATATTATATAATATATGTGAATATTATTAATATTATACATTATTTTTAATTTTTATATATTCATGGATATCTAATACGTGTCACAATAAACAACTAATTAAGTGTTGTGCAACTAGGTCAACAGATTTTTACAACATGACATTTGGGCATTAACCTATTTCTGGGACACCAATATGTTTCTCAGTATAAATATGTATGGTTTACCTTCCTTTTTTCTATAGTTTTACAACCTCCCATGTTCACTAAACTCTACTATTCCTATTATATGTGAACACAACAAGAGGTATTTCTCAACCAAAAAATTAGAGAGGAGGAAGAGCTTATTTTCTTATGTCGGCATGATGGTAATAAGATGCACACTATTCTATTTTTATGTCTAGATGGAATGATATGGTTGTGTATATGTGTTTACTTAGTTAATGTATACCATATAAGCATGTAGAATTAGGAGCATTTACAACTATTATTTTTGAGTTGGATTCTAAGAATGTTGTGAGTTATGTTATTTTGTCAAACATCTATGCAAAGGTGGGAAGGTAGGGTGAGGTTCAAATTGTAAACACCATGATAATTGTAAAGATGCATCATAGAAGTGAGTTTCACTATAATAAACTATTTAAAATATGAATACTAACCTGTTATGCTCTGCAAAATGCTTGTTGCCTCTTCATATTCCTTACTATGTCAATTGTCAACTGGTTATGAAAAAACTACAAAATCAATCAAATTATATGCAGAATAACAAGGTCATTTGATAACCTTCCCAATCCATCCACCCACTTTTTACTCACTAGGTATATCATTAATCACCACTTAGTAGATAATGTGGGTAGGGTATTTTGAAGAACATGGTTTATTGCTTTGCTAACCTAGCTTGATTTATGTGATAAGGATTATTGCCCTTCAATCAATGCACATTTGGTACATGTCAATGTTTTTTTAGAGATTCAAGGTGATTTGGTTGCATGGAGGTCAAGACCATGCTACATTTATGAACTGATAGTCAAGTCAAAAAAATAACTATCAAAATACCACTCCTCCCCATAAACAACCCCTCCAAAATAATAATGTTTCTTTTGGCATCTGCAATCCCATGAGATGAATCTAAGGGGTTGGAGCCCCAATATTAATGCCTCCAACATAATTATGATATAGGTTTATAAAAATTATATTAAAAAATAAAGTCTAATGTAATGTTTTTATATGTACTTTATAGTTTTAGTAATATTAAGTTGATACATATAAATGTGGTGTTTTTTATCTTAATTTTTTAGTAGTTTAATTTTATCTTTTATTTTAATCATATTCGGAGTGTGCAAAATATTATTAAAATAAAATTAATTTTAGATGATTTTTTATTTTAACACTAAACAATATATTACTAAACACTTTGATAATAAAATGATGTAATAATTACTTGGATTGCTAATCAAAAGTAAATATAAAATATAATATATATTAATAAAAAATATATAAATCATTTAAGTTGCCTCATTAAATTTTGAAAATATGAAAGGATATATATTCACATAGTTTCATTGATGACTCTATCACCATTTTTATAATTATTATATATATTTTATATAAATCTATATAAAATACATCAATATATCATTCTCGAGGTGCCTATTTTACTTATGTCACAAATTTAATCTAATATAAATACCTCAAGAATGATATATTTTAGTATATTTAACGTAATATATATATATATACACACACACACACATATACATACATACATACATACATATACATACATACATATATATATATATATACATACATACATATATATATATATATATATATATATATATATATATATATATATATATATATATATATAAATATATGTATACACATAATAAATCATTTCAATCGTCATTTCAATCGTATATATATATATATATATATATATATATATATATATATATATATATATATATATATATATAAACAATGAAGAGTCATTTTTTTATAAGTACATTCTAAACAATGGATTAGGAATAAACTAGGTCTATAACAAGTATTATTGGGACATAGGCTTGTTGGGATCAATTAACAATTATTAGTGAATAAATTCATATTTTAAAGCATAGCTATATTTTATTAGTCTACCTAAAGGTAATATATGTTTCATCTAAAATAATTATTTTTGCATGACTGACATTGACCACCAATCAATAAATGTTGGTGGCTATAAATCAAAACTATTTTTCAAATTTTGTCGAACACTACAAATAGTTTATTGTTAATCTATTACATTTTTATGATTGGCACTAAAGTGTTAATAATGTTCACAGACCAAGACAATGAAAATTTGTTATTTTTTAATTCCTTAATGTTTGTTACCTTTTATATGTGCATTTTTTAATGATATTTAATTCATTTAAATTCTGAAATGCAATAACAGTTGTTTTCAGAGGGTGAACCAAACACAGGTGTAGGCTTTTGCTACTTCCATGCCTTCTACTTGGTTAGAAGGTGACTAATGCTAGGAATGTAGATATTATTATAGTCTTTTACTTTCTAGTTGTTTTGCAAAGCGTCATCTCCTCTTGAAACTACAATGTTGATTTTTATATAAACTGAACCCTTGTTAGTCATTTTGGCCCTATTTTAGGGCAATGCATTTTTATTGTTTAGATTTAGTATTTTAATAGATAGCACATGTGTTATTATGAATCATGACATAGTATTTACAACATTTCTAACTCTAACTTTGTTTTTTTGGCTTATAATGGTTGAATGTTACATATTTTGTTGATGATTTTCTTTAGTATCAACTTGGTTATGTTGTACTCTCCAATATTTTTAGGTATATGGAGTGTGTTTTTGTACTATGATTATCTATGAGTATAAATAGTTTGGTTGACCTAAATTTCATCTTCAATGATAATGTTTTTTATAGATGACATAGATGGAGCCCAAAATTTGACAATCTGTGACCTGTATCAAATTACACTTGTTTATTTTGTATAACCATAGATTTGACTTGAAAAATTTTAGATAGGCTATATATTTTTAACTTTTAGAAACTACATGTTTTTTAAATTAGAAAC
Source organism: Torreya grandis (assembly GCA_037957365.1). NCBI lineage: Eukaryota > Viridiplantae > Streptophyta > Pinopsida > Cupressales > Taxaceae > Torreya > Torreya grandis. The sequence continues at coordinate 833,544 of JARHVA010006583.1, forward strand.
TTTGAGAAATCTTCATTATTTAGATTATAGATTTTAAGTGTCTTGGATAATTATTTTTAATCTCCATTTCTCATAAAAATATGAAACATGTTAAGCTACCAATATTTTTTGTAGGCTTAATAGTGATCAACATGGCAACATGTAACTATTCATTTTGCCAAAAATTAACCCTCTCCCCAAGTGATTTATGTTTATTTTTATATTTGTTTTGTAGTTATTTTCATTTAAGACATTAAATCTAATAAAAATTAGGAATTACATAAAATCTTATTTTATTTAGTATGTTCTTAGTTATGAGCCTTTGATATTTATGAGATATGCATCTAGCCCATCACAATTTATTAATAACAGGGTTTAGGAGTTTTCTAGTTCAGATGTTACTAGAAATATGATGGTACATTTTTCAAAAACTATCCATGAATGAATGTTGCGTTAAACTTCATATTTCAGTTTTCTTACATCTTTCCTTTCTTCAAATCTTCTAAAGTGATTTATTTTCTATGATATCTTTTATTCCTTTCATGGATTCTACTATTATACTAGCTAGCAGGTGTTATATTGCATCACCACTAGGATATATTTTGTTTATTTCTTAAGTTCATGATTCATTGAATTGTTCTTATTGTTTAATACATATACAAGAATAATGTTGATTTAAATTTCATCTATTGCAATAGGCATAATGATGGTAGAAAATACATCCATACAAGTTTTGCATGGTTTGAAATTCTAAATAAACATTTTTGGGGCATCATACCTTTATGTAACTATTCTTTGTAGAAATATAGAGTCAAGAATTTTTAAAAAAATGGTGAGACTTGCAATAAATACCCTCATCTCAATTTTTTTAGAAAATATGAAAGGCAATTGGAGCCATAATGAATAAATTATTGCATAAAGTTACCTTTATATTGACCTAGTAGCATAAGGAGAGTTGGTTTTCTTGGTCTGATTTCACTTTTATTATAACATTTTTGGACTTGATAGGCTTGAATATCCTCATTCAAGATAGGTCAAAAATTTTGTTGCAGAACAACAGAGTTAGTCAAATCTTTGCTTTAGACATGTCAAATAAAAAAGATATTGAGATAAAGTATCAACAAACTTAGTGATTTCCAAAGATATATCCCCTCATTTAGATGAGGCCATGAACATTTCCACTTCTATAATAATGGACTTCACCCTCAAATTTTTCTCTATGTCTAAGTATTATCATAATCTTAAATAAGGATTACTTTGATACAAGCCTAGTAGTCTATGTTTATATAGCTCCACACTGAAAACTAATTATTTAAATTTTAACTACATATGTTAGGGGTTCAATATTGTTACTACATTTTTGCTGATTTTCCTCACGTTTTTAGAGTTACTTAATCTAGGATGATTTTGATAGGGAAACAAAGGTCCTCTTTGATCCCAATAATCATGTAGAAGATGGAACAACTACTTCGATTATTTTCCCAATCAATTTATACAAGAAAAGGGTCTATACATAAGGCCTTATAGGAATTTTAGCAAATAAAATGAAATTTGTTTAGAATTATAACATCTCATAAAATACATCCTTATGTTATGGTTTGGAGAATGTCCATAACTTGCTCCATATCTCTTTTTCACAGGGCAATTGTAGAGTTTGATAGACCATGGTTGTGTGGGGAAACCCATGACTGCATGCCCAATACAAGTCCTATCTAATCTCTAGGCACCTAACCCTTATATATATATATATATATATATATATATATATATATATATATATATATATATATATATATATATATATATATATATATATTAGATGGTGGGGCATGCATGTATCCTTTCCATTTCAATTACTTATTACAACATGCATCCATTATAGAATTAAATTGTAATATTTTTAATTACTCCCAGGAGCAGGTACTAAATTTGCATCATGACACTGTTATTAATAGGGTTATATTATATCAATGAATTTATTGATGCCAATATTATAAGGCTTACTACAATGAATGAATGAGGTTCTTCATAAATGTTATGTTTTTATACATAATTTGATAATATGTCATGGTTTTCACAAGCCAATTTTTTAATTTTATGGTTTGATTTTGATTTTTTTCTTACATGAGTTTGATCTAATGTGTATGCATGATTTGAATAGTTATTAGAATAGGTAAAATAAAAATGTTACAAAATCATAAATTTTTTGTCAAATATTTTCCTCAATGAAATCATTTATTTATAAAAATTTATTAATTATAAGCATAGATGAATATGTTGTGAAGATTCATCGAAATGGATTATGAAAAGTCTAAATAGGGGATTTTCACCTATGTTCATATTTATGTGTAAGTGGATCTTAGAAATGGTTTCCTAGATAGAATATAGTTGAAACATGATAATTTTATTTAGATCCAAATGTTGGATTATGAAATCTCTACTTTTAGATGTCATTTAAGCCATTAAACTAGCCATCTCCAATAAACATGTCCACAAGCAAGTAAAACAAAAAATAAAAAAGACCAACCCTTTCATTGTAAAAGTTGGTAACTATATGATTTTTCTCTCTTAAAGGATGAAGGGTAAGCATTAATTGATATGATTACATCTAAGGTCAAGGTAAAATCTAAAGATGGAAGAAAAATGATTGATGGAATAAAGGCTATTAAAGAAGAGATGATTGTGGAAAAGTTCTTAACTAAAGAGGCATTTATAGATAATGTTACATGGGGATGAATAAAGAGATCACATTAATTTGAAATTTTTGAGTCTAAAACTAATGGCTCCTAGTTTGAACTTAAACATAATATTGAGCTTTAGATGGTTATTATTGATGCTCATCTCGAGGGCTAAACAAAGGTGAAAAATAAAAAGTGCAAAAAATGATATTTTGACATTGATATGAGGTTTTTTGGTGAGTTATGAAGTTGGGATGCACCTCCTGCTTGTTTATTTTTAACTTTCTCAAATCTACCAGATTAGTAAGGGATTCTTGAGGGATGGTTGTTAAATTGGGCTAGTGTTCTCTATCAACTTTCACATATACCTACCAGCTACCTTACTGTGTGACCCTCACTATTGTTATTTAATAAATAAAGTGTTCCAATAGTAATAAGCATATAAAAACACATATAGGGTTTATAATTTCTTATAAAATAAAATATCTTGTTTGCACAAGGTTAAAACAATTACAACTATATGCTTGTTTTTATAATTACACATTTATTTCTATAAGCATTCACCTATTTTATTAAGTTTTATGTTTTATACTCGATAGATAGTTCATATTTTTTATTAGATGATGAATATGATCATAATCAACTACATCTGATGTGTGTTACATAATGGTTCCATTGTGTCACAGTCTTAGAAGATTGTGAGCATGGATTAGTTGATTTTTTAGTAATACAATGGTAGATATATAAGGATGAGCAAAAAATAATTAAATCATTGACAATGGTACCTTTTTTATTGATAGTAATATTTTATTTAAATATTTATTTTCCTACATTGGATTATATTATTATTATTATTATTATTATTATTATTATTATTATTATTATTATTATTATTATTATTATTATTATTATTATTATTATTATTATGTGTGTGTGTGTAAGTATGCAGATGTTTTATAGATGTGTTATTAACCCAAAGTAATAGTGGCATTAATATCATATTTAGAAAATCATTCTACATATTAAGTCATGATCTATGAGAACAAGTTTGATATTACATTCAAATTGTATGGAAATCATTTTTTTTGTAACTTTATTTTCTTTAACCTTTTTCAAGATTTATTGATGTATAAAAAGTGTATTTATTTTGTTTTGCATTGTTTTATATTATTAATTTATTGTTGTGATAAATAATTGTTGATTTGGTTCCTTTGATTCATGTGTTCCCCCTACCCACCCCACCCCACCCAAAAAAATGATGGGGGGAGGGCTAGGAAGGGGGTGGGTAGGGGGTGGGGTTTCATGCAAGGAAATTATTTAATATTTTTCCATAAATATCATGAGTTTTGAAGGCCCCAGAGCATTTTACAAAGAAAAAAAGTGTTGAAAGTTGTAATTTCTTCCAATTCTATTTTTAGTAAATTAGTTAGTTTGTTTTGTATTATGTTTTGCTCATCAATTAGATCTTCTAGAAAATGTTAATAAATTCTTAAATTACAATTTTTTTAATTCTACTATCTATCAAAGACCTCTTTATATTGAGGCATAATGTAATCTATTAGCATCAAGAAATTAAACAACATCAGAATCTATTTGGTGTCTTCAATTTGGTATCAAAGCATATGGAAGTAAGATCTGAGGAGATCGATCAAGGACCATTTTGGCAGTATTAAATTGAGTCTATCATAGTCAAAAAAAAGGGAGATATCCTACCTACATAATATAGGAGGAGAGATCTCCATGAAAGGAAAGCCTGTATATTTTTGAGAGGAAGACATAGCTAGAAGGAGTTTATAAGAGAAGTGTAGTAAAATCATAGTGTAGAGGTAGCACAGTCCAGTCAGGAAAAAGCCACAAATATACTAAGCACTATCAAACTAGATATTGACATAATTTGGGTAGATCATGTAAGTGAATATAGTAGCCATTATTAGAAGTGATTAGTTATTGGTGAGAAGTGCATCTATTGTCAAGAAGAACAAGATCGGTGAAAAAAGAGAAGCTACCAAAAGCATAAATCTCCCAGCTAGAAGGTGAGATCATTGGTTTACAAAAGGTAGTTCCCTTTGCCTAGACCACTACCAATAGAGAGGAAGGAAGAGCCCATTGATAGAGCTCAGTTAGGCTACAACAACATCATAGCTGATAGTGGAGAAAAAATAGACTATTGGAGACTATAGGAGGAGAGCGTAGTTGTAGGAGGAGCTTTGTTAATATCTACAAATAAATAGAACCATTGGATGATGTATTTCTTGGGATTTATCAAGCTATACAAAGCCAACATCTCAGGGTTTTATTTTTCTACCTTCTCACTGATACTAATATTTTTAATCTCCTCCAACATTCACATTCACATTTCTATTTATCCTTATTTTATTTCTAGTTATTAACTATGTGACTTAAATAAAAGTGGTAAGCAAACCCATGAAAGGAATCAAGAAATCCTATCTAAAGTTAAAGTCAAGGATTGAAGAGGAATAAATCTAAAGGATGGTGGGATTAGAGGGTAGGACTTGTCAAAATCCACTAATGTTTGATGGTCATAACTATGATGCATGGGCAAAGAAGATGAGGATGATATTGGTGGAAAATTATTTATGGGAGTGTGTGATCACTGGTTTCATAAATGTGACTGATCAAGAAATGTACAATGTATTGACAAATGCCCATAAGACTCAATTGAAGGAGAGTTGGAAGAAGGATGTGATATAATTGAATTTTATATAGATGGTAATGGTAGAATCCATATGTCTGAGAATTGTAGCATCAAATTATGCAAATAAAGCATGGGAGATCCTCTAAAATTCATAGCGAGGTACTAATAAGGTATGATTAGTAAAAATATAAATTCTTAGAAGAGAATTTTAAACATTGAAAATGAATGATAATGAGTCTATTTCTAAGTTTCATACTAGAGTCTGTATCATAACAAATTAGTTAAGAGTTAATAATCAAACAATAGATGACTAAAATATCATTGAAAATATCCTTAGGAGTTTGCCTATGAGATATGATCCAATTGTTATAGTTATTAAAGAAGCCAAACATCTCTTAAGGATGATAGTGGATGAATTGATGGGTTCTATTCAAACCCATGAGCACTGGTTGAATAGATCCAGACCTTCTTCCCTAGAACAAGCTTTTAAATCTCAAGCCAATTTCAGAGGTAGGGAAGAGGAAGAGTAAATATGGGAAGAGGATTCAAAGGTAGACGAAGAGGAAGGAGCTATAATGTTAGATCAAGTTTAGACAGTCCAAAAGGAGTAATCAAATACTTAATTAAATTTCCAAGATAAGAAAAATAGTAATACTTCAAATCAAAGGTATGATAAAAGTAATATTCAATGTTATTATTGTCATAAGTATGGTCATTTTGCTAGTGAATGTAGAGAGAGAAAATATAACCAATCATGACAAAGTGAACATATATCTACTGAGAATGTAAGTGAAATTGAAAATTTTCAAAACATGTTCACTGTATGCAATGTTTTTGAGTAGAGCAGTGTTGAGGTATGGTATTTGGATAATGCATGTAGTAACCACATAAGTGGTAATGAGAACCTATTTTCTTCCATCGATAAGAATATTTAGTCAGATATTAAGATAAGGAACTATGAAAGAGTTCATTTTTTTGTCAAATGGACTATCATTATCTACACCAAGCAAGGTGAGAGAAGAGCAATCCAGGGTGTCTATTATGTTCCAAATTTGAAACATAATCTATTGAGGATTTGATAGTTGGTTAAAAAAGGATATAGAATCCTGATGGAGAATAGAGAGTGCAAAATATTTGATAAAGAAGGAAGTAAGAACATTATAGTTACAGTTAAAATGACAAGGAATCACATATTTCCTCTCAAAATTCAAATTGATCATCTCAAAAGTACAATAGTACTACATTAAGCAACATTCAAGACAGTCATCAAAGACACATCTAGACTCTGGCATTTGAGGTATGGGAATTTAAATTTTTTATGTATTAGATATTTTATCTAATAAGAATATGGTTATAAGTCTACCAAAGATAGTATAACCTAAAATAAAATATGAGTCATGCATTCTAGGGAAATAACATAGGTAGCTTTTTAATTAGGGGTGTCTAGAAGGGCAAAAGCACCTTTGGAATTGGTGCACTTAGATTTGTGTGGCCTAAACTCTCACCCATTCTAAGAATGCATATTTATCAACCTTTATAGATGATTATATTTTTAAAATTTGGATTTATTTCCCAAAGATTAAGTCTAAAAATTTTGAGAAATTTAAGTGGTTTACGGCATTGGTTGAGAAATATAGTGGATATTTCACTAAGGCTCTAAGATCAGATAGAGGGAAAGAGTATGTTCCTAAGGAATTCTTAATTTTTGAAAGAATGAAGGAATTGAAAATCAGTTCATAGCTAGATATAATTTACAACAAAATAGAGCATCAGAAAGGAAAAATAGGACCATCCAAGAGATGGTTGCAAGCATGTTGAAATCCAAGGGAATTTCAATAGAATATTGGGGTGAAAATATAGCAACAATAGTGTATTTATTGAACAAGTATCCCACAAAGGCTATTCGAAACATGACTCCATAAGAAGCATGGACAAATAGAAAGTATAGTGTTGACCATTCTAAGAATTTTTGGGTGTGTGGCATATGCATATGTGCCAAAGGAAAAAAGGCATAAATTTGATGATAAAGGAGAAAAGTGTATCTTCATTGGATATTGTGAAGACACTAAAGCATATAGATTATTTGACCCTATTACAAAGAAGGTTGTGATTAGTAAGGATGTCAAATTCATTGAAAATGAATATAGAATGATATTATTGACACTGCGTGGGGTATTTTAGACTCGATACTCATAGATGATGGAAATAAAGAAGTTTAAATTGAACAAGTCATAAATCATCAAGGAGAACCATCACCAAAACCTCCATCACCTTCACAACATGTTCCTCAATCAATAAAATCCATTAGTAGTTAAAATCCAAGTCTTGCTTCTCTTATGCCTAGAAAGACAAGGAGCTTAAGGGAGATCTATGATGACTCAAGCTATGATGATGAAAATTTGAATTTTACTTTATTTTATCTAGATGAACCTACATGTTTTGAAGAAGCAATGAAAGAAGATAAATGGTGTAAATCCATGAATGAGGAAATAGATGCAATAGAAATAAATAAAACATGGGAATTAGTTGATTTATCTAAGGGTAAACAAGTGATTAGAGTGAAGTGTTTCTATAAGGCCAAGAGCACAATAGAAGGCAAAATTGATAGGTAAAAAGAAAGATTGGTTGTTAAGGGATACAAAAAGGAACCTAGTAGATACTATGATGAGAATTATGCTTTTGTTAAAATAATGGAAACCATGTTGGTTGTCTTAGCAATAGCTACCCAACACAAGTGGAAGGTATATCAAATAGATGTGAAATTTGCCTTCCTAAATAGAGTGCTCAAATAAGAATTCTATGTTGATCAACCACCTAGATATGAAGTACCATAAAAATAAAATAAGGTGTATAGGCTAAAGAAAGCACTCTATGGGCTTAAGCAAGCACCAAGGACTTGGTATATTATAATCGATTCATACTTCACTGCAATGGTTTCAGCAAAAGCAATAGGGAACCCACACTTTACATCAAGGAGAGACATGGTAAGATTTTGATTGTTGTGTTATATGTATATGATTTAATATTCACAAGAAATGATGATGCTTTTATTGTTGAATTCAAAGAAGTAATGAAAAGGGAGTTTGAAATGAAAGACTTGGGTTTGTTAAGATATTTTCTTGGTATATAAGTGCAACAGATGGATCATGGCATATTCATCTCTTAGTCTAAGTATGTTTCACAAATATTGAAAAGGTTGAAAATGTTGAATAGCAAGCCTACTCTAACACCAACCACTGCAGGTCTCAAGTTGAGTAAGGAATATTGTAGCAATGAGGTGAATTAAACTTTATATAAGAGCATGATAAGTAGCCTCATGTATTTGACAACATCTAGGCCTGATATAATGTATACAATAAGTTTGATTTCTAGATTTATGGAAACACCTAAGGATACACATTAGCAAGCATGTAAGAGAATTATAAGATATGTCAATGGGACCAAGAACTATGGCATAATTTATACTGTATCAAGTGATTTTGATCTAGTTAGCTATATAGATAGTGATTTAGGAGGTAATATATGTGATAAGAAAAGCACATCAGGTTATGTATTTCACATGGGTTCAGGATCCATTTATTTAGCATCCAAGAAACAACCCATAGTTTCTCTTTCCACAATATAATCTGAATACATTGAAGCAAATGCAGGAGCATGTTAAGCTATTTGGCTAAAGAGAGTCTTAAAATATTTGAAGAAGAAACAAATAGATGGCACAATCATATTTTGTGATAACATGTATTCAATATCATTGACAAATAATTCAGTGTATCATAGACAAAGCAAGCACATACATATTCATTATCACTTCATAAAAGAATTGGTTGAAGATGTTGAATTCAATTAGCATTATGTAGATCTAAAGATCAATTAGTAGACATATTCATGAAGGCACTAACGAAGGATACTTTTGAGCATTTGAGACAAAATTTAAGAGTAAAATATATTACAATAGCTAGTGGAATAAATTAAGGGGGTGTTGGAAGTTGTAATTTCTTCCAAGTTTTTTTTTATTAAATCAGTTAATTTGTTCTATATTATTTTTTTTCATCTTGTATATCTTACTAGAAGTTGGTAAGAACTTCTTAAATTAGAAAATTTGTTATTATATTGTCTATCAAAGACCTCTTTATATTGAGTCATCATGTAAGATAATAGCATCAAGAAATTTAATAGCAATAGAAGTTATTTGGTGTCTTAAATTAGAAGATAAGAGAGCGCAATTGGTGTTAGAAATAAGCCAAACCCAAATCAATGATGGGATGGACATAGAGGGGCCAATAGCTCAGTTGGTAGAGTACTCTAGTATCAAATAGAATGTTCTATATTTGAGTCTTAGCTAGTCCATATGAGTTATAGCTCAACATATGGTATCAGAGCCAAGTTAGGAGCCCCAAGAACCTATAGTGTGGCTTAAGGGTGGGTGCTAGAAATAAGCCACATTTGGAAAAATTATGGGCTGACATAGAGGGGCTAGTATCTTATTTGGTAGATCACTCTAATAGCAAGGAAGGTCTTAGGTTTGAGTCCTAGCTGGTCCTTATGAGTTGTAGCTCAAAAAAAAGTATAATCATCAAAACAATTAAAATTCCTATACCAATAACACCTAGGGGAAAAAAAACAAATAGGGAGCCTAAAAATAAGAAAGGATACTCATCATGGGGCACTCTCAATATTTTAAAAAAATAGAACTCCACACCCAAACATGGGAAACTATTAGTAAGTAGGTTATAGAATAACCCTCGATCTTCAACAAAATTTTAGCATCCAACCTGCATTACAAAGGACTACAATTATTCCAAACAGAATGTAGTCCAATTGTCAACAAACTATCTACCAAACCATCCTCCAAACAAAAAAAGGTCAACAACTACATGTTTCCTAATATCATAAAATATATCACTTTATATTCCACACCCATTGTCACTTTTTTTTAGAGCGTAGTATCATGTTCTTTAATTTGAGGGAATTTTATTGATTTCCCTTCCTTTGTACATTAGTTTTTCCTTTGTAATTTAGTCCAATCCTCCTTGTATCCAAGAGTTGATTCTTGAAATAAGGGGATACCAAATTTTATTAAATTAATGGCATGAAAACTTCCACTTGAAACAAAATCACCTTTAGACAATATTACCTTTGGTTTATCCTTAGCTTCTTTCACTACATGATTTTGTTGTGTCACAGTTCTTAATTCATCATTTTGAGTCTATATCTATGAGAGAATCACTTGTGTCATAGATTTTAGAGGCATCCAAGTTTAAATCTAGGGCATCACACTTGATATCACCTCTATTTATAGTAAGGCTATTAAGAATGGCATCCTTCCATCAGGATGTTTCCTTCTTTAATTTAGAGATATTACACTCTATGGTAAAATGACCAATATCAAATCATTTATAGCAGTAAAAAATAAATCCATCATTATTAAGGGTTTTAGTCCATGATTGCTCCTCTAGGTAGATATTTGGAGATATCAATGTTAACAAGGATTTAGGTGAACATAGTGTGTAAAAAAAAGTAACGATAGGATTTTTTAGTTAAAACTCATCATGGTGTTGTCAATTTTTGTATTATATTAGATTTAGTGGTAAATTGAAAACACCTAAAAATAGGCAAGAAAGAAGGACAATGGACATGGAAGAACACTTCTTCACAAGGACATCATCTATAAGCTTGCTAAGCATAATTTAGAGGAAAGAGATAGGTAAAAATTGATCTTTATTTCTTCAAAATGTCTTTCTTATATATTTTTATAGGTTTTCTCCTTATCAAATGAGAATATCTTACAAAAATGGGGGAGAAATGGGAGATATAGGAGAAAAGGGGAAGAGATAGAGAAGAGGTAAGCAAACAAAATTCAATAAATGAGATCCAACCACCCTCCATGGATTCTCGCCCACATTTGGGTTAAGTATAAATAATATTTCTTCAACAAATTAACCTCCATTGGCTCCAATAGTCTTCAAACCCTCTCATTGGTTGAGAAACACACTGGAAGATAGAAACTTGTTGAAGATGATGATCTCATGATCCACTAAGAAGTAAAAGTCTTCAAAGACTTTGAAAATTTATTAAATGTTCCACTTTCAATCTCCAACCTCTAAATCTCTCTTCTATAGCCTTCTATCGCCCCCTCCACTTACTCTTCTAGAAGATGTTAGGCAAAAGGTTAGCTAACTTGGCATTTTATGCTTAACTAACCATAGAGGTTATCTTTCATGTTTGATTTTTGAGGTTATTTTCTATTTTAAACTTTAATTTTATCCTCTAACCTGAAATAAATTCCATGATACCTATAACTCCCATAGACCCCATTGATGGAGGTCACAAGCTTGAGCCACCCTCAACCATCTACCCTAAAAACTGCTCTTGAGGCCATTTGGCACTCTGAAGACCACTTATGTACCTATAGAATACTTATATACATCCATGTCATGTGTATTATGAATAAAATTTGAAACAATGGTGGAAATCACCATTAAACTTGCAACAATGCACAAATATGTCAAAAATTGGGTTTTTGACCCTTTTGCTTAGCAAGACACCATGAAAACTCTTATGAAGAGATATAAATTCCATATAATGATATTTTATATCCTATTATACCCCTTATATGTTTTTATACCATTTCTTTCTTTGAAGACCTAAAAAATATGCAATTTTGAGCCATTTTGGGCCTCGTAGGAACCCAAACATGTCATATTATTCTAAAATATAGGTTGGTAAATATTTTTAGGGATTCCTATACACATTCCATGTGTTTTCCAAGTAATTATAGGCTATTTTATGGACCTATGAGTCCAAAAACATAAAACTGATCAAAAAGATCCATTGCACGCTTAAGTAAGTTCACTTTGAAGATGATTGTTCATACATTGAATACACCCATTACACCAATTATTAACATATATATATATGTTACATATACCCCTTAAACAACCATAAAAATATTGGGATCCTATATGGAAGGTGTGAAAAGATACACACGTAAAGATGATTGTTTATAGGGTTTGGAAGCATTTTGGACATGCTTACACTCTTAAAAATTGTTACTAAAACTCAGGACATTAACCAACCTCGATAATTAATTAATTTAAATTACATATGTTTATTCAAAACATACTATAATCACTTGTCCCAACTATTCATGAAATGAACATCTAAAGATGGGCTAAAACTAGGTGTCTTAGGCCTAAAAAGCTTGAATTTCTCCAAATAACCAATTTGAAATTTCTCACTAATCTTACTTGATTTAAAACATCTTCATTACATCTTAAACACCTCACAACACCTATATAAATTATCAAAACTCAACTTTGTCTTTTATGCCTTTGAGACTGCCTACAAGGGTTTAAGCCTACTTTTAGAGATTGCATGAATTTTAGAATTTGAACACTCTTTAAATGTTTATAATATTCTTAAAAACATTTTAAAATATTTCCCTAATCTTGGAAACCTCAAACACCCTTAAAACTCTAAAAAGTATGCCTACACGAATAGTGACCATTATGAGACATAGGGAGGACAATGTATAAATATCAAGAACTTTAACTAATCACATGACCCTCCTGAGATTATTTATGGATATAATATGTCATTATTAATAATTTTACCAAGTTTTAAGTCTTTTGGATGTGTAATTTATCATGTATACCCTTTTTACCAAAAGTTACTTTGAGTTGCCTACATGTTTCTTTTGTGCCAAAACTTGTCTTTCTTCAAACCTTTACATTAAACCCCTGAATTTTATCACTCATATATTAAAATATATGTTTCCAACATCATATTATACCATTTTAAGACCTATCCAAGGCCTAAACTACTTCTTGGTATCCAGAACTGATAAAAATTTATTTGGTCTCCAATGGTTGCCTTCGTGAGTGCCTATGGACTGGGTAAGAAAAATGGGCACTTATACTCTTTATAGGACATTTATTATGGAATGGTATTATTTTTTAGTTTTTATATACCATATTTACCAAAAAAATTTCTTTGAATCAACCTGTAGATACCTCAAAATGGCCAATTCCTCTAAGGCATGTTCCAATGTTGACTGTGATTTGACATAGGGTTGATTGTACTAAAACATCAAATAGTTTGCATCAGAAAAAAAGTTTTAAATTATGTTTAATAGGTATAATATTTCATAATTATCCTCTCCACCAAATTTTTATGATTAAATCATACATATTTTGGCCTGTAGGCCTATTTTGACAAAAGCTAGTGATGTGTGCCTGCATGGTCAAAATTCACAACTCATTTTTTATTTCCTTTGACTTGGATTGAGATAAAATAAAGTAAATTTTATTTTAAATTATCATGTATCTTCTCATTTCATGGTTCCATTATTCATTTCTTTGCCTTCAATCTCATTCCACCATGTATGGCTTAAGCTCCTCAAGGAAAATTCATGGATGTATGTGTGATCAATAATTTTGGTGATGGATATGAGGTGTATGGATATATATTGTATTGTATTAAAAAATTTATCATGATTATAATTAGTTATTTCCCCTTATTCTCCCTAATCATCTTCTTGGAACATGAAATCCTGTAGAAATCATTGAATGACTTCATTAAACAAATGCCATTATTGAAGGCCTTCAACCACTCCTTTACTCTGGTCATACACCATTTTCCTTTTCCAAGGTTTGTCCCCTATGATAATTATGAAATATATATGTATTTAAACTGATCAAATACCTATGAAACATTATTAATTGGCATCAACAAAAGTGTCTAGGACCTCTATTTTGGTATTTTAGGGAAATTGTCCCCAAACTGAGCTCTTTAAACTTGAGCATAGTTTCTTGAAGTTAGAATTTTATCCAATGGTAGTTAATATTTGAACCTTAATTCACATATATTATAACCTCCTATATGTTCCCAAACACACTTCAACATTCATTTCTACCTTTTAATCTTTTAATGGCCTTATGAGGCTTGTAGCCTTTTCGTTGCCATTTCTCCTTGGTTTGGTAAAATGAGGCATCCTTTTGAAAATTTAATAACTTTTTCATCTATAATTTACCTCATTTGAGGTGTGTGTCAAATTTCATGGTCAGATTCAACTCCAAGACCACACTTCATTCATTAAGCTCCCCTCAATTAGGCCTAATTAGGCCTTAAGCACACCCTAGGTCTATAAACTATATCGTACAGACTCCAATGAACCCAAAACCGTTATAATAATTTATATCACCTTAAAATACATTATATTATAAAATTTTTGTAAATTTATAGGGTTAAAAATCTTGGAATCTTCAAAACCCTAGTTTAGGGCTTCTCTCATACTCTTTCTAAGACCCTATTTTGGATTGGGGGGTTAAAATGAGTTCTATGCCTCACCTATCTCTATTTTTGGATTCATTGGATAGGTATATATTTTTAATACCTATGATAGTTTTAAAAAATCATAAAACCATGAACCAATCTCTTAAATAAAAAATAACAAAAAGGTGTCAGGTTAATGCCTTCTTTTTACTCTGATGATGGTTCTTGAGTTCTAGGGGTGAAATAGGGAAACTGAAAGAGATTTTTGTGGATAATCCATGCCCCCAACCATCATAAAAATTTCAGGTCCTAAATCTTAATGAAAACACTTATGTAACCCCCTTCTCTTCTAGTATTCTAGGCCTCTCTTAGCTCTCTAGGCCTAGAAAACTAAAAATTAGATGTTTTGTCCTTTGCATGTATTAAAACTCTTGGGAAAATATTGATTAACTTTTAATAAGATACCATTATATCCCATGCCAAATTTTATACCTTTAATTTCTATTTTTTGGTGTGAAGATCATTTAACACTCAAATCATGTAGAATACACTAAGTGATCATAATGAACAAAGTGAAACTTGGAGGCCCTCAAACAATACTCTCCTCTATTAACACACCCTATTCCTTTTTCAAGGCTCTTCCAATATTATATGGATATAATATGTGTACATTTTAATGCATTAAAACTCCTTACAACATTGTTCCATGGCATCAACAAAAGTGTCTGGGACCTCTATTTTTGCATTTTAAGGAAATTATCCCTAACACAATCATTCAACTTTGAAGATGGTTTATTCCAACTTGCTTCACACTTTTGGACTCAAAAATTATTCCCATGGTGTCTTATAGGTTAAAACATCATATCCTCTTTATTTTTAACCCACTACAAGAAATGAAAACTTATGTAGTTGATAAACTTGCCTGCAACTCTATTGGAGCTCCAACTAACAACTTGATTGTTTGGCATATAAAGGCTTAAATGAGATACTAAGGATTTATAAGAAATATAACTTGTTTAATTTTATGTTTCATAATGAGGATGAGGTACATTATCCCTCTAACACATGTTCCGCTCTAAAACTGATCAAATGACCATTTCACAAGGATAACAAGGAAAACCTATTGTATACCATAAGTACCTTCCTAGAATGAATTAGCTATTGAAAAAAAAATAATAGGTCTTATTTGACTCTAAAATTAATCATATAAAACCATTCCTTCTCATTTAATTTTAAGTGAAGAAACAAGGGAAAACTTGGGCCCTATTTGGATGAGTAGGCTATCTAGACACTCCTAAATTGTTACCAATTGTTCATAAATATGGGGAGATGAACTAGAACAAAAATAACACAAAGTGTAAGTCCATTAGTTTCCCTATTAATACCCAAAATATTATATCCCAACTCTCTCTCTCTCTCTCTGCTAACTGTACTGAGTGAAAATCTGAGGCTCTCCTAGAGTTGTCCCAAATTGTCCAAAATGGTTTTTCGTTAGCATGAAGAACTATAAGGCTGCCTATGAAATCCTACACTTGGAAAAGAATTTTTAGGATTTAAATTATCTTTCTTTACTTTTTTAAACCTTTTAAAATACATGTACCTCCATTAATGGTAGAAAACATGTTTCATGCCTAATTTATAGCCAATAGATTTTCCTTACCTCTTTTGGTTCCTATGTTGGAATATGATTTTAAGGGACTATGGGTGGATATTATAGACACCATGGATGTTTTAATATGATATTTTATCCCTTTCATAAATCAAATCCTCCAAAAACTCATTCTACCAAAGCTCTAAAAGGCTTCAAACTGCATCCTTTTGTTCTCAAACTCCTTCCCTCCACTCCAAATGATTAAAAATGATCTTAAACATGTCTAAAAGGGTAAAAATCACCATATGGAGGTGGTAGGAAGTTAAAACCAATTTTAATTCCTCAAAAAATCACTTTTCACTTGAAATTTTTATTTTGAGGACACTTAAGTCATCTAATACACATTCGGGGTTCTTTTGAGCGTAATAGATCATCTAGGCCTTGGTTTTGGATAATTATAATCTATAAGACTTTGTGAAAACCTCCTTCATTCCCTTGAATACTTGAACACCATGTAAACCTATTGGATCTTTCACTTGCAGTTCTAGAGCTATTTTTAGGCTGTTTCCTCAAAATCACCAAAATCACCTTAAAAATTGCTTAAAATGTTTCAAAAGATTACAAGTGATATGTGGTAGGGTCATGAGGTTTGTATCCTTATTCCACCATTGTATCACTCACTCAACCAAAACTCTACTCAGATTCTCACACCACACCAAGACCTCCCAGAATACTATACCACATCATCAATTCAAGATCACAAAGGGACTAGTCATGGGGTAGAAGGTTACTAAAAGGTCCAAGAGAGTTTCTTGATCCATCTAGGAAAAAATTTCATATGTAGGCCAATTTTGGACAACATTTCTAGTGATCTTCTAGGATTTCATTCCTTTTATGCGACAGATTAGTTGCCTTGTCTAATCCATTGGGCATACAGGGTCACAAGTCTTTCTTTCTCAACTGATATAAAATTTATACAAGGTTAAGATCCTTTTGAAGCAACAAGGACAACAATACATGAAAAAAACACTATTCCCAATGCACTTAGGGAAGGGAAACACACAACTAAAAAGATGTATACAAGGCACATAGAGAAGGGAAACACACAAGCTACTATATACAACTAACCTAAAGATTTATCCTCCTCCTGTATTGAAAATAAAGGTTCTTGGATCACTCTCTTCATGAAGAGCAACATAATTATAGGCACTCTACTTGATAAATGCTATACTTATTAAATGATGTCTCTCATGAGGGTTAAGTGGAAAAAACATGTCCCCAATGTAGAAGTATTCCTGAGATGACTAAAAATTGATCTCATGATGATCTTCAATATGAATAATGTCTTATGAGAATGTCTCAATCTGATTTGGGAGAGTGATTGTTATCTCTCCACTTGGTGTCTCTTTAAAAATAAGAGAGTATTCCAATGCATTTATGACTACAACCTTAGTTTTAAAGAGCTCATTAGGTTCACACTTTGTCTTGGCATCCATTTGATTAGGGTTTTTATCTTGGGAGTGAAATTTGGGATTCCATGTTTGCATAAAAGGACTCTAGATCATCCCAAAAAGTAGCTTCCTCTTGGTTACTTGGGATAATTCCATCCTTAACACCATTCTTGCTCTAATCAGCTTAGAAAAAGACACATGGAAGCTCACCAACCCATCTAAGGTTCAAAATATTGTATTCTTGTGGTTCTAGATCTAACTACTCTCCTTTATTCTTGAAAACATTAGTACCACCTTCAATGGACAATTCATCTTGAGACCAATCAGCTTTAATAACTTGATTTACAAGTTCATTTTCATGCTCTAAAGGAGATATAAGTTGGTTTATAACCTCTACCTAGTCCATGAAGTCATGGTATAAATGTTTCCATACTTCATTCTAATCCTATATTTCATTTATGTAGAATAGACATTTAGTAGTCCACTCAAGGTCTCTGTTATATTTAGCTTGAGGATTGTCCTCTTCAAGCTCTAGTTTATTTCAAAGCCATGCCAAGAAGGCTGGTACAAACCTAATTTTTCCTCTTATGAATGAAGTGGGATACCTATCAATATTTCTTCCTCATACACACTTACCTCGTCTTCTCGAAACTCACTTAAGACTACAAATTCTTCCTCTATCCTTTGTAAAATAGGTTCTTTCTCCAAGAGGGAGATGGTGGGAGGTTGAAAAAGTTTACCTTGCTTTCAACTTAAGAGAGTATCCTTCTAACTAGGTACCTTGAGTGGTATCTTTGGTGGCTCTTGAGGGAGGTATAAAGAGTCTTGGAACTCTTATAGGGCAAACTCATTGAGCTAAGCTAACACCTCTTCATTATTTTCCTCAACCACTAATTCTTCCTTCCCTTGAACTTGTTCTTGGACCACCATAACTGACACCTCTTCCTTCTTCTCTATTCCTTTCGAAACTAATTTCCATAATGTAAATGTTTAGGTAACATCCACCTTTTCTTCCTTTTGAATAGGTATAGGAGAGGGTGGTTTTACAAGAGAGGGCATGACATAATCATGATCAAAGGCATGGGAGGAGATCCATGGTGGGATGGTTTCAAAATCTTGAGAGGGAACAGGCATAGGGGTAGGATAGGATAAACTAATTGGTTTGGGTTTAACATAATCATCCTCCTAATGAGTCAACATATCCTATATCTAGAGTATCCATTCCTTCATCTCTTGCTTCTCAATGTGTGGATA
Source organism: Torreya grandis (assembly GCA_037957365.1). Lineage (NCBI taxonomy): Eukaryota > Viridiplantae > Streptophyta > Pinopsida > Cupressales > Taxaceae > Torreya > Torreya grandis. The sequence goes on from JARHVA010006583.1 coordinate 852,426, forward strand.
GTCACCATCTTCAATATATGCCCATACTTTCCAAAGCTTATGTAAGAAGATACTTGTCCCCTCCATGGCATGAATGGGGAATTTTTGTTTAATTCTAACCTCCTTGATGATTTTCATGATTATTATCCCTTGTTCCATTATTGCTTTTCTAATTCTTGACAAGGATGGACCTTGACAAGGTTGACTAGGGGATTGATTTGAAACCCTTGGAGGCTGAGATTAAGGTTTTTAGAGGGGAGAGGACAAATAGGATTGATTGAATTGAGTTGATTGATCTTCATAAGATATCAACACACTTTATAAATTTTATACCATGCTTCTCAACCACACCTTGTTCTCCCTCTCACAAACTTCCCATTGTTCATCTTCACAAACTGACCACATGTTCTTGACCAACTCAAGAGAACTCCTTGGATCTTATAGAACATAAATAAGGATGACTAAAGAAATTTATAAACCCCTAACACTATCCCTTATCGACTCAATATAATCTGATAATACTTGCTTGAATCTTGGCAAGGATGTTATAGGATAAACATAGTCTTGACAAGGATAATTAGAGGATTGATTTGGATTCAGAGGAGGTTGATCTTGGTCATACGTAGGGGTGGGAGGTGGGTAAATGCAATGATAGGGTTGATAGTTTTTTTGAGGGCAACTTGAGGGGAGCACATAAACATTTTTAACTTGATAAGTGTGATGTTGAGGTAGAGAATAAGCATATTGATCAAAATATGGTTAATTATACATACCAACTAGTGATGATTAGGCACTTGAGCTGCTCATACCAGTTGATGAATACTTGGATTAGCCATTGGTGATTGTACACATGCCTCCAAAGGCTGATTGAATGAAGATACACAAAAAATCTTCACTTAGTGAATAATGTAGTCCCATTGAGTGTGTCAGAATACAGTCACTATATAAATTTTTTATTGAATAATAATAGTTATGATTCATTTTTTGTATGTATTCTTAAGCTTATATATAGGCAATTCACAACAATGCATTAGAAACTAATAGTTAGGATGTTTTTTATTTGATGGCAAGGTTAGATTTTTCTTTTAGGTATCTAAGATGGAAGTTGATTAGGTGGTCCCATAATATATACGTCCAAATATCCTATATGGCATGTCATTTGTGAAATGAACCAAAACATACTCTATAACATATTCCATATTACTCTATTAGAATTAATTATGAGTGTTATCATAAATTTTATAATACACTTTAGTATTAAGTATTGGTGAATATGTTTAACATTAAAATCATTATCTTTTCATAAGTTATATATAAAGTGTTGGTTTTGGATAATTGCATAAAAGTGTTAGACATTAATATTAGAGCAAGGTCCAACATTATTGACTTATAAGAAAATATTATATGTGAATAGGTGTACATGTAATTTATAACCTTGGAAAAATTATGTACAATTCACCCATGAAAATATTTGTAATATTTTTTTACTTATATTCATTAGCTTAACCATTCCAAATAAATATGATAATATGTGTACATACAATAATTTTCAAAATTATCTCCCAAACATTATTTGAGATAATACTAGATAGGAAAAATTAATTTGAAAAAGATAAAAATAGACATAATAAAAGAATAGTATGATAGGAATATAATAGAATTAAATCTATAAGTATCTAATTTTCTAATCAAAATATATAGTTGACTAAAATTTACTTGATATTTAGATGTCATGGTTATACTCAGTCATTTTCTCCCACTTTCAGATTTTCAAAACTAGCTCAAAGTATTATTTCAAAAGATGTTTTATTTTGTAAATTTAAGTGAGATTAGGTTTAATATTATAATAAATGAGGATATTATTATAACTAACCTATTGGTGAAAATTTGCATCTTAAAACTTTTATAACAAGCACAAATGTCCCTTTGGTAAATGTGCATAAGACATATTTTACTTATTCAAATTCTCGATAGAGTTTTCTAGTAATAAAATTGTAAAACTTTGAAAAAATTTATATATTATATAGAACTGTATATTGTGTTAAAATTATTTGGAAATTAACATAATTGCACAAGAATTTGAAATCATAGGCACAATGTACCTCAATGAATTGAACTACAATAATGCAAAATCAACATTGACAAAGGATTAAAACCTCTTACTACAACTTAAGTATATTAATAAATGAGAAATTATATTAAATAAAGAATAATGGAGATAATGTTTTCACCATAAAAGTAATGTAAATTATAAGTATAATTACTTTGTGGAATTGTGCTTCATATTAAGAAGTAAAATTTAAAAAAACCATAAATAAATACAATGATGAATTTGAATGTGCAAGAGAAACACTCCATTGATTTAAATAAAGTTAGTCATCCCTAATATTGAGAAAAGGGATAATTACAAGTGGAACTAAGATAAAATAGAAAATGGTTTTCCAATTAATGATAAGGAATTAATGTTGGGTTTGTAGCCCTTGGAAATTCAATTTAGATAACCTTACTTTGTTTATTGGTGGCAGAGAATAAGTTGTGACTGCAATTTTTTGGGAAGAGAAAATATGGTAAAATTTTAAGAAGTTGAAATTTTCACTTTGATAGTAGATTATTGTTGTTAATTTTTACTAAATAACATGTTTTATTATGAGTATATGTAGGGTATTTCATCTTTAGCTACATGTTATATATAATAATATAATTTTTATGTTAATAATTTTTTTTTGGAAAATTTGAATGCATAAGTTAATCACCCTACCACTATTTAATAGTATAAAGATAATATTAAAAGACACTCTTAAAAATTCTGTAAATTTTTAGAAAATGTAATTGTGTGAGACCCCCACCCACTATTTGAAATTAAAAATAAGTCTTATTTTTTTTTTTTTAAATAATCTAATAAAATATGCCTTCAATAAATTAGGTGACACCTTGAAGTTTTAGGTTAAGATAGAAGTCTTGATTTACATGGTTGCTCTTGATTTACATGGTTGCTCTTGATTTTCATAAGTGTGTAGTTTGGATTGTGGTATAACCCTATAGAGACTGAAACTTTGGTATGGGTACCAATTCTAATGCTTGGTTGAGATTTCAAGAATGATTTCGTTATGTGTGATTTATTTCCATGGTAATTTGGGAATGATTATATCTTTTTTTTTTAATGAATACATGTTTTATATGAGTATAGTTTAGCACTTATTGTAATTTTTGTCAAACCTATGCATTTTCATTATGATTCATAAATACAAGTTATTAACTTCTTTGAGATAAGATTTTCCCTCTTAAAATTAGTTGACCATCTCCTCTTGTACTGTAGGCATAAAATATAGATCATGGCAAGATTTAATATGATAAAGATCATGAACCTATGATGGAAGTAGTGGTACATGAGGATATACTAGATGGAGACAATATTTTATGCTTTCTCGACCTATTTACTTCGATATACTCATAATAATTAGATATATTTGAGGCATAATACCTCATAGGAAAGAAATCTCGAAAGACAAAAATCATGAGTAGAGGAAATCTCATCAAGATAACTGAAAGAATTGTTTTAATTCAATCCTCATAGTAATTTTTGAAACCATAAGACTTAGCAGTAGCAACATAGTAAGCATGACCACTCATGAAATGATCATCAAGATAAATTCCCTAAAACTTGTCACCCTAGAGCTATGGATGGTTAAACATAGCAAGGTTAGTAACACTTTGGAAAACATAGATGGGATATGATTTGTATTATACTTAAAAAGAAATGGAAATTTGACATAACCATTATTGAGTGGTACATTTGTATAGGTCCACACTGTGCATGATATTGTCTAAAGCGTCAACATGCCCCCCAAGTCTAGGTTTAATACAAAAATGTTGGATATAATGGTCATAATCATCAGATCCATATAATGGTTAAAAATCACCAAGCCATCAGGGTTATAATTATTTATGGACAATAAATTGTTTAAAATGGATATCATGAGGGTCCTTGATTGATGATTGTTTTGAATTAAGCACCACTTATTTGATCATATAAATGTTTTCTACCTGAATAATATAGTCCAAGTTATCTTATTTAAGATAATACATATTAGATGCATCATTTATATCCTCATAGTTTCTCATGAAACTTAATGGACTAAGTCTCCTAAAGAAGGGAAGTATGTAGTGCCCACTTTGAGACCCTCAATGTTTTGACTCATGAGAGTCTCATTTGAGTTATTATTATGATAATATACCTTGTTGGATATATGAATTTTTATATCACTTAAATATAAAGCTATTGAGAAATTTATATGCTAGGATACATATGTATGTGTGTTTGGGGGGGCGGGGGTGGGGGGGGAGACCACATGTGTGTGTGTGCGTGTGTGTGCACATTATTAATTTATGTGAACTTATAATTATATCACTCATGATCATATAAATTATGATAAGGTATTTATTGTATAGGTAAAAATTTATTTATCATATGGATAATATTTTATATTATTATCTCTATTTATCATTGAGATTATTTATTTATTTTTATCATAATATAAACATACCTTGATGTATTTTGTTAATTTATAAAGAACAAGTATTGTGATACATGAAATAACATTATAAATATGATGAAATGAGTTAATATGTTTTTTAATTTTTTTTGTTAGAGAAATAGATAATTCAACCCAAGAGAATAATAAAAATAATGTTAGGAATATCTAGAACACTATTAGTAATAGAGATAAACATTCACATTACACATTTTTTAGAAAGTGGATACCTTCATATTTAAATTATGTAAATAAAGGTTGGAAATTATAATATGACATAACAAGTGTGAATTATTCATGAGAAATCCAAAAAAAAATGTTGATAGCCACATTGGATAAATAATCCAAAGTGAACAACAAATGCATTAATGAAAATATATTTTGAGATAAATTTTGGGGATACATAAATTGATTGGTGGTTGAGATTTTAATGGTGAGAATCCCATTTTTTGGTCTTTAGGGAGACATACTTAAGCAAAAGTAAAGAAATGTAGTGATAAAGTAAGGAGAAAAGGAGATTAACAAATGTCAAAAAGATGTGAAAATTTTCAAGTTAAAAGTACAATTAAACTTTTGGTGAAAACGATTGTGAAAATTAATAGCATTGTTTTTAAAAATAGGACATGGAAATAGAATTATTAGTTACTAAATAACTGGTCACTTAAAATTTTGAAAAGAAGAATAAAAGAGATAAGTGTAGACATAGAGAACTTATAGTGTACATTACGTGGGTGACATTAAATATTACAATTTTTTTTAAATTATTGTTTTTTTTTTGGGTTGGGTTGTACATTTTTTTAACCCTTTGTAGAAGGATTTAGTTAATTTTGATGCTCTTTGTATCTCATTTTGTTGCAGAAATTTCCATTTTGGGATGATTTTTTTATAGTAACAATTAAATTATTTTAATATTTTTTATATTTATTACGTTAGAGGCATTACTATTAGTATCAGAGCCATTTTCCTTAGTTTTTAATTATGAAGAATATCTATATTGATATATAATTCTAAACTTATTTTATAAGTATATAATTTATTTGTTGTCATGTTGTTGTTTGATTCCTGTTTGAGAGCATAAAAGCCATTATTTTGTTATTGTGATAATGTGTTATTCTGCTTGTTAGTCATTTTATACTTAGAGACACTCATAGTTCTATAAATTTATTGTTCAAGAATGGCATAATTCTCTCCTGCTATAGAGACTCAAGGATTTAAAAATTTTAATGAGGTAAAAGTTGAAGGATATTTCAGTCTAGATTCTCAGAATCCTGGTGAAGAGGTGTTTACAACCAAAAGTTCTTCTAAAGTCCCTATTATAAATATCACTAAAGATATTATTCAAAGTACTCTTTTTAATTTTAAGCCTTCTAATATTAAGCCATATAGGATTATTGTAGACCTGTGTCTTAGTACATTGTCTATTCCAATTTTAGTAATTCAATCCATAGTAGCCTAAGAAGGAAAATATAATACTTGGAAAATGTGAATTAGGTCAACTCAGACTTAATCCAATATTTAAAATCATAATAAATCCTAAAGAAATCTTGAAAATTAGTTTAATCCCTTCTTGAGCCTGTACAGTCAGGCAGAACCCTTAACTAGGGTTTTCATAGAAAAGTGAGAATTATGGGAGAATGAATTGATGAAAAACATCATTCTTTTATGAAAATATAGTTGTGCAAGTGATTTAATATATTTAAAAGGTTTTGGTTCTATCCAATATGGATCCATACAAATATAGCCAGTTGTGTGTGTGTAGAAACAAAATAGGCCTAATGAGCCTAACCCGAGAGCTTTAAAGGATTGAAAAAGGGGTCTAAACTTTGAGCTAGGAAATAAAACTTTATAGAAAGACCAAGGGCTATAGAGGGTATTTGAAAATGGTCTCAGTTTGTCATTATAGGTCTGTACATGATTGTAGGAGAGGAAATCCCTAAAAAAAGGCTACAAAGGAAAGCATGTTAGTGAGAAGGAAAGGAATTTGGTATAATGGGGAATATTGAGGAATATTAAGAGTTTAATAAAGGTTACATAAGATCGTAATGAATGTGATAAAGACCTTTATCATTGTGAATTATTTTGAGAACTTGTCTTGAAGTATAGAGTGGAGATGAACAAGTGAAACAAGAAAATTAGTGATTGTGAACCTTTGCAAAAGTGAGAACAAATTAATTCAAGAGTATTGAATACTAATCACTAAGTGTTTAAAAGTATTGAGGTGTATTCAGAGGTAAAAGAAGTAGAGATCAAGAGAGTCAAAAGTTTTTAGTGCACAAAATCAAGTACAAGACAAAGTAAAGATCAGAGCTAGTTGGTATAAGCAGAGGTAAGTGTACCAAAAGTGTTCTTTCTTTCATCAGTTAGTAACAAAAAGATGATGACCTGTACATCATTTTGGTATAAGAGGAGTATTCTAAGGCTAAGTTATGTTTTGTGATTTTGAATATGCTAGTTCATGTGAAGATAGTGTTGAGTATGTATTGGATGTTAGTTGAGAAGTGGTAGGAATAAAATGAAGAGGCTACAAGGATATGTGAAAGAGAGGTAGTAATAGTTGAAATAAAGAAAGATAAGAGAGGTGGAAAATCCCTTAAGCCAAGAAGGATTAGAGAGAGGAGATCTAGAAAAAATTTCAAGAGAGAGAAGCTCATAAGTGATCTTGAGAAAAAGATAAGAGTCCTAAGAAAAAGGATAAGTGATATATAAAATTCCTAGATGAGGACAAGAGAAAGATATTGACTATAAGAGAGAGATAGAGTCAAGTGAGATAAAGAGACCAAGTTAATGGTCAAAAAGGAAAGTGGGAAGACTTGTCAATAAGAAAAGAGATAGGTCCAAGAGAGAGACCTAGAATGATAGTGAAGTGTAAAGAAGATGAAGCGATTGATAAGTGAAGAATACCACAAGAATAAAATGGAAGAAAAGAAAATAGAGTTAGAGAGAGAAGGAAATAACTAAGATGAAGGAGGTATTGAAAAGACTAGAAAAAATCTTGGAAGAGTTGAGACTAAGATTTAGTATATGCATAAAGAGGAAAGTGAAATAGCCTCTTAAATAGTTGATGGAGAAAAGAAGAAGACAAGTGATGAAGATGAAAGCAAGATATCCTAGAAGGAGAAGTAAAAAAGAAAAGTAAGCCTCACATGTTTAAGAATAATGATTTTTTGAATTGTGTATATATAGGTGATGAGTTTTATGAAGATTAGAAGCATGAGTAACATGCTATTGATGATGAACAAGTGGATTGGATAGATGAGTTTGGTGATTAAATTGTGTGCTATCCTAAAGAAGGTAATCCATTGGAGGATGAAGAAGAAGAGAAAAATATTGCATCAGTACCATGCCTCATGATGAGTAAGAAGAAGTCAAGTTTTAGTCAAGAAAGATTGGAGGAGAGCCAAAATGTACAAGGTATACATTTTAATGTCATTTTTGATGAGTATGTTGATATAGATGTTGTTGAGGATTATTTGTATGAGAGTACTTTGAAACTAATAAACATGTTAGTTAAAAGACAAAAAGGTATGACAGTATATAGTGAAGTTTTTGACATCCATGAGGTGGCAGCAATAGAAAAGGAAGGAAAAGCACAAGTTGAAGTGCTTGAAAAGTTTGCATGTCAGCAGGTAGAGGTTTCTTACTTGGCACCTATGGAAGACAAAGGTGATGTGGATGAGTATATAGTAGAGGAGTAGCATATATGATAGCACATCATGGAAGATTCAGATTATTTGAGTCTCATAGGTAATAAGAATGGCATCAAGGTAGCTAAATTTGCATTGAGAGTAATCTTAGGTCAAGAGGAAGCAGATTTAGTAGCCAAAGAACAAAGTGAATACCAAGAGAGAAAGCATGAAGTGGATTTGATTGAATTGATTGCTTCATGTGCAAGTGTTTAGAGGCAAAAGAATGAGAAGCAGTTTCCCATGATCAAATTGAGAATGAAAAGCATGAGTAAAAACAAGAAGAAGAATAGTAAAGGAGGAACCATAGTGAGTTTAAGAAAGAATCAAGAAGGACTAAGTTTCTCAAATAGACCTTGGGATCCAGGTGGAAGAAGGATGTTTTAAAGAACCTCAAAGACAAATCATTTATAATTTTCATGAAATTTTTTTTGTTCCTCAACAGTATGATGCAAGAGCATCACTACCTCATTATGTATATTGGTCTAATTGTCATGTTTTGAGTCTTTTACATATTTTTTCTAGTCATCTCGGGTCTATAGGAGCCATTTATACTTGTTCTAACCTGATCAAATTTGAATTAGGGACCTTTTGGCATTTTCCCACCAAAACCCATGATTTGAAATTTCAAACTACTTGTCAATTTTTTGGGGCATCATTCATGTCTAATGAAGGTTCCAACAGTGTAAGTTATGTGGTCAGACTTTAGTGAGGAGTTTAGGATATTTCGACACATACCTAAACTCATAAGTTATTCATTTTGATAAATATGTTAGTAGTTGAGTTAGTTGAGGAATCTCACAATGTACAAAGGGAAGTTAGAAGTTAGTTATGGGAGTTTTGGAGTCTTTTTGAATAGTTAAGTGTTTTGTGTAATGATTCATTAAAGGTAGGAGAAGATAGGGTGGATTCAAAGTAAGTAGTGAGCAGAGTATTTGATTAAAGGAATGTTTTGATGTATTGGTAAGTTTTAGTATGCCTTTTGATGGTGATTAAATCATTTTTTAATTGAGTTTCATTATCTTTTGAATGTTTAAGTTACAGCCCTATACATTCTTTGTGCTTACCTTTTGTGGTTTTGAAGACTGAGGGAAGGCAAGAAGAGAAGTTTCTATTTGGTGGATGTTTGGAGTGTATGACTAATTGGTAACTTGATATGACAATCCCTTAATCATATTTATAGATTATATTTTATTATTTTTCTAAGCATATCTAAGTTGATCAATACAGACCTATAAGTTGGCATGAAACCTAACACATTCAAGTGATATCTTGTGAAAATTAGAAAATAGAGTGTCATAGATGGAAGGCATTGACTATATAAGGTATGTAGACATTGTGTAGAGGATATTCAAACACATGTTGGCTTATAACCCATTTTGGAATGAATTAGAACAAAAAGACTCCTTCTCAGATTATTGCAGACTTATGTCTGAGTACATAATCCATTATAACTTGAGTAAGTCAATCCATAGTGGCCTAAAAAGGAAAATATAATACTTTTAAAATGTGCATTGGGTCAACTTAGACATAATCTGATAGTTACAATCATAATAAACCCTAATGAAATATTGTAAATAACTTTAATCCCTTCTTGAGCCTGCATAGTTAGGTAGAACCCTGAGCTAAGGTTTTCATATAAAAGTAATAAATTGGGGAGAATGAACTAATGAAAAATATCAATTTTTTTGAAACAATGGTTGTGAAAGTGATTTAATGTATTTTGAAGGTTTTGGTCCTATCTAGTATGGATTCCTACAAATATATCCAAATGTGTGTGTAAAAACAAAACAGGCCTAATAGGCCTAACCCGAGAACCTAAAAGGATTGAAAAGGGGGTCTAAATTTTGATTTAGAATGAAACTTTATAGAAATACCAAGGGTCATAAATGGTATTTGAAAATGGTCTCATTTTGTCATTAGAGGTCCGTACATGACTTTACCAAGAAGAAATCCCTAAAAATGGTTACAAAGGAAAGCATGTCAGTGAGAAGGAAAAAAAATTGGTATAAGGAGGGTATTGAGGAGCATTGTGAGTGTAATAATGTTAACATAAGAGATTAATTAATGTGATAAATGCCATGGTCACTGTGAGTTAGTATGAGAACCTGTCTTGAAGTATAGAGTGGAGATGAACAAGTGAAACAAGAAACTTAGTGATTGTGAACCTTTGCAAAAGTGAGAAAAAATTAATTCAAGAGTATTAAATGTTAATCAATGATTTTTTATAAGTAACAAGGTATATTAAGATTTAACATAAATCAGAGATCAAGAGAGTCAAAAGTGTTTAGTGTATAGAATGAAGTATAAGATAAAGCAAAGATCAGAGCCAATTGGTATGCGTAGAGGTAAGTGTAGTAAAAGTGTTCTTATTTTCATGAGTTAATGAAAAAGAGATGATGACATATACATCATTTTTGTATTAGGTCATGAGTATTCTAAGGCTAAGGAATGTTTTATGATTTTGAATATGTTAGTTTGTGTGAATATAGTGTTGAGTATGTATTGGATGTTATTTTGAGAAGTGGCAAGAATGAAATGAAGAAGTTACAGGGATATGTGAAAAAGAGGAAGAAAAAATTGAAATAAAGAAAGAGAAGAGAGGTGGCAAATCCCTTAATCCAATAAGGCTTAGATAGAGGAGAGCTAGTAAAAGATCTAAGAGAGAGAAGCTCAAAAGTGAGCTTGAGAAAGAGATAAGAGACCTAGGAAAAAGTACAAGTGAGAGATAGAAGTACCAAGTGAGGACATGAGAAAGAGATTGAATCTAAGAGAGATATGGATTCAAGTGAGAGAAAGAGGCTAAGTGAATGGTCAAGAAGGTAAGTGGATAGGCTTGTCAAGAAGACGAGAGATAGGTCCAAGATAAAGACCTAGAGAGATAGTGAAGAGTAAATAAGATGAAGGGATTGATGAGTGAAGAATGCCACAAGAAGAAGATCAAAGCAAAGAAAAGAGATTTAGAGATAAGTAAATAACTAAGATGAAGGAGATATTGATAAGCCTAGATCAAATCTTGGAAGAGTTGAGACCAAGATTCAGTTTATGCATAAAAAGGAAAGTGAAATGGCATCTCAAACAGTTGATGGAGAAGAGAAGAAAATAAGTGATGAATATGAAAGCAAGGTATCCAAGAAGAAAATGAAAAGGGTAAAGTAAGCCTCACATGTTTAATAATAATTATTTATTGAATTGTGTATATACAGGTGATGATTTTCATGAAGATTGGAAGCATGAGTAGCATGCTAGTGATGAGGAACAAGTGGATTGGACAACTGAGTATGGTGATTTAATTTTGTGATATCCTAAAGAAGGTGATCCATTGGAGGATGAAGAAGCATAAAAAGAGATTATATCAGTACCATTCCTCATTATTAGTAAGAAGGAGGTAATTTTTAGTCAAGAAAGATTGGAGGAGAGCCAAAATGCACAAGGTATACATTGCAATGTCATTTTTGATGATTATGTCAATATAGATGTTGTTGAGGATGATTTGTATGAGACTACTTTAAAACTAATGAACATGTTAGTTGAAGGACAAGAAAGTATAACAACATATATTGAAGTGTTTAACATCTGTGAGGTGGAAGCCATAAAAAAGGAAGCAAAAACACATATTGAAGTGTTTAAAAAATTTCCATGGCAGTAGGTAGAGGTGTATTATTTGGCACCAATGGAAGATAAAGGTAACGTGGATGAGTATACAACTGAGGATTTAAAAATATGGAAGCACATCATGGAATATTCAAATGATTTAAGTCTCATAGGAGATAATAATAACATCATGGTAGTTGAATTTGCATTGAGATAAATTTTGGGTCAAGAGGAAACAGAGTTGGTAGCCCAAGAACAAAGTGAATACCAAGAGAGTAAGCAGGAAGTGGATTTGATAGACTTATTTGCTTCATGTGTAGGTATTTGGAGGAAAATGAATGAGTATTAGTTTCCCATGATCAAATTGAGAATGAAAAGCAAGAGGAAAATCAAGAAGAAGAATAGAAAAGGAGGAGCCATAGTGAGTTTAAGCAAGCATCAAGAAGGACTAAGTGTCTCAAAGAAACCTTAAGATCTAGGTGAAAGAAGGATGTTTCAAATAAACTCAAAGAGAAATCAATTATAACTTTCATGGAAATTTTTTCTTGCTTCTCGATAGTATGATGCAAGAGTGTCACTAACTCATTGTACATATTTGTCTAATTGTCATGTTTTGAGTCTTTTGTAAGTTCTTTTGGTCATCTTAGGTCTGTAGGAGTCATTTATAGTTGTTGTAACTTGATCAAATTTGAATTAGGGACCTTTTGGCATTTTTTTTCCAAAATCCACGATTTGAAATTTCAAACTTCTTATCAAGTTTTGGGGGCATCATTCATGTCTAATGAAGATTCGAACATTGTAAGTTGTGTGGTTAGACATCAGTGAGGAATTTAGGATGTTCCAAAACATACCTAAACTTATAAGTTATTCATTTTGAGAAATATGTTGATAGTTGAGTTAGTTGAGGACACTCACAACATATAAAGTGATGTTAGATGTTAGTTATGGGAGTTTTGGAGTCTTTTTAAATGGGTAGGTGTTTTGTGTAACGAGTCATTGAAGGTAGGAGAGGATGGGGTAGATTCAAAGTGAGTAACGAGCAGAGTATTTGATTAAAGGAATGTTTTGATGTATTAGTAAGTTCAAATATTCATTTTGATGGTGATTAAAGCATTTGTTAATTGAGTTTCATTGTCTTTTGAATGTTCAAGTGACAGTCCTATATGTTCTCTGTGCTTACCTTTTGTGGTTTTGAAGACTCAAGGAAGGAAAAAAGAGAAGTTTCTATTTGGTGGATGTTTGGAGTGTATGACTAATTGGTAAATTGATATAACAATCCCTTAAGCATATTTATACATTGTATTTAGTTATTTTGATAAGGATATCTGAGTTGATCAACGTAGACCTGTAAATTGGCATGAAACCTAACACAGTCAAATGATATATTATGGAAATTGGTAAATAGAGTGTCATAGATGGAAGGCATTGACTGTATAATGTGTTTATACATTATGTAAATTATATTCAACCCTCATGTTGGTTTAAATTCCCTTTTAGAATGAATTAGAACAAAAAGACTCCTCAGATTACTGTAGACCTATGTCTGAGTATACAATCCATTCTAACTTGAGTAAGTCAATCCAAAATAGCCTAAAAAGGAAAATATAATACTTGTAAAATGTGAATTGGGTCAAATCAAACCTAATCCAATAGTTACAATCATAATAAACCCTGAATAAATATTGCAAAAAAAATTAATCCTTTCTCAAGCCTGCATAGTCAGGCAGAACCCTGAGCTAGGGTTTTCATGGACAAGTGAGAATTGTGGGTGAACAAACCATTGAAAAATATCAATTTTTTGTGAAAATATAGTTTTGAAATTTATTTAATGGATTTGGAATGTTTTGGTCCTATCTAGTATGGATTCACACAGATATAGCTAGCTTTGTGTGTAGAAACAAAATAAGCCTAATAGACCTAACCCAAGAGATTAAAAGGATTGAAAAATTGGTCTAAATTTTGATTAATGATTTTTAAATTTATATAAATACCAAGGGCCATAGAGGGTATTTAATAATGATCTCAGTTTATCATTAGAGGTTTGTACATGATCATACCAAGAGGAAATCCCTAAAAAAGGCTATAAAGGAAAGCTTGTGAGTGATAAGGAAAGGAAGTTGGTGCAAGGAGAGTATTGAGGAGTTTTATGATTGTAATAAGTGTTCCATAAGATCTTAATGAATCTGATCAAGACCCTGGTTACTGTGAATTATCTTGATAATTTGTCTTGAAGTATAGAGTGGAGATGAATAGTAAAATAAGAAACTTAGTGATTTTGAACCTTTGCAAAAGTGAGAACAAATTAATTCAAGAGTATTGAATGTTAATAAATGAGTGTCTATAAGGATTGAGGTGTATTTAAAGGTAAAATAAAATAGAGATCAAGAGATTCAAAAGTGCATAGTGCATAGAATCATTTACAAGACAAAGCAAAGATCAGATCTAGTTGGTATAGACAAAGGTAAGTGTAGTAAAAGTGTTCTTATTTTCATCAGTTAGTGACAAAGAGATGATGACCTCTACATCATTTTGGTATCATATCAGGATTATTCTAAGGCTAAGGTATGGTTTTTTATTTTGAATATGCTAGTTTATGTGAAGATAGTGTTGAGTACGTATTGGCTATTATTTTAAGAAGTGGAAGGAATAAAATGAAGAGGCTGTAGGGATATGTGAAAGAGAGGTATTAATAGTTGAAAGAAAAAAGAGATGTGACAAATACATTAAGCCAAGAAGGCTTAGAGAGAGTAGAGCTAGTAGAAGCTCGAAGAGAGAGAAGCTCAAAAGTGAGATTGATAAAAAGATAAGAGTCATAGGAAAAAGGATAAGTTAGAGATAGAAGTCCTAGGTGAGGATAAGAGAAAGAGATTGACTCTAATAGAGAGATAGAGTCAAGTGAGAGAAAGAGACCAAGTGAATGGTCAAGAAGGCAAGTGGGAAGGCTTTTCAAGAAGAAAATAGATAGGTCCAAAAGAGAGACCTAGAGAGAGAGAAGAGTAAATAAGATGAAGGGCTTGATGAGTGAAGAATGCCATAAGAATAATATTGAATAAAATAAAAGAGAGTTAGAGAGAGAATTAAATAACTAAGATGGAGGTATTAACAAGACTAGAGAAAATCTTGGAAGAGTTGAGACCAAGATTCAGTGTATGCATAAAGAGGAAAGTGAAATGGCCACTCAAATAGTTGATGGAGAAGAGAAGAAGAAAAGTGTTGAAGATGAAAACAAGGTAGCCTAGAAGGAGAAGCAAAGGGGCAAGTAACACTCACATGTTTAATACTAATGATTTCTTGAATTGTGTATATATAGGTGATGAGTTGCATGAAGATTGGAAGTATGAGCCACATGTTAGTGTTGAAGAACAAGTGGATTGGACAGTTGAGTTTGGTGATTCAATTTTTTGCTATCCTAAAGAAGGTGAACCATTGGAGGATGAATAAGAAGATAAATAGATTACACCAGTACCATCCCTCATGATGATTATGAAGGAGGCAAGTTTCAGTCAAGAAATATTGGAGGAGAGCCAAAACATACAAGGTATACATTTCAATGTCATTTTGATGAGTACGTTGCTATAGATGTTGCTAAGGATGATTTGTATGAGAGTAATTTGAAACTAATGAACATGTTAGCTGAAGGAAAAGAAGGTTCAATATCATAGAGTTAAGTGTTTGACATATGTGAGGTGGTAGCAATTGAGAAATAAGGAAAAGCACAAGTTAAAGTACTTTAAAAACTTTCATGGTAGTAGGTAGAGGTGTCTTGCTTGGCACCAATGGAAGACAAAGGTGATGTGGATGAGTATACAGTAGAAGAGCAGCAAATATGGTAGCATATCATGGAAGATTCAGATGATTTGAGTCTCATAGGAGATAAGAATAGCATCATGGTAGCTGAATTTGCATTAAAAGCAATATTGGGTCAAGAAGAAGCAGAGTTGGTATCCCAAGAATAAAGTGAATACCAAGAAAGCAAGTAGGAAGTGGATTTCATTGACTTTTTTGCTTCATCTACAAGTTTTTGGAGGCAAAATAATGAGCAATAGTTGCCCATGATCAAATTGAGAATGCAAAGGAAGAGGAAAAGAAAGAAGAAGAATAACAAAGAAGGAGCCATAGTGAGTTTAAGCAATCATAAAGAAGGACTAAGTGTCTCAAATAGACCTTGGGATCTAGGTGGAAGAAGGATGATGCAAAGAACCACAAAGACAAATCATTTATAACTTTCATGGAAAGTTTTTCTTGATCCTCGATAGTATGATGCAGGAGCATCACTACCTCATTGTACATATTGGTCTAATTTTCATGTTTTGAGTCATTTGAAAGTTGTTTTGCTCATCTTAGGTCTGTAGGATTCATTTATAATTGCTAAAACTTGATCAAATTTGAATTAGGGACATTTTGGCATTTTTTTGCCAATACCCATGATTTGAAATTTCAAACTTCTTATCAAGTTTTTGGGGCATCATTCATGTATAATGAAGGTTCCAACATTGTATGTTGTGTGGTTAAACTTTAATGAGGAGTTTAGGATGTTTCAACGCATACCTAAACTCATAAGTTAGTCATTTTGAGAAATATGTTAGTAGTTGAGTTAGTTGAGGACATTCACAACCTACAAAGGGAAGTTAGAAATTAGTTATGGGAGTTTTTGAGTCTTTTTGAATAGGTAGGTGTTTTGTGTAATGATTCATTGAAGGTAAGAGAGAATAAGGTGGATTCAAAGTGAGTAAAAAGTAGAGTATTTGATTAAAGGAATGTTTTGATGTATTGATAAGTTGAAATATGCCTTGCGATGGTGATTAAAGCATTTGTTAATTGAGTTTCATTATCTTTTGAATGTTCAAATTATAGTCATGTATGTTCTCTATGCTTACCTTTTGTGGTTTTGAAGGCTGAGGGAAGGCAAGAAGAGAAGTTTCTATTTGGTGGATGTTTGGAGTGTATGAATAATTGTTAACTTGATATAAAAATCCCTTAAGTATCTTTATACAATGTATTTAGTTATTTTTATAAGGATATCTGAATTGATCAACACATACTTATAAGTTGGCATGAAACCTAACATAGTCAAGTGATATCCTGTGGAAATTTGCAAATAGAGTGTCAAAGATGGAAGTCATTGATTGTATAATGTGTAGACATTGTGTAGAGGATATTCAACCCTCATTTTGCGTTATAACCCCCTTTTTAATTAATCAAAACAAAATGACTCCTCAGATTACTGCAAACCTGTGTCTGAGTACACAGTCCATTCCAACTTAAGTAAGTCAATCCATAGTAGCCTAAAAAGGAAAATCTAATACTTGTAAATGTGCATTGGGTCAACTAAGACCTAATACAATATTTAAAATCATAAAAAACCCTAAATAAAGCTTGAAAACAAATTTAATCCATTCTCGGGCCTACACAATCAGGCAAAACCCTGAGTTAGGGTTTTCATAGAAAAGTGAGAATTGTGGGAGAATGAACCAATGAAAATATCAAATGTTTATGAAAATTTAGTTGTGAAAGTGATTTAATTTATTTTGAAGGTTTTGGTCCTATCAAGTATGGATTCATAAAACTATATCCAATTGTGTGTGGAAAAACAAAACAGGTCGAATAGGCCTAACCCAAGATCTTAAAAGGATTCAAAAAGGGGTCTAATTTTTGAGGTAGGAAATGAAACTTTATATAAATACCAAGGGTCATAAAGGGTATTTGAAAATGGTCTTATTTTATCATTATAGGTTTATACATGACCGTACCTAGAGGAAATCCCTTTAAAAAGGCTACAAAGAAAACCCTGTCAGTGAGAAGGAAAATAAGTTGGTATAAGGAGAGTATTGAGGATTCTTGTGAGTGAATAAGGGGTCCATAAGAGCTTAATGAATGTGATAAAGACCTTGGTCACTGTAAATTAGTTTGAGAACTTGTCTTGAATTATAGAGTGAATATGAACAAGTGAAACAACAAACTTAGTGATTGTGAACCTTTGCTAAAGTGAGAAAATATTAATTCAAGAGTCTTGAATTTTAATCAATGAGTGTTTATAAATACTAAGGTGTATTCAAATTTAAAATAAAGTAGGGATCAAGAGATTCAAAATTGCTAAGCACATAGAATCAAGTACAAGACAAAGCAAAGATCAGAACCAATTGGTAGAGGCAGAGGTAAGCGTAGTAAAAGTGTTCTTGTTTTCAATAGTTAATGACAAAGAGATGATGACCTCTACATCATATTTATTTAGATATTTACTGAGAGGTAAATATAATATTGTGTGTGTTAGTTATTAGAATATATTATTTGGTTAGTCGGTTATGATATATTATTATGACTTATAACAATATTACTTATATAGGAGATTAAGAGATTATAGGGATGTGAGAGATATATGGAGATATGATCTCCCCAATTATAGGAAAGAATTTTCCTATATAACTTTGTAATATCTTGTATGAAAATATATGGAATAATATAATATTATCAGTATGTTAAAATGTTTCTTTGTCTCTATGTATTCGGCTCTTTGATTTAGCTTTCTTATTCTGAGATAAATTGTGCAAACTCTGAATATTCCCATTAATCAAAACACATTATTCATGGTATTCCCAAGTGGGATATGACATTTGTCTCAGATAAATTCAAGCTTAATTCCTTGTGTGGGTGGAGTTGTCTGGGTTTTTTATGCCTTTCTGGCCATCATAAAGCAACTTGTTAAATCTTCAGGTCATTTTTTTGTTTCGAATATGACCAATTTTATACTACTACATGAAATTTCGGTACACATAAAATTGATTAATCTTATTCAATTATGAAGAAGTACATTTATAAGTTTTTAAACTCCTAAAAAAATGGACTCAAACCTTATCTTTCCAAACTTAAACAATCCCTACAAACTCTCAATCAAGCCTATCTTTGAGTGAATAACAACTCATGTGCAATGCACACTCATACTAATATTATTTATTTATTCTATACCTATGTGGTAATAGACTATAGAATATCCAACATTCCCCCTTTAGTATGAACATGGGGAGAAAATACTACTCAAGAACTTAAAATAACATGTACTTGACACACACACTGATGGTTGGAAACACATCAAGGTCATGGATAGGGACCCATCAACCAATCCATGGGGATAAATCAACCTAGTTAACAAAAGTTGTGGGATTGGTTGCACTACAACCCTTATCAAGAACACATTTTTCTATAGTAATTATGGCATGGCCCCCCTCCACTTTACTTTTGTATTAGCAGATATAAATGTTTGTTTATATTGAGTGTTGGGTTTGTCATTTCATTTTGTATTTATAACCTCTATTGATGATTACTTGATTGTGAATAATATAAATGGCAGATACTACATTGACTATTGTTCTCTACATTAATTAATTTGGTGCATATATATTTTCAAAGACATTGGGTTCACTTGATAATACATCTATTACATAAAGAATTTATAGTTTAACAATAACTTCTTAACTTCTTTTCTTTTAATGACATAAATTAATTATACAATCCCTGACTAACAAGTTTTCATAATAACACTTTACAAACTAACCAGAGATTGACTAAAGACAATATTACTTATTAATTAAACTCTCAAATATTATGAAACTAATACATAATTACTTTATATCAATGACACTGTAAACAAAAAAAATAAAACAAAATATAAATGGAGACTTTGACAAAGGTTTATTAACAAACCACTATTTTATACCTAAAATTTATTGAGCAACCTAAATACAATTAAACGGACAATTATATTACCTAAGACCATTGATTATATAATAAAACTAATAAATAATACTTTAAAAACACTCAAATCCAAGCCTATATATGTTGGATCTTCCAAGGACAGAATCGACAGGACTGGTGATTGATGATAAACACAAGGGTATTTTTGTTGGCAGCTGTAGAAGTCACTCAAATATGATAAACGCGAAATACCAGACTTCACACACACACACACAAATTAATGAAGCCGAAATAGGAGTGCAATGCACAGATCTGCAAACAATGGTGTCAAACATGTCTGAACAGATACGCACAAGTTTGCTTAAAGGGATGCGGCATACAGCTGATGCATGCTTGGAAGCACAGGCAGGTTCAAGGTTTAATGTACCAGTTATGCGTAAACTTGAAATAATTGAATCACAAATATCAGATTATGACCCAACGCCAAAGTACCTTAATAAAGCCAAAAAAAACACAATCTTAAAAACTCCGAAACTAGTTTAATCTGTGGTAAGAACACTTCGCAAATTATTCTCTCAAATCTAGAGGGCGAAGCACAATACGACTGCCCCTTCTTTCATCACAAGCAGGGTCAAGTACGCTTTAATACCAAATAAAATTATCGTACACATTAAACTATATAATATCCAACACTACACCCCAAAGGATACCTCAAAGGAGAGAGTCTCCGTAGAAGTTGACCGTGTGCAAACTTTCGAGAGATCGTAGATATTCATGCATGCAGGCAAGAATACACACAACGGGTGATGTACATCAATTTACTTAACATGTTTATGCTCTTTGATGGCTGCCTCCAACCCTTCAACTAAAGCCATGGCTGGGCAAAACAATCCTCAAAAAGGTACCAACGACGGTTGGCAAGTCGTAAGCCGATGAAATGATTAGACAATATAGCACCCACTATAAACTCTATGCTAGTCATGGCCACCAAGGTTGTGAACCCGTCACCAATGGCTTAAACCATGGTTATTCAAGCCCCTCAAACTTCTCCAGCTAACCCTATGTCAGTGATGTCAAGTACTCTCCAAGTAATTAATATGGTGCTTAAATTTTAAAAGACTCTAACTCCCCAATTTTTAGTTCTTATGGGCTTTTGACTCAATTATTATTTGTTATAAAAAACATTCTTTTGTCATTGGCACCACAATTTATCGAAAACACTCTTTCTTCTCATGAGTAAGCAACAAAATGTTTGTCGAGCCCTCTTCCAAGTAGGGTAAATTTTAGTAACTATTCTTCGTTAATTCATGATTATTTCAGTTTTAGAAGTTGGTATTTCATTATTTTAGGACGTTGTGAACAACATGGATTCGCTTAAATTATCTTGGTATAAGTTAGTTTTCTAGGTTTGCTCGCCTGCTATTTAAAATAAATTTCATGCATATAAATATAGCTCACCACTTCATCGAAAGTCAATATGAGCTTATTTGTCATTATATGTAAAGAAACGTTTGTCCATGTACTCATAATGGCAACTTTCAGTAGTAGGAAAAGGATGAAAGAAGTGTCAGGGGATGGTGTCGAATGATAGCGTGTGGCCAAGTGACACCAAAGCTGTCGAACAATAGCAATGTTTTCGAACAACAATAATGTTACTGAATGACAATAATGTTGTCTCTCAATAGTAATGTTGTTAAATGATGACAATGTTGTCGAATGATAGCAACACCATCGAATGACAATTTTTTTATCATTTAATAGTAATATCTATCATTTGACAGCGATACTGTCGAGTGACATCACTATTATCATTTGGCAACATTGTTGTGAAAAGACAACATTGCTACCATTTGACAATATTACTATCAAATGATAGCATTGTTATTGTTTGGTAGTATTATTGTCAAATGATAATATTATTATCATGAAACAACATTATTATCAAACAACAACATAGTTGTCATTCAGTAGCATTGTTTTCATTCACCATCAACTCTGTCATTCAGTGGTGAAGAGGTGTGATCCATACAAAAATAAGGTGCAGACTGTCTATGAGTTTTTTATATAGTCGCATGCTTCTTTAACGTATATGCCCCGTTATAATTCATCTATCCATTCACCTTCTCACTTAAACATCATCTATTAACTTTTGCCAGACTTTCGAAACATATACTTAGAGATTTACAAAAAAAACCCAAGTTAATTTTTATATAGTCCACTAAAATTTACCTTGCCCCCAAGCAAAGATGAAAATGAGAATCATGTGCAGGAGTGGTGAAGAGTACAATTTGTAGATTTTCTCACCCAAAATCAACAATATACATTTTTGATTGATAACTTTGCATCACTTGAATTCCATGATGGTGAGACAATAAACCTTGACATTTACACATGAATTTTTTTTCATGGGATGTACATAGTTTAACTAATATGAACCATAGGTGCATAGTTAGGACTAGTTGTTAGTGATTTTTTGAAAAATACATATTTCATGTTTATAAGAAGTTAAGACTATTAGTTTGCCCCTAAAAATGGTAGTCAAAATAATTTAGTTTGACGCTTGCTCTTATTTATGCATTGACGCTTGTATGTTTGTTTCTCTACCTTGTTTGTTTAATTTGCACAATGATATTTATAAGACACAAACATATCTTGTTCTTTGTTATCCATATCTATGCCTATTAGAATCTATGCATACTTAAATCTAACATATGCATTTTTCCCTTTAACTTGCAAAAACTCCCATATTTAGGAAAAATCCCAAACCCCTTAGTATATAGGGGTCAACAAGAAATCACTTCATAAGTTTAGGGATTTAAAAAAATATCATTTGAAATGACTGTATTGCTTAGTTTTTTAGGCCCTTGAGGTAACACTTTATTTTGAATTTGAAGCTCACATAATGCATGCATCATAGTAGTCAATTCAATATTTGGAAGAGAGGTGTTACTTGAAAAGGTTCTGAATATAGAAGCATTGTACAAAGAAATGAGTTTAGAGTTGTTCTGAAAAATAGATGGAATTTTAAATTCATGTCAAGAGAATTTTGAAGAAATTGAGAAGCAATAAGTGGAAGATTTTGAAGAAATTGAGAAGAACCAAGTGGGTATTTTGAATAATATAAGTATCAATTAGAGGATTTTGAGAAACTTGGATAGCAATAAAAGCATTTTGAGAAGTAAAATTAGAGTTAACAAGAGTATAAGCAATAAAAATAGGAGGAAATGTTTAAGAAGAAAGTTTGGAAATGACTACATTATCAGGCATTGAAGGTAATCCCATAAGTTCTTGATTTACATTATTAGCATTAAAAATATATATTGTTCACCTTATAGGGTATATCTTGGATTGTAGCCTTAGTTGGAACATCTCAACTTAGATTTTGCATTGAACATATTTTAATGCATACATCATCTCTCTTATCTCATCAGGGTGCATTGTAATTTGTTTCCTAAAGTGTGCAAGTATTTCATCTCTTTTGGCCTTATTATCTTGGTTATCATTATCATAAGCATTATTACTTTGGGATCCATTCACACCATTATCATTCAAAGACATCTCAAAATCATGTGCAATAGAACATAAAAATTAGAAGAACACTAACATAATTTTATAGAGGTAGTTTTCTTTAACAAACAAACTTCGGGATTAGCCAAAAGGATTTCAACAAAATCAATAAGGTTGAAATTTATCCCAACACTCCTAATTTGGGTCTCTGATCTAATACTATTTAAGTTGCATAAGATGAATATATAGACATCATGTGAATACCTTAGGTTTTGAATAATATGCAAGCAAAAATAGTCTATGGATTGAATGTAACACATAAGAGCCAGGGCTAGTGATTTTGAAAAAAATGGAATTGCACAAGTCATAGGAAAATAAAATTTATCACAATGAAAGAAATACTTAACTCTAAGGGGTGTAAGAGAGCATGTGTTCATTAAAGTATTATATGGGAAAGTGGTTTTATATCAACATGAAATACAACTACCCACAAAACATGCAAATAAACCTAATCAATTCTAAAACAATATAATTAGACTTAGTTACATAAATAATATCCCGATGTAGTGATAAATGAAAAGAGATGGAATTGAATAAGAATATTTAAATTGCTGAAAATCTAGATACATTTGTAATAAATGAATAACACAAATCAAGTCCAAAGAATAAAACCTAGAAAAAAATAGATCAAATAAAGACTTATCTCTAGAACCATCAATGCACGCTTTTAGTATTGTTAGTGTACTCTTATGAACCCATCAATTAATCGCTATCTCAATTCTTTTGTAGGAAAAATATGATTTGAAAAACTTGTTAGTCAGCTTTAGGGCTCCGAAAACCTTGCTCTATTTTCCAAAATTTTGAGGTAGATCTTTGGGAAACTAATCTCCTTCAAAACCCTAGAAGTGAAATAATTCCTTGAAAGACACCAAAAAATGGGAGATGTATTTGGGGATATGTGTATTCTTTAATTATTATCAAGCCTCTAGGATGTTTATACAAATTTTGAAAAAAACACACCAAGTATAATGCATATTGAATATGCAGTCTAGTGAATGCAAGGCCTAGTCTTATATGAATTTTCATGCTAGAATGGATGCAAAACAAAGAAATAGATATTTATGTTATGCTTTGAAATTTTCTATAAATACTTGAATTAATTGATTTTGCACTTTTATAATATCTTTTACATGTGTGTCACACGTCTTTCATATCTTATATGCAATAATGCACCTTTGTGTTTATAAACTTGCCAAGTTTAAATGAGGACCATATTAGGGTGCAAGTAAACACACAACATGAAGGAAATGCTAACAAATCAGGAGCATAAGGCATAGGAGACCCAAAACTAGGGTCACAAGGGCCAACCCTAGAATCATACAATGTAAGATTTTGAGAAAACTTTAGAAATCAATAGAAATAGGGAAAGGATGAGAGAAAAAGAGGATATATATATATATATATATATATAAACATGGCAATAAGATCACAATATGAACTTATAATCGACAAATAAGGAAGTACCTTTGAATATACAATTATATTCAACTAATAACTACCCCTGAACTAAAATTAGGGTTTATAATTAAAATTCAATCCACACTTTAGGTCTAAAAAGATGAATAATTTAGTTGTAGAAAACCGTAACACACAAATAAAAAATGGAATGTTCCTAGTTTGAATCCTAATTAATCTAGAGAAAAATAAAATTTAATTAAAATCTACTTTATCATACTCAATTTCATTTATTTTTATTTTTATTATTTATTGTATAAAAAATCATTATAAATCAAATAATTTAAAATAAAATCACAAATAATAAATAATAATTAAATTAAAATTTTATTTTAAAAAAAACGTCACGAACAATTTATTATTTATTTTTTAATCCATAAATAAATTAGTACTACGTTAAAAGGCACCCTACAATGATAGTAGAGAGGAAAAGTATATATATCATATCTGTGAAAGAAAAACTAGGACCGACATTATTAATAATATAATTTATAAAAATAATATAAGAATAATTCGACTCGACATTACACGCACCTTTGAGCGGTGTTGGCCATTACGCACAGGAGGAGCTGCAACATAGTGGCCATTTGAAGCCTCTCAAAAGAATAATAGTGGTATAAGCAGCCTTATTTGAACATTTCTTCACAAAAACAATGATAATAAGGCTATCTCCTCCTCTATTGCAGGAAAACTACGGAAGTGTCTGCTTGCATTTATGGCTAGTTTGGGTCAAGGTGAGATTCCTTTGCTATGGAGTGTCCTCAATAAAATTTAAATTATTTCAACTGTTTAAAATTCAGCATCTAACGCTTGCGAGTCACCTATTCCTGTTATTAAAAAAAATTGTACAGATTCTTTCAATAATGGATAATCGTTGTTGTTTTTTTTGTGTTGTTGGCGAGATTGCGACACCCTATAAATAGTCATGGGACAGAAACTATATTATGAAGATTACGAGCTTTACATTCTTTAATTGATTGTAGTTATCTTACTTTTTTTTAAAAATCAATAATTTTAAGATTGAAATTTATATATTTTAATTTAGTATTTGAAGTTAAGTAAATATTATTTAGTTTGATAACTATATTTTAGTAATAATTTTTTAAACATTTTAAAGTTGTTTAAATCAAGATAATTATTTTTAAAAAAATTATAAGGAAAAAGTATTATTAATATATTTTAAATAAATTTATATAAAAAATGGTGAGAGATATTATTTTCGATGTGTTTATTTCATTTATACCACAAATCTCTCAACATATTTTACATAAATTTATTTAAGATATGTATGCTAATTTTTTTACGTTTTTTATTTTTATTTATTAAAAATATATATACTAATTTTAATAATATACCTAAATTATTTTTATTAATTATATTCAAAAAATTCTTATAAAACAAATTATTCTTATTAATTATATATTTTTTAAAAATATTATAAATTAAATTATTTTATTAATTTTGATAAAAAAAAATTGGTAAACTTAATCATAACACAATACTAAGCATGATTTAAAGCAAGTATCCTCTATTTCATGAAAGAGTGCCTTTTAACCTATCAATGAAGAAGAGGGGCCTCAAAGCATGATTAATCCTATGCCTTCCATTCTCTTAAGTTGCAATTTTCAGGGTTCATGCCTTATATTCTCTTAACTTGCACTTTTGAGGGTTCTTGTTATATAAAATCATTATCAAAATCATAAGTTAATAAAATTTCTAGAGATAGGATGACATACACAAAATATTAAATATTAATTATGCACGAAATATTAAATATTAATTATGCACGAAATATTAAATACAAAACTAGTTGCCAAAAAAGGGAGGGCTAACAACTTTGTGGCCCATGTTTAGACTACTTCAAAATGGTTCGCATTAGAAGGGTGGTTAAATATCCTAATCCTATTTTTTTTTTTTTATACTCATTAAATTTAAGAGTATCACTTGTCCTAAGATGCAAGTTATACTAAAAGGGATGTTATTTGTAATTTTGGTAAAATAGAGTTTTGTAAAGTGAAAAAGTGTCAATCGATAGTTGTATATCACTCAAAATCTATTATTGTTGCCTTTATCTTATTTTTATATACGAAGTGATGAGTAAAAATAATAATATATTAGAGAGATAATGTTTCCATATTCTATGAAGTAAAATAAGAATAATTGAGAATTAATTGTGTAAAATGTTTTTCAATCGATATATCAGATCACACTTTATAAACCATCATCAGGTTGTGAGAATAGTATTTTTATAATGTAGACACAAGTTTTTATTTATAGATGTTAGCAACGAAGTGTTGTATAATTTGGTAGTTATAAAATTAAAATTATAAAATATTGAATAATATTATATTATTGGTGGAGGTCATGATGGAAAATGAGGAAGGGTGAGGCAATGTAAAACATTAAAGTGGTCAAATATTTCAAAGAGAATTAGGTTATGATCAAGGTGTTTTTTTAGAATTAAAAAATATATATACAATGTAGAAGGGTAGGATAATTGTCCAGCCATTATGATGCAACCACAATCAAGGCTCCTAATTAACGAATGCCTTAGACCGTGCAACCCACAATTACACAACATAAATTCACAAAACAACAAAATGCTATAACTTCATATATATATATATATATATATATATATATATATATATATATATATATATATATATATATATATATATAATGTAACATTATTGTATAATATTTATCATTAGTCTTAGGTGTCATAGAAGAGTTTTTGTATTTATGTGTGATAGATAAAGAGTCTCTTGTAGGAATAGGAAGAGTTTCCTTAGAAGGTGAAATGAACAACCAAATATTGGTTTTATATATTGTAATGTTCTTCTTTTAAAACTTATATCATGAATATACAATTTTGGCTTGCACCAAATATTGGTGTCACTCCATTTATCACATGGCCTGACATTGGTATTAAAGTCTAGACCTTTTCATTTGTCATTCCTCCATTCTCCATTATTAATTCTTCATTCACGACCAATAATATTCCCTGAAACTTAGTATTTATGATCCAAGAGTGGTGTAGTAGCTAGTTTTGATCATTTACAAATGCATATTAACTATGCAAGGATGCATTGGATGTTTTTGGCTATTTATAGATTTTAGGAAGGTGATTTGATAGAGAATATAAATCCAATGAGGAAGATTGTCCATTTTCCACCTACAACATGGTAAAATATGTCTATATTTTCTATTTTGATCAATTTAAGCACTTGTAATAAAGGTGTTTGGTCTTAATTTGGCCATTTTTTGTTGTTGTCAATCTATGTGGATTTGATTGGACTATGCATCTATCAATTCTAACTATATTAAACTATTAAAAATGTTTGTTGGTTATATTTCAATCTTTTAAATTATGATTACAAAGGAGTTTTATCCTTATATCTATTGTTTAAAACCTTGTTTCTATTTTGACTTCTTTTGGCTATGTGGAAAACTCATATTGGTTGTGTGATGCATTGTTCAGTTATA
>JARHVA010006584.1:0-150000 GCA_037957365.1 Torreya grandis
GCCATATAAGTTCACAAAAGTGCTTGTAAAGGATTATTATCTCTCATTTTAGGTGTTGAACTATTTTTTTTCAAGTTATAACCATTATAAAAACCCATATATAACATCAAGTACATTAGGATGATTATTTAAATCTTTATCCTTTTAGATGATATGTAAAACTCAAAATTAGCCAAAAAGGTGACCCAAAAGACCTTATGGTGCATATCAACATAGTAAAAGGTTAATACATGAAAATATATCTTTCAAGACATATTCAATAACCTTTTATAATTTATCAATACCATGTCAAACCTTTCACCACACTTGAGAACACCAAGACCTTATAAATGACCCCTAAGGGGTATACAAGTACACATGAGACCAAACCTTGGACAAAGTTAGATAATGATATAGGTGACTACTATTTCACTAAATTTTGAATCTATTTAATGTTTAAGGAGAAACAAAGATGAAGGGTAGGGATTAGAGATTAGAGAGAACTAGGATTGGTTGCATGTCATGTCTAGATGATGTTGAGCACTCCTCTTTGGTTAGGGAGGACTAATTACAAATAAGAAAGCACTACCACCAAAAATATTTATTAGTAGATATATGAGTGGGCTACCAAGCTATGCACTTGTTCCTAAAAGTGTCAAACTTCCTTCGAGATGACAATCCACTTTTTGAAATAAAATGATAATGGATAGCAAAATGAAAGAGAGAGTAAGAGAGATATCCATACCATTCTTGTACTATGAGTGTAGTAGAGAGTGATACAATACAAGTAATGTGATTTATTGGTGTTTTTGGAGGTTGTTTAGGCATGCTTAGAGAAGTTGGTGGAAATACATAGTCACTAACATTGGTTAGGCCACCAATGTCAGTAAGGAGATATAATCGATGTTGGTTATGTAACTGATGTTGGTAGGGGAAGTAGGTTCTCAATAGGTTATAAGAAACTTTTTTGAGCTAGGAGGTACATGTTGGTTAGGTTTATGAGGTTGGGAAGAGTTGTAAGGGAGTGGGTAAGACTCAAGTGGGTCTAGATAGAGGGTTGGTATGTTTGAATTAGAGGAAAATAGGTGAAGAATTTTTGTAACTCCTTAATAAGGAGAGTCAGGAAACTCATAAAATTATAAATAATATAACATAAAGTAATTTTAAAATGACTAATTAAAATAATTACAAAACATAAAGATATACTTAGCTGGTGAAACAGATAAACTGTGATTGCTAGATAGATGGATGTAATGAGGCATGTTAAAGTAATAGGTGAATAGGAAAGATAAACATGTATTACTGGTTCATAAGAATCCAAGCTCTGTGTAGTATATCAATTTCTAATCTAGATTGATTCATGTAGAGTAATGGTAAGCCTAGATGTAGAAAGTCAAATGCCAAAATATTGTACATGAATGATTAATTTTTTAAATTTCTATTGACCTAAATATTAGCTTGGAATTTGGCTTAAGTAACTGATGTCGATGATCCCATCAATGTCAACCAAGGGTTGACTGACATCAGTGGCATGAGAATAGGTAAAAGGGCTATTTTTAGCCTATTTTATGTTCCTTCTATTTCCAAGTGTGGTATCCATTAGAGAATGGTATGAATGCTAGGTTAAGAAGAACATAGTTATTTAGGAATTTATGTTAGGGGTGAGAATAAGTCATGGGTAGTTGGGATTAGGGGATTAAGTCTTGAGGTGACTCAAAGGGTAAGAATTAGTCTTAGGATGAGGTGGCTAAGTAAGGTGGCATAAGAGGTTTTTAATTAACTTAATTAAATATCTTTAAATTAATTAAATGTGTGAGGGGTGAAAACATGGGTTAGGAAGGCTAATTATTAAAAGGGTATTGAGGGGGATTTTAACATAGGGAGTTATGCACGTATGTGACATAATTTTGGTGTCTAAATTTTCTCCTTTTTATCTTTTAATTTATATTGATAAGTTTCAAGACAAAAAAGGAGTTGGATACTCCATATATGGGATGAGGTATCCCCCCTCAAAATAGGAATCAATAAAGAAGAATATAGAATTAGGTACCAATTTGATAAGGAGTTAATTAGGTGGGTGGATGTTGAGTGAGAGTGTGGTAACATCAATACTTATGTGTATACTACTATGAGTTATAGTTGACATAATTAATAATAGGTAAAGGCGAGGAGGACTCACATATAAATAACCAAATCATAGCTTGTAAGTGATAGCAAAAAAGGTTTTAATGATCAAAGTTATGGCTCTAATGGTCCATGTGTTCCAGGTATCTAACGTAAAAAGTGGTCCTGGTAAACACAAAAGGTTATAGGTGATAGAATTGGCTTGGTTACAATCCAAAACACTAGATATACATGTGTGTGTATAATATCCAACTATAACATGATATCATAAGTGGTCAAGACAATCAATGCAAGGTTGGTTCAAAAAGGTCAATGGTCGAGGAGATATTCATGATCTTTGATCAGAATCATCATGGGTGGAGATTTAAGTGATCTCCAAGGTTAGTTGTCATGGTTAGGGAGATATACATGATCTCCAAGTTGCCCCAGACTTAGGGTGTAGTCCAAAGTATGGTGGTTGGGTTAAAAACTCTAATTTTAAGGTTGTCGATGTTGGTTATATCAATGATGTTAGTAATAAGTATTTCTAGCATTAGTGTCTTAAGTAAAGATTGTTGATGTTGGTGGGTGACCAAAACCAAAAAAAAGTGGTTTGATAACCCACCAAAATTCATTTATGATAGGTGATTGGAGAAAAAGAGTTCTAAGGGTTGTAGGGCATAAGATAGCTCTAGCCTATCTATTTATGGTGAGTTGGCAAGTGATAAGTGGTTGAGAAGAGTGTGTGATAGTGAGGGTTAGATTGAGTGCTTGGTTGGCTATGATGTGATCAAGAGAGTGTTGGTGTGGGCAAAGATCATAGAGGTAGGAAGGGACCTAGCTAGAGGCATGCCACCATAAGTGCTAGCCATTCTAGCCTAGAGGAGATAAAGAGATGAGGGAGGATCCTCTTTGAGTTGCATTTTAATTTAAGGTAGTTAATTTTTTATTTGGGATAATTTTTTATATTCAGGGGGAGAGAGTGCTATTAAATGGATAGTAAATTGGGTAAGGGTAGGTTTGGATGAATTTGTGAATGGTTAGGGGTAGTTTTTAGAAAAAAACCTAAATTTTGGAGGTGGGTTTTTTGGCCCTAGGGTCAAATTAGTCACTGATGTTGGTGGGTCTCACTAACATCAACTGACATAGGCATCAATGTCAACTAACACCAAGCACTGATATCAACATATAAGATCAATGTTGGTCACTTAAAAACAGCAAATAGGAATAAAAGGCCTATTTTAGATCTCTAGTTGAGTTATTTGATGATTTTAATGGCCAATCTAGCCTTAAAAGACCCTATGTTGATTGAGTGATGCCTACATAGCCTAGGTGAGGGCTTCAGGCTAATTTAGTTATTTTAGTGCATAAGATAAAAGGGTGAGGTATGCTTAAAAATTTGTTAAGGGAAGTGGTTAGGAAAATGAATGTTGAAATAGGTCATGGGACCTAAGGCTTAAAAGATAGGTTGTAGGATCAAGGGTGTGAAATATAGGCCATGGGTCCTAGAGTTGAAAGATAGGTAGTTAGGCCTAGGGTTGAGAGATAGGCAGTTAGGCCTAGGGTTTAGAGATAGGTAGTTGGGCATAGAGTTTAGGTGGGTTAATAGGTTAGATAATTAGGTAGGTATATGGTTGAGCTATCCTCAAAAGACCCCATGTTGACTGAGTTTTGCCTACATAGCCTAGATGAGGGCCTCAAGCCAATGTAATTCTCTTAGAGAGAAGGGAAAAAAGGGTGGAAGTTTATATATTGGAAAGTTTATGACTTAAGGTTTGTGTATGTGGATGTAGGCTAAACAAGAGTTGACATTATGAGATTAACCACCTATGCTATTGATGAGGATGAGTATGGATGTCACCATAGATGAGTGGGAACACATGAAAATCATAGGGTTAGAAGGAGTGAGATGATATTGTTGGGTTACACATGATGTTATCTTGATGATAGTTTTGATGGAGAGGTGGGATTACACCACCAACACTTCCATTTGATTATTAAAAAGTTGAAAGTGATGCAGGAAGACATATACAAGATTTTATGGTTACTACTCCAGGGTGAGGAGCTCTTCTCTTGTTTGAGAGAGGAGCATGATATTTATATGGTGACAATGTTTGGAGAGCATGTTATTAAGGTGACCTATCACTTGATGAGCTTTGCATATGAGCTACTATACACTGCTAATGAGGAGCAACATCATTTGAGTATCCTAATGATGATAGAGATTATAGTATATAGATGGGGGAGATTTATTATTACATTGACAAGTGTTTTGGCATAGATGGTCGAGTAATAGATAGTGTATGCACGGGGATCAACTTTTCTATCATAGTTATATAGAGAGTTATGGGGTTTGAGGCTATGAAAATTGTATAGTTTATGTGCTAGGCATTTACTGCATTATTGGGCATATGAGCACATCATGGTGACACAACCATTGGGGCTACCCACCATGATTACAATCAATTTTAGGGTCAGTTTTAGATGGTGGAGAGAGGCTATGGCCCATATATGAGTAGATGGCATAGTATAGGACATTGATTATTAAAGGCATATGATAGATGGATTGATTCTTGTAGATATTATTTAGAGATCCTAATTAACATACCTTGCATTCAGAGGATAGGTAGAGTAGCTTGTTAGTTTACAAATCATGTTATGGGTTAGAGAGAGATGAGCTAGAGAGTTAGAGATGATACCCATGGCACATGTGAGGAGATAGTTTGGCTTGTTACAAGATGTGCCTCTTGAATTTCCTCTATATAAGAGGGATGATATAAAGGAACCCATAACTTTGATCCATGAGATAGATGGGCCAAATTTTGAGGAAATACTAAAAGGCCCAAGTGTAGTAAATCTTGAATACACAATAACTTATCTTGCATAGTGGATAGGTCTACATCTTGTGGTTTAGGTTAGGATGCCACCACCAAATTTATAGGGAGTGATGATAGAGAGATGTAGTGGTACATTCCTAAGATGTAACACATGCACAAGTTTTAGTATTACAAGGCTAGGTTATGACATTTTAGGGATAGGTCAGGGAATTATAGTGCCAAGTTACTAGAGAGAGATAATTTGAGAGCAGTAGGATAGGCTACTCCTCCTCTTCCACCATAGGGACTAGTACAGGGTCCTATAGTAGGTTTGATGGGTCTGCCATAGACTGTATCTCTAGCAAGGTACAACACTAATTAAGATGAGATTACATACTATGAGAGGGCCATCAAGGAGTTATCATAAATTTAGAGGTATTATGAGTTTAAAGAGTAGGAGATATTAGTGACATGTGTCATGGCTTCTAGCTCATGTAGATGTAGATAGGTAGAGAGTGGTGATGATACTGATTCTTCATCAGCACAACTATAGCCTTGAGTATTCTAAGGGCTATATGATATTTTTGATGTTATGATATATGTTGTATACACACCGGCTTACGAGCCAAAGATGAGAGATGTATTTTTTGAGAGAGAGATGATAATGATATGATATATATATAAATATATATATTAGTATTTGTGAATCTGATATGTGCTTATGCGATGGTGATGATGTTGAAGTTATTATAGTGATGTGAATGTTTATGTTATGTTAATGTTGAGCATGTTAGTTGAGTTAGATTAGCATTTACCATATGTGTGATAGTATATGCATAGTTGATTGGTGAACTTCATCTTAGCATTTTTCCATATATGTCATGGTGTATGCTTAAAATGAATGGGTTGGGTATGTTTTTTTTTATTTCAGCATTTTTCCATATTTGTGATGGTGTATGCTTAAAATAAATGGCGTAGTCTTGATAATTTTCCTATTTATTGTTGTTTATAGAAACTATGGTTGCATGTTTGGTGGATTTCACATGTGATTATATGAAACAAATTAATGGGCAATGGTTTTTTAGTTTTAGTACGGTTTTGGGTAGTTATTTGAGTATCTTTGCTTGAGATGGGTATGTGAGTGAGAATATTTGTTAAACACATAAATATAAGAATAAAAAAAGATTGGTAGAAAGGCGAGAAGGTGATTGAATCTTGTTGTGTGATGGATCTTAGAAGACAAATCATCATATGATTGGGATGAGAAAGAAAGAGGCATGATGCTTGCATATTGGCAAAGAGCATAATCACAACATAAATAGGCTCATGAGTATGAGCTTGTTCCATGCTTTGCATCATTTGACCATTTATTTATTAGAGAAGAGTCATACTCACCTTATGTAAAGTGAGTTCAAAGTCCCTTGAAAAAGTATGAGGGGAAAAGGTAAAAGGAATGAGAGTGTTTGGGTAGTAAAACCTTCTTAGTGGGGATGGTATGCCCCTTTTGTGGGTGCCTTGAGAGATAATATGGGAGTGTCCATAAATTAAAGTAATTATTATGACCAAAATTATAGATGATGTGATGGTTGATAAATTCAACAATTTTGTCAGCCTTAGTGGAGATGAGAGGAATGGCCTCGACCCACTTGGTGAAGTATTCAGTAGTAGTAATGATGGAACGGTGACAGAGAGATGAATGAGGGTTAATCTCATAGATTAGATCCAAATCTCATTAAGAGTAGGGCTAAAATTCTTTGGTGACTTGTAAATAATGGATTAGAATGT
Organism: Torreya grandis; assembly: GCA_037957365.1. NCBI lineage: Eukaryota > Viridiplantae > Streptophyta > Pinopsida > Cupressales > Taxaceae > Torreya > Torreya grandis. The sequence goes on from JARHVA010006584.1 coordinate 6,684, forward strand.
GAAGGAGGTTATCATGTTGTTGACATTTGATACAACACCAAACATAATCATTATAGTCTTGATGGATTGTTGGCCAATAGTAACCAAGTCAAAGGATACATTTGGAAACTATGTTACCATTGAAATGTCCACCACAAATATCATCATGAAATTCCTTAATGGTGAAGGGGATCTTAATACTAGTGAGGCATATAAAGAAGAGACCATCAAAACCTTGCTTGTAGAGAAGTCTCGCTAGCATAGTGTAATGAGAGGCACGTTTCATGAAGGCAAATCTCCCATTATTGAAGAGGTTAGAAGGGGTAATAAAAAAGGAGAGGTAATTCATGAGTTGCTTGTACCATAAGTTGTGTGGGTTGTGTGTTATATTACCTATAAAAATGATTTTAGTTGATACATAGGAGGGAAATGTTAAGTGATGTATATTGACATATATTTTTGAGGAAGAGGGTGAAGAGGGTATGTGTGAAGCAAGAGAAGCCATTATGTTCGCAAACTTGTTTGTAGATTGAGGAATAGTTTTTAAGAGGTAGGAATGGAATGATTCCAATAGTGTATCTACATGATGTTTATATCATTGTAGATTTTTTTTTTGTTGGGAGTCATTGAAAATGGTTATTGAATTGACACCCAAGAAAATAGCCATTTGAAGCCCTATGATCAAAGCTTCATACTTAGCCATATTGTTAGTACATTCAAAATCTAGTTTAAATGACAAAGCCATAAGCTTGCCATCAAGAGGAATGAGGATGACCCTCACATCCCCATCATGTTTACATTTAGACCCATCAAAGAACATCATCACTTGATAGGAGATGTCATAGGTGGAGAACATTGTGATAGATTCATCATGGAATTCAAGGTTTGAAGGTTGGTTGTCAAGTAAAGGGGTAGTAGCTAACTAGTTAGTGATCATTTTCCCCTTGATAGACTTTTATTGAATAAATTCCAAGTCTAATTTAGTAAGGAGCATGAGCCACCAAGCTACATGTTGGCTATGATATGGCTTGGAATGCATGTATTTGAGGGGATTAGTATGGGTGATGATGTAGGTTTTGTGATTTAATAGGTAATGATGGAGCTTGGAAGCTGCAAATACCAATGTGAGATAAAGCTTTTTGATATGGGTATATCAAGTTTCATAATCAATAAGTGTGTGGCTTATGTAGTAAACTACTTTTTATTGATGGTAATCATCCTGATGCGCAATCATAACACCTAAAAAATGGTATATTACAGAGATGTAAAGGTAGAAAGGCTGGTTGTCCTTAATTGGAATAAGAACTTATGGGGAAAGGAGATACCGTTTGAGTGCATCAAAGGATTATTAGTAGTCTATATTCTAATAGAAGGAGACATATTTTTTGAGGAGATGGTGAAAGGGTTGACAACGATCTGATAACTGGGAGATGAAATAGTGGATTGACTGAAGCTTACCTTGTAGGCTACAGAGTTGTTTGATATTAGTAGGTGGAGGCATGTCTAGTATTGCTTAAACTTTAGCAAGGTCAACTTTGATACCATAGAGAGAAATGATAAAGCCTAAGAGCTTATTGAAAGAACATAAAAGATGCATTTCTTTGGGTTTAGTCAAACATTATATTGGAGGAGATGAGTGAATATGATTTTGAGAGTTATCAAGTGATCTTGGTGAAGTTTAGACTTTTCGAGTAAGTCATCCACATAGTCTTCCATAATTTTGTGTAGGAGATCATGGAAAATATAAGTCATGGGGCATTGGTAAGTGGCACTAGCATTCTTCAAACCATAGGGCATGACTCGATAATATAAAGTCCCCCATGGGGTAATGAAAGTTGTCTTGAGTTGATCTTAAGGAGCAACTAGGCTTTAATTATAACCTGGGAACCCATACATAAGTGATAACATCTCATGGCCAGCTGTTAGATAAATAAGTTGGTCGATACTTGGTAATGGGAAGTCATCCTTTAGACAAGTGAGGTTTAGTTCATGGTAGTTAATATTGATGTAGATTACCCCTATCAATTTTGTGATAGGAAAAATATTGGAAACCCATTATGGGTAGCTATTGGGTTGAATAAATTTAACAAAAAGGAGGCATTGGAGCTCTTCTTTGACAAGGAAAGCAATACAAGGATGCATTTTATGAAGATTTTGATTAATAGGTTTAACATCTTAGTTAGTGACAATGTTGTTGGTGATGATAGAGGGGTTGATCCATGCATGTCATTATAAGACCAAGTGAAGGCTTTGATATGGTCACTAAGAAATGTGGTATAATTTACTTACTCAGAGGAAACCAAAGATTGGATAATCTTAAGGACATGGGGGTTATCATGAGAGGGAAAATTAATGTTAATGGTTGATTTATTTAACATATCTTATGTTTTGGATGGGAATGATCATTGGATATAAGAATCATCTACACCCATGTATGTGAGAATAGTGTTATCATATTAACATTGGATAGTATTGATAGTGGAAGAGTCTTCATCAATCATTTCAAGATGAATGAGAGGAAAGTACCTTGTTTCCTTACCTAGGTGATAGGTGAGGGGGCCCAAATGGATGGTATTTATTGAAAAAAAATTTAGGAGGTATAGATACCTCTGATTTGATAGGTGATGGTAGAGGAGAGGATGGATAAGGAGAGATTTGATCTTTGATAATCGGTATATGAGAAGGTTTGGTGAGTGTAGTTGGTTCATCAAAACCCACTCCATGCCACTTTTTGGAATTTTCAATGGTTATATTGGTGGTATATTCAATGAGGATATGAACATGCTACTTGTAATAACCCAAACCAAATCCTTTCTAGGCACACCTATAAAGATAGGTGTAAGCAAAGCTAGGCTTACCCAAGAAAGAGAAGTCACAAGTAAATCATTATGGTGAAGAGGATGGATTGTTGATAGTGGGAGCTCGATCAATTCCCCCATATGTGAAATTAATTGGAAGGTTAGGGGGACCATACAGGATGACCATCCCAATATGAAGATCATAATTGGGGTGCATATGAATCTTTTCATACTCTTGTGGAGTATGAAACATGTTGAGTGTCAATAAATGATATTCTCTGAGTGGCAGATGCTTGAAAGTTTCCTTTATGGGGTCTTTGTTAGGAATTTGTGTTGCTAGTATCTATGTAATCAAGGTAGTGGAGCTTATGGAAGCTTCATAAGTATAATGTGGAGGAGGTGATGTCTTTAATGGAATGAGAACATCATTGGGGATATAAGTCATGTTATATGTTTCAAAAGGAGGTGAGTCAGTTGGAATAACATGCACTTGCCCATTTTGCTCAAACTTGATGCAACGGTGCAAAGTCTAGGGCACACATGCCATAACATGTATCTAAGGTCATCCAAGTATTATTTTGTATTAGAAATATCTTCTATAATTTAGAAGAGTTCAATAATTGTGTGGGGACCCACATGGATATGTAAAAAAATAGTGCCCACTGTAATAGTTATGGTGTCATTAAAAGAGTGGAGCACCATGTCAGTTTGAGATATGTAATTGTCAAGAAGGGATAGCTATTTGTAGGCATGGGTGGAGATAATATTAATACTAGCTCCTCGATCAATCATGACTCTTTTGACATGAGTTTGATCGATATATGTGATGATAAAAAGTGTAAAATCTTGATCTTTAGGGTGTTGAAGTGGTATTTTTGAATCAATAAAAGAAATTAGTGAGATGGTGTTAAGAGATTTGACCAAAGCTGTAAGAGGCTAGGGATCATCAGGTTGTACCTCAACTGCTTGCAAGGCACTAATCAAATCTTGATTGTGTTGGGGTGAGTTTTAGATTGACTCATACAAGGACATTTTCATAGGGGTTTGGTGAAGTTTTTTCACCATTGAGTTTTGAATAACTTTTGAATATGTTGGTTTTTGGACTCCCAAGATGGAAATCTTGAGATTCAAAGGAAGAGTATCTTTGGAGAATGGATGAGTCCAATGGGCAGTGACCTTTTCCTTTCCTTTATCTTTTTGATTTTGTGATTGTGTGGCCATATTAACTATGTTGATCTAAAACATAGGTGAAAGAAGTGGAAAATGGGGTATGACAACATCTTTGGGTTTGAATTTAGGTGGAATGTTATGAGGCATTATGGATGCCACATGTGGAATATCAAGAAGGTTAATGGGATTATCAATAAAGAGATTGTCAATATCTAAGTGTTGCTAAATGACTGCCATGAGAGCTTTATAACTCTTAGTATCATGTCCAAGTGAATGATGATATAGACAGACTTGTGTATCATTGAACAAAGATGGATTTAGCTTAAGAAGGTTATAAGGCTTAATGGGAGGAAGGATTATTATAGAGGATTACAAAAACTAGTGTAGGAAAGAGATCTGAGAGCCTATGAGTAGGCTAGCACTTGTTGTTGTAATAGGAGTGGACACCTTCTTTGGTTTAGGAGTCATGGGGGTGATTTTGTGTGGCACCTTTTTAGGTGGTGATGGAGCCACATGTTTTGCTGACACTTTCTTGGTGGTAGGTGTCATAGTTTTAGATGTGAAAGGCCTACTAGGTGGTAGAGGTAGTAGTGGAGGTAACTTAGCCTTTTGTTTTATTTGGATTGACTATACTCCAACTAAAGTAGAGGGATGTGGTCCCAAAATCAAAGGCAAAGTTAAGGGTGGAAGAGGGAAGGATCAGTGAGATATAGGAAGTGTAACATTCTTCCTTAGTTTAGGCAAAAAAAATCTAACTTGTGGTTGGAGAGTTAGATTAGGTTTCACTTCTGGATGAATTAGACTAGAGATTGATTGAATGCCTAAAGACCTGATCTACTATAATGTGGTAGACACCTACAAGGGTGAGGGTTCTGATGTAGGTGGATGAGCTTCTGGTGATTTTGGTGAAGAAGCTCTAACTTTGTCAAAGACCTTGGGGTAAAGGGTAGCAAGAGGATTGGTGGTTGAGGATGACACTTATTGTGTAGGATAAAGATTTTTAAGCTGGTCCCAAAATGCCACATGTTCTAACTTCATGGAGTCAATAAATTCTATATTTTCCACTAACCATGAGAAGGGTTCAGATGAAGTTGATGTAGGTCTTATGGTTGCTTCTTTAGAAGGTTTAGGTGATTGTGAAAGAGGGAAATTGTTAGTGTCTACTACCTTGGGTCAAAGATGAGAAAGAGCCTAACATGTTCTTCTTCAATAGAGATGGGAGAAGAGACATGGTTTTCCATGGGTGGGGGATAGGTAGGTGAAGAAGGCTCCTTAAGGGGGTAAAGCATAGGTATAATTTCTCCCTCAACATATGGGTGAGGAAAAGGTAAAGTATGATCTTCCATAGGTAAACTAAGTGGTAAAATTGGTTGAATTGGAGTAGGCACAATAAGTCTCTTGTCTAATGTAGGGGTAGATAACACTGGCTCCTCTAGGCACAAAGGAGGAGTGGATGGGGTACTACCTTCCATTGGTGGAGGAAAGGTAGGTGAAGAAGGTTCCTCAAGAGGATATAACACATGAATGATGTTCCCCTCATTGTGTAGTTGAGGAAAGGGTAAGATGTGGTCCTCAAGTGGTAAGAGGATAAGTAAAATGGGTGCAAAAGGAATTGGCAATACAAGCTTCTCTTGTGGAAAAAGGAGAAGTAAAGGATGCCCTTCCTCACATGGGAGTGGAATGGGTGAAGTAGGCTCTTCTACCTAAGGAGGAAGGATGGGAAAAAAAAACTCCACTGATTGTGGGGGAGGAGTAGGTAAAATGGGTACCTCTTATTATGAGATAGGTTAGACTAGAGGTAAAAGAAAGACTATATTGACTTTATGGATATTATGATCACATGAGTTATTAGCCATGGTCTAAATAATATTTTGATTAGGTGAAATAATAGGAAAAGTTTATTTGAACAAATCCATATTTTGATTAGGAAGTGCATTAGGGTTATCCAAGATGAGATCACCCCAGTCAAGCATGTCTTGAATAATGTTCTTGAATTTTTTATAGTTATTATAATTTTGGCCTTTGACTCAATGGTAGCCACAAAATGCATCTTACTTATACCAAGTAGGAATAGGATAAGAGGGATCAAAATGTATAGGAGGCTTGATTTGAAGAAGAGTAATGGCTCCTTGTTGTAATAGTTTTTACAAAATATAAGTATATGACTCCCAAATGGGATTGTATCATCTTTGTTCATACCATTGTTGGAATTGGTTAGTTGGATTTTGTGAGGTCAAGGAACTAGGTTGGTTTGTGGTTATGGAAGAAGCTGATTTAACAACCACCATATTGGTGGAGCGTTTATATTTTTGGTTAGAAGGAGAAGTTTTAGAATAAGATTTATTTGATTTAGAATTGGCATTCTTACTACATAACTTGACTCTATCTTCAGTTATAGCCCAGATCTCAAGTTTCTGCACGATTGTAAAGGCTTCATCAAATGTGAAAAAAGTTTGTACTTGGAGTGTAGAAGAAATGTGCTTTGCACATGCCCTTGAGAATATCTCAATAATCTCAAGTTGGGGTAGTGAGAATGAGAGTTCATTGATTAATCCTCTCTAATGAGCTATAAAATCTATGATAAACTCATCATCAAATTGTTTAATATAATAAAGGTCCATAATAGAAACCTTTTTAGAAATGTTGATAGAGAAATGGTCTAAGAATAATTATGTGAGTTGAATAAATGAGAAAATGGAGTGCTAAGTTATAAATCTATACCAATCTAGGGTAGCATCTGAAAGAGACATAAGGAAGGTATAAAGTAGTAATGCATCATCATGCCCTATTAAATAATAAGCATGTCTAAATTCTCGTAAATGTTATTTTGGGTCCTCTTTATTCTATAAGTGAGTAGATTTGGGGAGTTCCCATTGGCTTGGATAAGGGTGAATAGGCATAGAAGGATGGATGGGCTCATTACATATCTGATCATAAGATAACACATTCTTTAAACCTGACATAGATGTCTCTAGACTAGACATCTTGTCCATCAACATCCTAATGAGGTCTAGAGTGGGATTGGTTTGGCAAATATCTCCTAAGTTATAGGGATCCTAATAAGAAGTAGAGGTAGCATATGACATGGATTAATATAGTTGTGTTGGTACAACATAGGGGTAGTGAGTCATAGGCTGGGGGGAAGAAATGAAAGGGGATTATCCTGCTGGGTTAGAGACAATCTTTTGGTTGAATGTTGTTATTATAGGTTGGGTTGTTGGCATGGTTATAATGGGTGAAGGGTGAGTCATAAATCATATAATTATAGGTGTGAGAGTATATGGGATGGGTACCACTAAATTCTAAAATGGGGTTAGACTTGACTGAACTATTTGTGCTTATGAAGGTAGGGAAGTCACGATAGGGTTTAGGTGAGACTAGGTAGTTGGTGATGCTAAACTTTGGGCATTATTTATGGTTGGGTTACTTGTCAAAGAAGTGGTTTGAGTAACCATGGGGACCATAGTGGAGATATCTAAAATTAAAGTTGTCTCCATCAGAGAAGTTGGCATACCATATAGTGGGTCACTCAAAGGATTGCAAGTTTAGCTCAAGGTAATGATAAAGGGCTGACACATTATAATTAAGAATTCTAGAAAAATATTGAACTCCTTTAGGCACAATGGGAATTTGGTTGGGGATAAGAGTATGATATATATCTAAAGTATGCTCTATGATAGAATCAACAACAAGAGGGGAAGGTGGAAGTTGTTGTCGACGTGCATAATCATCAAGAATTTTGGCTTGGTTTCATGTCAATACCATGAAATAAGTATAAACAGTCTTAGAAATCTATATTAGTGATCAAGTGAGGAAAAACCAGGTTTGGGTGTAGGTAGATAGGTCGTTTTAGCTTTATATTTTGAGCAAATTGAAAATAACCAAATTACATAGTTGCCAACATTGGTCACTTGACTGATGTTGGTAGGTTAAAGTCTACTGACATCAATGGATTTAACTGATGTCACTCGTTATGGAGTCCCATAGATTAAAAATATAACATTTTATAAACCCAAAGGCAAAATCTAGGAAAAACAAAGGATAAAAGAGGCCTATATAAAGAGGATGAACACTCATAAAACTTGATATAACAGGGTATACAACCTGAGTATTATGAATAGTGTTGATTTTGTAAATCAATGGAATAACATTCTTACCAACTCCAAAATATAGAAGGAAATAGAAAATTATAAAAATAACATAGAACTACTAATTATTAACTCCTAGAGAATAATTTTAGTCTCGTGTTGGCTTATGTCTTAATCAGATAGTGAGATGAGAGTTTGGTTATCAAAGGTACTAAAAAGTAATCTAGAGTTAATTTTAAGTTAGTTTTGGTGCTCAAGAGGAAATATGTGTTAGACAAAGTACATGGATTATTATAAGAGCTTGCTCCTTACACTTCATGGACCTAAATGCAAGTTAAACCACTTATCTAGAATATGCCTTCTAGCTAGAGTTTATACTCTGCTAGAGAACAGAGTGGGTTCTCCCCTTGGTGGTGAAATCCAAGTAGGATAACCAGGTAGAGTAAGGTGATCCACCAGGTGATGAAATCCTAATGGGCTTTATCTTATGTGAGTTTAGATGTTTGTTTTTGTGAGTGTGATATGGTAGTGTAACATTGATGTACTATGATTCATTCATAATGCTTACAATTAACTAGGTGAGCTAATATGCAACAAACAAATAATGAAATGTAGTAAGTTTTAAATCCAAATCTGAAGTGTTTTGATTTGAATGAAAACAATGATGAAATAGGAGAAGATAATGAATTTCACTATCCTAATGTGCATACAAGAAAGATATAAAGAAGAGATTCTTTTTAACTTGCAAGAAAAATGATAAGTTTATTTTAGAGGCAAAAGAAAGAGAAGAGTGACAAGGAAGAAAAAAATTGAGTTTATTACCTTTAAATAGAAAATAAAATGTTGAATATTTCATTTTGATGAGAGAGAGAGAGAGAGAGAGAGAGAGAGAGAGAGAGAGAGAGAGAGAGAGAGAGAGAGAGAGAGAGAGAGAGAGAGAGTTTCACTATAATGCACCTATATGAATGCTTAAAACAAGTAATAAACCCAAAGAAAAACTCCAAGGTCCCATCAGGCATGCTAAAAATGTTTCACTAAATTTTGAATCTACTTGATGTTTAAGGAGAAACATAGTTGAAGGATAGGGATTAGAGATTAGAGAGAATATGAATTGGTTGCATGCCATATCCAGATGATGTTGATCACTCCTCTTTGGCTAGGGAGGACTACCTATGAATAAGAAAGCACTACCACCAAAAATGTTTCTTATTAGATATATGAGTGGGATGCCAAACTACGTGCTTGTATTCTTAGAAGTGTCAAAGTTCCCTAGGGATGATAGTCCAATTTTTGAAACAAAATGGTAATGAATAACAAAATAAAAGAGAGAGTAAGAGAGAGATATTCATACCATTCTTACAGTCTGAGTGTAGTAGAGAGTGATATAGTACAGGTAATGTGAGTTATTGGTGTTTTTGGAGGTTATTTAGGCAAGCTTAGAGAAGTTGGTAGAAATACACAATCATTGATGTTGGTTAGGTTTCTGATGTCACTAAAGAGATATGATCAATGTTGATTATGTAACCAATGTTAGTAGAGGGAGTAGGTTCTTAGTAGGTTGTAGGAGACTTTTCTAAGCTGGGAGGTAGATGTTGGTCAGGTTTGTGAGGTTGGGAAGAGTCGTAAGGGAATAGGTAAGACTCAAGTGGGTCTAGATAGAGGGTTGATATGTTTGAAGCAAAGGGAAACAAGAGGAGTTTTACAAATCCTTTTTAGGGAGAGGTAGGATGCTTGTAAAATGATAAATAATATAACATAAAGTAATTGTAAAATGACTATTTAAAGGAATTACAAAACATAGAGATATATTTAGTTGGTGAAATGGATGAACTATGAGTGCTGGATAGATGACTCTAATGAGGTGTGTTGAAGCAATAGGAGAACAAGAAATACAAACATGCACTACCAATTTAGAAGAATCTAAGCTCTATGCATCATATCAATTCATAATATAGATTGATTTGTGTAGAGTAACGGTAAGATTGGATGTAGAAAGTCAAATGCCAAAAGCCTATACATGAATGATTGAGTTTTTCTAATTTTTACTGACCTAAATATTAGCTTAGAATTTGGCCTAAGTAACTAACGTTGGTGATCCCAATGACATCAACTAAGTGTTGATAAACATCAGTGGCATGAGAATAGGTATAAGGGATATTTTTAGTCTTTTTTATGTTCCTTCTCTTGCCAAGTGTGGTATCTGTTAAAGAATGGTATAAATGTGAGGTTATGAAGAACGTAGTTATAAATTTATGTTAGGGGTAAGAACAAGTCATGGGTAGTTAGGATTAGGGGACTAAGTCTTGAGGTGACTCAGAGGGTAAGAATTAGTCTTAGGATGAGGTGGCCAAGTAAGGTGGCATAAGTAGTTTTTAATTAACATAATTAAATATTTTTAAAATAATTAAATGTGTGAGGGGTGAAAACATGGGTTAGGAAGGCTAATTATTAAAAGGGGATCAAGGGGGGTTTCAACATAGGGAGTTATGCACATGTGGCATAATTTTGGTGTCTAAAACCACATGGAGGCCATTTAAGACCATTAAAAGACATTTATAATACCATATAAAAGTTTTAATAACCCTATGAAAAGTTTCAACCTATAGGGGTTGACCATTTTTGACATAGGGTCAAAAATTGGTCAATATGTATCTTAACACAAGAGAAAGACCATGCAATACTTATACTCTTATTCCCATTTATTACCCAAAGAGATTCTAGTCCCAAATACAAAGTAAACAAAAATTCACATGATCATAAAAGTGAAGCTAAGAATTTATTAATATAAGTCAACTAGGAAAGTACTTATAACATAATAAAGCTCGTTGAAAGATTGGAGTAGCAAGAGGATGTCTTAGTTTTTGGCTTCCTACCAATGGCCATGGGTGGTTTAGGAAACTAACCTCCATGAATATGTTCATAGAAAACCATTTGATTATGTCACAACATCATTAATACACTTAAAATAACAAGTTAGAACATTTAAAATAAGCAAAGAGAAACATAACCTCTCCAAGGCCCTCAAATGAACAAGCACTACATGGTGGCCAAAGCACAGCCATGGATGAATAGTAATATAGATAGAATAAACCAAGTGTAATTATTCTCCTAAAATAAAAATAATAAATAAATAATATAATCATTTTATTGCTAATGAGAAATAAAAACATAAATTATTAGGAAGCTCACCTATAAATCTCTCTACCACCTAGGTGATATCCTCAAGTTATCCAAAATTAACTCACCTAACCTATGCTTCATATATGTTGCCTATCCTTCTCTAATGCTGCATCTAAATTATTTTAAAATTAGAAAAAAGAGACCTAAACTAATGGATATTGACTTCTATATATAGACACATGAGCAATTGCCAACCACTAGTCACTTTCCAAACCATGCCTCATTAAGAGATGTTATTTCCCATATTCCATTAAGGTACATGGAAACTTTACATGCCCTTGTGGTTTATTTATATATTCACTTACCTATTTTCCCACTTAATCCTAGTACTAAGGAAATCAATGTAATATCTACTAATCAGCCACTAGATATTCTGGATGTTGGCTACAAGATCTTTAGGTTAGGTAATAAGAAGTTTCACCAACAAAGCTTAAAGTCTGATTCACCTAATAAAATGCTACATCTACTATGTAACATACTAGGAAACCAAATACATATTAAGGCTATAGGACCATTTTAAGGGTATAATTGATTAGTGATATAATCATGCTTAGAATAGTCTCTTTCCTTCATTGTTCATTTTCTTATTCCTACACACTTATTGCACCTATGAAATTTGATATCTTAATAGTTGAGGCTTGTAATCATAAGCATGCTAGATCATTTACTTAAACCAAAATAATTATCTTTCCTATTAATTCATAAGGTCATGAAGTAATATTGTTATATCACTTAATACATATGTAATTTAAATTATAGCCTATGGTAATAACTAAAGTATTCCTTAGCCAAATTTTACCATTTACATGATCCACTCACCTTGTAATTAGCACCACCAAAGGATTATTACCATTTATCTAGCATATTCATATTGTTTTCTCATGAGGGGTCTTATATTCTACCCCCCTAAAGGAGTATCATCCTTGATGCTATACTATTTTATTCATCCAACAAGGTTTTTAAATTTGTTGGACTGATGAAACCTCATCCTAAACTACCAATGTGCTATCCTAGGTAGGCACACAATATAATTTTTTTATTGAATTCATTAAAAACATCCTTAGATGTGAAGATCAACTGCTACATAGAACCAAACTTATTATTCCTCTAATATTTCCAATAGCCATTGAGTATCTTAATTTATCATTTGTGAGGATATTTAAGCACATATGAGTGTTTGAATTACAAAAATACAATCTTCTGAGTCATATTTTACTTTTCAAGGTTTATAAAACCTTGGATTATCAATCTTTCAATACCAATTTTCTTACTAGATTTTATAATGGTGTGACATAATCACTTGTGTTTACATCATAGGTCATGATTTCCATTTTTGGTATGCAAGAATTTATTTCTCTTGATTAAGGCTTCTTATTCACATAATTTTCCTAGCAATGCTCATGGGAGAGTTGAACAACCTACCATCATGCCCAACATAAGAGGACTTTATCTACTTACATCATGATGTCCAGGTAAGGGTAAAAAAACCTTTCGCCATACCCATCATATAAGGACTTTGTTGTGAAAATAACATGAAGATGTTGCTCATAGACTACCATCACTTAGATGCACACAAGAATACAAAAACTTTATGTAAATAAGGAGGAACAACCTCTTAATTTTCCACAATTTTCCTACAAGACTATTATTAGAACTTCAACATAACTTGATTTTTGTATGACCAACTCATTAAAATGTTTCAATTCTAAATTGCAATTAATTTGAACTTCCTTTCATCAAAATATCTCTATTTCAGAGATGAAAGTGGTCCACTTTTACACTTAAGCCTTACTTTATTCAAGGTCATGCTGCCACATGATATTTCACTAACTACATTAGATGTTGGATAAATTAATTTTAATTTCTAAAATATCCAATTAATTATAATTAAATAATACTTCAAAGAACATCTATCTCAATCTATTGAGAACCATAATTTATATTTTATAAGCATGAGATTTTAAGCACTCCTTGAATATACAATTTATTCTTAGAGAAGGATGATGGTTGCCAATTAAAATAAAACCATCCTAATAAAATATGCATCAATCATCAATCATACTATTATGAGACCATATAAAATTATTATAAGCATATAGGGAATTTATGAGTAAACATATCCAATGCCATATTAAATATAGATGATCTTTAGAAGAAGTAGAGCATGGGGAAAATGCTTCCTATTACATCAATTATATTGTAGAAGAATAAAAATATGGAATTGTTTCTCCTTTCAATATGCCATGTCATTCATGGAAGGTTTTAATCAACTTTATGCCATGCTTATTTCATTACATAGACTCCCAGAACATTGATTCATTATCTAAGAGAAAAATATGCTAATCCATGTATGATGCTTCAGGGTTATCAACCTACCAACCAAGATATAAAGTGTAGATCAATATGCAGGAGAATCTTAGGACATCAGTCCATCAAGCAAGATAATTATTTTTGATTCAATGTATAAGTGTGTCCCTTATGACATCGGTCTGCCACTCAAATATCAATATGCCAATCAATATGTATGTGGCCCTTAGGCCATCAGTTCACCAACTAATATCTAGGTGTAGAATGAAGAGGAAAAAATAGTTGATACACTAGGGGACCTCAAGACATCTATCCACTATCCATTCCAATGCATAGAGTGAAAGAGATAGATGATACACTAATGGCCCCAAGCATGTCAAGGTAAAAAGAATATGAGAGAGTGAATATGCAGATGGTTTTTAGGCATGTCAAAGTGTAGAGAGTAAGAAATAGTTAATGTGTAAGTGGCCCTCATATCATCTATCCACCATCCATTCTAATGCATAAAGTGAAAGAGACACCTCAGTGTCTAAGACCACCATGTCTAATGGGTGAATAAGGATGGGATCTTGGACCTATATGATAGGGCCCCACCATGACCCATTTAGCTAGCATTTTCAAGCTATGTTTTCTCACCTATACTCACTCAAAGTTACATTTATACACATATTAACATATAAAATCATCAAAATAACTTTAATAAACATCAACTAATCATGTAAGTGAAAAATCAATAAAATGAGACCAAGTAGTCTCAATAATGAAATCAAGTTCAAATTAAAATTCATCAATAGATTCCATGTTTAAATAACTTAAAGAAACATTAGTTGATCAAGTAAGTGAAAAATCAACAAAAAGAGACCAAGTATTCTCAATAATGAAATCAAGTTCAAATTAAAATTCATCAATAGATTTCATTATCAACTTTTATCTCAAAACATTTGAAGTCAAGAAGAAAGAAATTTTGGTTTCCAAGTAACTTAAATAAGATATCAAACAAATTAAAATAATTTGGCAAGCACATTTAGAAAAATTCAAATCATAATAATATCACTATATATTTTTATGAACCACTCAGGGGGAGAAAGAATAAAGTAAGATGGCCTCGATGATCCATTAGCCATCTAGATAGTCAAACTACATCACCAACATAGGGGATAAGTTCTGCTTACCATTACTAACAAAATGTTCATAAGGATCCGATTACCACTTAATCATGTAATATTCATTATTTGATTGTGAGTAATGACATGTAGGAGGGGGCTAGACAACTTCCACTACACATAAAATGATACTATCAATTTAAATAATAACATGTAGGAGGGTGCTACACCACTAATGCTACATAAAATGATATAGTTGAGTAGTTGGTACCTGATGCCTCTTTAGAGGACATACTTACAATTATCCTATGTTCACCACCTACTTAGGTGTGATTTGGAATTGAAATCAAGCCTTACCTACTTTAACATGAGAATTTAGATATAATTCCACCTATAATTAGGTCCCACTTATATGTATAGACATAATATTCATAGAATGAGAGATTTAGATCTATTATTTCAAGAGAAGGGCACCTCCATAGTCACCTCCTTCTGATTCTTGCTAATATACAATGTTATATAAGTGCCTAGGGCAGTTAACTACTTTGGCTATCAAGCCCACAAGTTCTCACCATGAGATAATTTATAAGTACTAAATGTATTCATTCAAGTTATTGCCACATATATTCTTAGGAATTTAACGTGTTTATAATCTCTTCTAGGCTCTCAATCATTATTATAAGTGAAAATTTATCCATTGATTGATTTACCATCATAATGTCAAGAATGTGTAAGGTTACCTTAATCCATTCCATATGCTTCAAAACTAGGAATATATGCTTGTAACCATTTTATATGCACCCATAAATAACATTGTGAGTCAGAATATGCTCTTATATGCACAACAAGGAAAATAACAACCTAAAGTTATTTGAATATAACATGCTCTTTTCATGAAAAAATAATTATATAGAGACATGACCTGTACCAATTAGTTCCTTAGAGATTCATATTATTTCACTAATAAGATACAATATTACCACTCAATTGGTTAGCATAATTCAATATTAAATTTATACATGGATTAAGCCATAACCTCAATACCAGAGTTTTACCATATCTTGGTTCATCGAATGGTCCTAATGCTCTAAATAATAAGAGACACTTTCTTAACATTCCCATTATTTAAAAGTACATAATCAATGTATTTAGGGAAATCATAATTTCAAAAGAGAGGTCATAAAATATTTTTTATAGCTATTAGTTAAATTAGCAACACATAAGCATTAGTTCAAGCATATCAAGCCAACTTCACTAAAGTTCATGTCCTCCCATTAGCATGACAATACCTTAATTTAAGTGCATCTATCCAAGTTGGTACTTAAAATGAACAAAAAACATGCACACACACATATCAAATACCAGGGGATTCTTAACAAGAAGGTCCATTGTGATTTTAAATATAAAACATACTACAATCATTTCATGTTTTTATAAAATAATCACAATAAGTATAATAAGGATTATAAGAAAATTTAGTTCTCACAACTAGTCCATATCAAGATTTGAGTATCCCCTGATAAAGTGTTCATAGGACAATTCCATGTATAATTAACAATAGCTCCACAAATAAAACATACACATAGAGAAGGTCCAACCCAATCTCATTTTATTGAGGCCTACCCTGATCATGCGTTCAAAGATTTCATAGGTTGAGCTCATTTATAGGTAAGTTGCTTTCTATGATCCTTTAAAAGGTAGTTCCTACTCTTGTTTCAATGTTGAAACTCTATAGGTTTACCAACCTAACCATCCATTTTTCGGGGTGGAGAGGCTCCTTTTTGTAGCATAAAAACTTGGGGCAACATTTCCTCTAGCACAACCATCACTTGTTATAGGGTCTCAAGGATTTAAACATAGATTTCAACTGGTTTCATAATTTGGGAATCTAGGTAACCACCATTTGATATGCCTTTCATTCATTCTTTTTGTGACATCTTGTCTACATAATTAATATTTAATAAGGTTAGTAAGCAACATGCACCATAGTCAATTTACATAAATCATAATTCAACTAGATTTATGAAGGTACTGAACTCATGTAAAACATCCCCAGAGCTCCTGGAGTTTAACTTGAGTTCTAATACCAAAATGACATGACTATTTTTTTCCCAAAATATATGCATGACACAATAATTTTTAAACAACTAAACCACCAATCATGGATAGATACCAGAATCTAATCCATTCACAACTAGAATCTTTCTATATCCATAAGACTCATATAGGCATAAGATAATAATTCATAATCCCAAAATCCTAATTCATGTGGCCCAATACTCTAGATTTATTACTAAACTTGTGATAAATGATAATGGCTCAAATGACATTGAAATAATGGTCAAAATTTACCTTAACCATTGCTTATGTAGTTCGACTATACATGTTAGCTTTGGCAAGTTCCCTGGCCATTCCAACTTCTTTTTAGACTCATAGGCAATTTTTTCCACTTATTTCTTCTATTGTGCTACTTTTTGAAAATATCTACATGGAATTAATTTTTTACTCTCTACCATGCCACTCTACAGGACTAGTATAGCTTCTTTGGGGATTCAAAGTAGTGGAATCATGCCAAGTGGAAAAATTCCAATAATCTACTAGCTCAAAGTCTTCACTCTTGATACAAGTTCTTCTAAAATTATAGCGCAATAGGATTATACCACATGGAACCATCTCACTTAGCCACTTTCCCATGGTTTTTGTGCTTAGTAAATACATATATAGGATTAGGTTGCTAGGATGATGCGTAACATCCCATGAGCCCTCTTGCCCAGAGGCTTTAAAAACTACACAAACATCTCTCAAATAGTGGGCCACTAAGATGATGACACATGGTAGCATCTTGTGAACCTTCTTGCCCATAGGTTGTATACCTAGTAAAGTCATTTAATGGATTATAGAGTTATGATATTATGCCATATGGTAATATCCATCTATCTCGACACCAACCATACAAATGATGATGTTAATATCACTCCTAGGTTTATAAGATAGTGATACATGCCTTCCTTTGAATCACTTACCAAAACATCATGAAATTGATTAAGGCAAGATCAAATCAATAATTTAGATAAAGTAAAAGGCCACAAAAATTTCCAACTAAAAATCCTATAAGTCAAGGTACTACATAAGGGAACTTTCCCAAATGGCTATAACAAATCTTGAAATAAATGACCCCAAACTCATGGTATAACCATTTAGGATGTTGACCAACTTAGTTATGTGAAATGTGTAAGAATTAGGGTATTAGCCTTAATGGTCAAACATTCTAAACTTTCACACTTATGGCTTTGGGCTCTATGGTTTACATGGAATGCAAAGGCATTTGGGTATTAACCCAAATGACTTTAGTCCCTCTACATTTTTTTGCTCCTAAATACTACCACTTGGTAGTTCTACATAACTCCAGGGATATAGAGGCTTTGCCTTCTGGCTAATCCTTGGCATGTTAAGATCCTTATGGCATCATCTAACCAACATTAAAAAATATTGAAATTTGAATAAGGCAAAATCTAAAAGAAACTCAAAACAAAAGATACTAAGGAAAGACAATAAATTAGTTGATAAGGAAAATGACTAAGGTAAAAATCCATCAAGAGCTCAGTAATTGGCTAAGGCATGATTTGAAGTAAAACACAAAGATGACTCTATAATTAAAAATATAAGGAGCTAAAATATACATGCCTATGTTACTATTATCGAGTCCTGAGAGAAGCCAAAGCTTGTTAAGAGTAAAGAGCATGATTATAAACTAATAAAATCATTGTTTTAGATAGTTTATCAAATTAATTCAAGGTGAGTCTACTCAATCCAATGTATCTACAAGAATGGATTGCTACAATACATAATTTTATGTGGTCTTTAGCTGGTTATGCATCCAATAATGACTTAAAGACTTACTCCTATAATTAGACTACCAGGTTAACTACGAATTCCATTAAGGTGTAGGTGGTTTAAACCAATCTAAGGTTTCAACCTTATTAAAATAATTATAGGATAAGTAACCTATATAAAAATCTTCCATATAATTAATTGATCTCACTATTGGTAGGGTTTATTACACAGAGTATAACTTATCTACAAATTCCCAAAGGGAACCTTCATAAAGCATCCTTTCTATCCAAAATAACACCATAAAGATTTACTAAGATAACTATATTATTATTCCCAATAACCAGCCATAACTTATGAATATTTATACTCATTCTTTCACAATCTCAATCCAAATAAAATAACCATAAAAATTATAAGGAGATCCATAGGCATAATAAAGAACTATTCTCAATAGAGATATAATCAAATAAATCACTATATTTTATTTGAAAATATATAATACCAAAGGTATTTATTTATTTCCATAATGACTCCTTATCATTGGTCTAAATACAACACTCCTAACTAGTTTAAGACTCTTTTAAAAAAAAGGGTTCGACACAAGACAACATAGTATTTATTCATGACTAGCATAAATATACCAGAAACATCAATGATTAATTCATTTAAACAAGCTATATTGTTATTCTCAATAATAATATCCTAAATTTTTATTTAGCTCCCACTCATTCTTAGATAAGTTTAATTCCATTAACTATTCTCAATCAGATATAAATAGATGCATAATGCTTAAAATACCATCCAGTCATGATAAAGATTTAAAAAAGGAAATATTTCTACCAATTTATTTGAAAGTGCTACTAAGGCTATCTTTTTATACATAAAAGACTCTTTCTAATATCTTATAAATAAATAACTCATAAGTAGTTACATCTTAGTTTAAATTTGAGGTTTCAACAAATAGAAAACAAATGCTTTAATCCATAGTTGAAATATTATCCAATCACTCTCTTTATAATAATATTACTAGCATGTTGGCTTATAAATCATTAAAAATACATCATATTCCATCCATTTATTTACATAAATAAAAATCACATTTATATTCTTGATTAAATAAATGAATTCCATTTAGAATTCAATGATGCTCCTTGTTTACTCCCAAGTGTCTACTGGCCATTAGAAGGAAGGCTCACTACCCAACCTTTTATCATCTTTAATTTATTGCTCTAGAAAACCTTGATATAAAGACTTCCAATTCTAAGCATGCTTATATAACTTGGTAAGGGCAAGGGTGGATATCTAAGCAAAGCTGTCTTAACACAAGAGAAATAACATGCAACACATATATTCCTATTCCTAATTCTTACCCAAAGAGATTCTAGTCCCAAATACAAATGAAAAATAAGAATTTAAATGATCATATAAGTGAATATAAGCGTTCATAAATATAAGTCAAGCAAACAAGTACTTATAACATAATAAGGTTCACTAAAATATTGGAGTAACAAGAGGATGTATCACTCTATTGCTTCCTGCCAATGGTCATGGGAGGTTTAGACAACCTACTACCATGAACATATTATTCATAGACAACCAATGCATTATGTCACCGTAACATTAATACAATTAAATCAACAAGATAAAACATCTAAAACATGCAAAGAGGAATTCAACCTCTCTAAGGCCCTCAAATGGACAAGCACTACATGATGGACAAAGCAAAACCATGGGCAAATAGTAAGATTGGAAGACTAAACCAAGTGGTATTATTATCCTAAAATCAAAAGAACAAATAAAGAATACAATAATTTCATTCCCAATGAGAAGAAAAAACATAAGTTATTAGGAATCCCACCTATCAACCTCTAGACCACCTAGGTGTTATCCTTTAGTTATCTAGACTTGGCTCACTTATCCTATGGTTTGTATCTGTTACTTGTCATTATCTTATGCTACATCTAACTTCTTTTCAAATTAGAAAAATAAGACTTGAACTAAAAGAGCTTGAATTATTTACATAGACATCTGAGCAATAACCAACCACTAACCACTTGCCAACCCATACATCATAAAAATACATTCTTTCCCATGTCCCATTAATGGGCATGGTGGCTTCTAATGATCTTGTGGTTGCCTTTTAGACTCCCTTACATATTTTACAACTTGATCCTAGTATTAAGGAAATAAAAGGAAGATCTACTAATTTGCAAATATATATTCTAGACATTGGCTACAAGATCTTTAGGTTAGGTGACAACAAATTTTACCAACTAGGATTAAACGTCAGCTACCTAATCAAATGTTACATCTACTAGGTGGTAGACTAAGGAACTGAATACCTAACAAGCGTTTAGGACCATTTTAATGGTATAAATTTTTAGTGATATAACCATGTTTGGAATAGTCTCTTTCCATCATTTACCTTTTTCCTATTCCTACACACTTATTATACCCATGAAATTCATTGTCCTAATAGCCAATGCTTGAAATCATAAGCATGCTATATCATTTACTTAAACTAATGTAATTATATTTATTATTAATTAATAAGGTCATGAAGTAATATTTTTATAACACCTAATGCATATTTAATTTAAATTAAAGCTTAAGTTAATAATTTGACCATTGCTTAGGGAACTATTACCATTTTCATGATCTACTCACCTTGCAATTAACATCACCAAGGGAGTATTAACATTGATCTAGCATAGTCACATTGTTTACTCATGAGGGGACTTAAAATAATGGTAATGGAATTGTGATTGGCTATAATTCTTAAGTTTAATCATGAATAATATTAGCATGCCTTTGATAAGGCATACACTTATTTACATAGACACAAGAATTAGCTTCCATAGTGGGCTAGTAATACCTAGTATGTAGGATTTTTTTATCAAGGACTGATGTATTACTATGGCCCCCACAAATTCTTTCATATACTTCATTAAGCATTAATTTTGACTCTACCAAATCTAAACAATAATGCATAGTTGCATCATATCCTCTATGATAGAGTGTGGCACCAACTATGGTCTAACAAGAGCTATGACGAATGAAGGCTCTTCATTTATTAAAAGAAAGGTTAGGAGGGATAATGTTGTCATGGCGTTAGGCATATATTTTGATGTAGTTCAAGGTGTACTAGGACCAACAATGATACATATCATTTCAGATGATGGATGATTGTTAGCTAGCCTCAAAAGATGTTTGATAAGAATTTGGTAAATAAGAATGTGATCCATAATTGATATTAATGAATCAATATTTTCCATCACATCAGTAGTCTTATTGTTGGCCCTTAGAATCTGCTAAAACTGAATGTGATCAAAGTTTTATATTATATCATCCACCATTTTCTTATACAAAATGATTTTATCATCTTTTTTATAGTACTGATCTATTGCCTAATTGATAATGAATTAAGAATCTCAATGAACATGATATGCTTGATGTTCCATTGTACTGCTAGCTGAAGTCCTATGAAAAGTGCTTCATATTTTTATATGTTATTAGTACACATGAAACTGATATAGAATGCCTTAGTAAAAATATCCCCTTGTGATGTTAGGAACATAATGTTATCTCTAGATCTTTAAGAACTATTGGAACCATAATAATAGAGTGTCCAGTGTTTCAGCTTAGAAGAAGTGTCCTCAAGATTCATGATGGAATCATCAAGAAAATTAAATAGGATGGTTAAGTATATGATAGGGGTGCTTCTACAAGCTGATCAATAAGAACTTTCCCCTTAATAGTATTTTGATGCACATACTCAATCTCAAGTTCACTTGAAAGGATTATCTATTGGTCCATGTGACCTATCAATACTACCTTCAAAAGTAGGTAATTGAAAGGATCTACTTCAAGAAATAATGATGGTCTTATTATTAAGAATGTAGTGTCATAATTTTTGGGTAGCAAACACCATTAATACACAAAAAATTTTAATGGTTGTGTAATTTTTTTCATATATGACCAATGTTGAGCTAAAGTTGTACATTGATCTTTCTTTCCTTTGTGTAGGTGGAGCTAGAACAAGTGGATTAGCTAGATAACATTTCAAATGCTCAAAGGCCTTTTGATAATATGAATTCCATGAAAACATGGTTCCTTTATTTATATTATGAATGAAATTATGGTATCAATCTACTAATTGATATATGAAATCCTTGATAGATTAGACCTTGCCCTATAAGCTATAGAGCTATTTTAAATTGAAAGGTTGAGGAATTATGGTAATGGACTTAACCTTGGCTAGATTGACTTCAATGCACCTTAGAGATATGATGAATCCTAGAAATTTTCCTAAATTAAAACCAAAAACACATTTATCAGGGTTAATCCTTACTTTGAATTCACAAAAGTGTTTAAATATTCTATGTAACAACTTTAGATGTGTTTCTCTAGTCTTATATTTTCCTAGGATATTATCAACATAATCCTCAATGATATCATGCATCATGTCATGAAAAATGATAGTCATTTTATGCTAGTACATGGTGCCAACATTTTTTAGGTTAAAAGGTGTTACCTGATAATAAAATGTTCCCCATGAAGTGGTGAACATTGTTTTGTATTGGTCCTTAGGTGAGCTATTAATCTAGTTATATTTGGATAAACCATCCATAAGAGACCTCATCTCATATCTAGTCATGGAATCTACAATCATATAAATATTAGGTAAATGATAGTCATCCTTAAGATATGCCTTATTAATGTATCTGAAATTGGTAAATAGTTGGATTTCGTATAGCTTTTTTTTATAAGAACTATGTTAGATATCTACTTTGAATAATCAATAGGATGAATGCATCCCACCTTGAATAATTTCTTCAATTCTTTTTTGAAAATAATGGATATACAAGGGTACATATTTATCAATTTATGTTTAATCATCTTGGCATCAAGAAGTACAACAAGGTGATTTACAACCAAGATGTGATCAAAGCCTAGAATATTTGAATAACACCATGCAAAAATTCATACAGATTCCTAAAAGAGAGTATTAAGAGCTTCACACTCCTCTTCAATGAGGGATTATCCAAGTTTGAATCATTTGGATCATTAGTTATTCTAATAATAACTTTAGTGGTGTCTTCCACAAGCAATGTGGAATCATCTTCTAAGCTATTTAGTAGAATGGTACAATGGTCTTCATCTGTGTCTGGTGGGTCAAACCACTCATTGATTTCTTGCAAGTAGGAAGAGTCTAAATCCCCAAGATATAAAAAATGCCATTTGGAAAAGGGATATAGATAATATTTAATAATTTTATTAAATTTTTGTTGTCATCCTAAATTGATTTTTAATGGCAAGGAGGTTCTAGAACTCAAAGAGGCCTAGGATTCATTTGAGAGAGGGTGAACTTATTTATCAAATGGCAACTAAAATAGTTTTTCACCATGGGATTTGTATTTATTTTTACTTTTACCCTATTCAAAAATTTCCTTGAAGAGGTTTTCAATTTGGGACCTCAATGTTTAATTTTCTCTTTCTTTTTTACCAAAGAAGTTCACCTACTCCTCAAAATAGAAAATATGGTCTAGTGCAATGGAAAATCCTTATTTATGATCACTAAAAAACACGTTATCTCTGAGGCCCATGAATTCATATATTGATTCATAATTATATAAATAATCTAATGGTACATATGCATCTTGTTGGTCCCAATTAATTGAATGAGGATGATGGAGGAAAATAAGGGAACATGATGGCATAATTGTTAGGGTACAAATAGTGCTAGGTTTGAATAGGTTAGTTTCATCAAACTGATTGTAAATTTTATAGTATGAATTTGTGTCACTATCAATTTTTTTGGTTTTATATGATAAATAAAAGTCACTTGGGATATCTAAGGGTCACCCATAGATAAATTATATCCAATGCCTTGAGTTCCCTTATGCTTGGCAAGTAATACTAGATCAATAGTTCATTGTTATGTTACCCCTAATCCTTTGACTTTGTAAGCATGGTGATCCATTATCTATTTAAGGATAGGATAATTTTTGATTTGATAAAAAAATATAAAATTCATCATTGTATATCTAAGAATCATCACAACCGACTTTGATATACTCTTGTTCTTGTTAAGTGGATTTGATAAAAACCAATTGTCCTATCTGAGGAGAATTATTCTTCTTGTACCATTCCATTTTATGGATTTTATTTTGAGGTATATCATATGATTTTTTCATCTTATGAAACTTGTATATATGAAATTCATTTCCAATTTTATAATCCCTAAGCCTATTATTATGAACAGTGAAGTGATTAGCTATTTCTATAAGTAGGGTAGCTGAAGTGGAAACAAATGTGCTTAGATCCACATAATTATATTTTGGTGGCTGATCAAATACCTCCTTGAACTTTTTTGGAATAGGTTATAAGCCAAATTAATAGTTATATATCTCATATTCTAATTTTATATGTTTTCAAAATTGATATGACTATTGGTCACTAGGAATGTAACTTCTAGTCCAGAATGGGATGAACTTCATGCACTAAGTAAGGAAAGATGGCATGGCACACACTTCATGAATACATGATCACCAAAGTATAAATTTATATGATAATTTAAGGTCTAGGACATGGCACAATGTATCATGGGTTAAAGGCCCCATGAAAATTGGTAAATAAATGGTACATTGCCTCACATTCCTCATTATCCTACACTTTGATGGTAATGGTGTCTAACTAAAGATCTTTGGCTATGTAACCCAAATTTTTGACCAACTTTAAAGTTACAATGTTGAATCTTAAGCCATTGTATATGATTAATATTTTGATCTTGTGACAAGTAATTATGGCCTCTATGTACAATAGGTTATTATGCAAAGGTCGAAGGGATGACATGCCCATTTGATCAAAGGTAAGTTATTGGCTAGAGCCAAATGACTCATAAGAGTTTAAAATTTATCAGGTGCAATTTTGATTGGGGCCTTTGAATAACTTAGAAGTGTATTTAATATTTTCTTATGGAAATCAAATGTATGTAATATATCTGAAATAGAAATCTATGCAAATATTTTTTGCAATTGTTCCACAATATCATAGATTTTATCATCACTAGAGATAGTTGGCTTAGTTTTGTGAGGTGAAGGACCTTGAATAGGATGATTAAAATAAGAAGGTACATGACCTTGAATGGTAACCTTGGCACATTAGGTTGTGACCATGAAACCTCAATTTGGTGGAGGGTTACGACAATTAGATGAAAGTGGATGAGAACCTAGTATAGTAATTCTTGGTCATTGATTATCATTGGGGCTATTATGAACCAAAGAAGGGTCACCAAAAAATAGAGGTAGAGGTATGAGAATGGACACAAGAGGTCTACAAGTACTATTAGTAGTTGGTTTGATCTTAATGATAGCTACACATCCACTTGTAATATGACCTATACAATTGTATTTTTAAGGGAGGTTATTGTAGTTAGCTTAGGTATGATGACCCTAATTTTGTTAATTTTTTGGAAACCTATTCTAATTTTAGTTATAGGTTTGATGTTGGTTTTGATTTTGATTTTTGGAGTTATGTTGTGGAAGGGGTTCTAATATATACCTAGATTTTGATTATATGTCATAGCCATATTATGCAACTCTATTTCACCATTTTAAATAAAGTCTTTAATGAGATGCTAAATCTATACACATATATGAATATAATTTCATTTAACTTGATGATAGTCACTAAAATCATTTTTGTTATACCAATCAGGCTTAGGTTGATTTATAGGAAAATGTATTAGTACTCTTTAGATGATCATGTTGGCTATGACTAATTTTTTAAATACCATCTCAATAGGCTCATCTAAATCACTAAAAGGTCTACAACAAGAATGACCCATTCTTGGAGGTTGCCTTTGTAAAGTGAGTTGTTGATTTGGAGGGTTTGTTTAGATAGGTGGTGGTTACACCATTTACACATGTATAAATTTAGTCACTTCATCTCCTACAATTTTTTTTTTCATATTAAAGGGTCTAGGCTTTTCTAATGTACTCACTTATGCTTATGCAAGATCTTGTGCATGAATTTTGTTTTACATTTAGATCTGAGAGTAAATTTTAATAATTCCCTTATAAATGAGTGCTTGCTCAATTTACAATCCTTTAATAATGATTTATTCAAATACCTTGGCATAATTGAATTTGAGATTATGATCCATATCAAAATGAATATTATACATGAATATTAAATTTAGTTGTATGATAGGGAGATTATGTGGAATTCGGATGGCCAATGTGCACCAACATTAAAGATAATTGGCCAAGACTTTTCCTCCTATTTATTTATCTTGACATAAGTCAACCATAGTTAACTTATGTTCTAGATTATAGGATAAATATTGTATGAACTTCTGAGACAAGTCATCAAAATTTTCAATAGAATTATTAGGTAGAGTAATGAATCAGTCTAATCCTTACCCTATCAAATTATAGGGAAACATGTGAAGTAAGTATATGTTATTACAAGTGATTTTTTGACATGTGATGGAAAAATCCTTTAAATGTTACTTTGGATCATCTTTCCCTTTGTATTTATCAAAATTGGGCATCTAAAAGTGACACATGAGAGGTACTTTAATTTAGTTCATGTCAAACAAATAAGAAAATATATCATCAAGCTTGAATTTTTTACTCTGATTACTTATTTCAATGACTGAAAGTGCATTTTTAACTTATTACAAATATTGGAAGGTAGGACTGGAATGATATGGAGTATGCACATTTTTTTGGGTGGTTGAAGGTGTATTACCTTGATTTTGGAAAGGAGGTAAAATATACTATAGGTAAATTTTAATGTGATTGGCTCTAATAGAAATAGTCAATCTTGGATTAGAGTGGTATTGTTGATATGGTACTTGTTTTTTATATAACACTTGTTGAGAATGGTTTTTATTTGGATAAAATTGAGGCTTGAATAGAGGAATTTTTTGTTTAATATTTAATGGTACTTGTTGGAATTGGAAATGGACTTATTATTCATTAGTAGGAACTCATTGTATAAGAGGAACTTGTTGTTGACTTGAAGAAGGCCCTTTGGATAATAGGAACAAGTTGATGATTCATCAGTCCTTATCATAATGGAATGTTGGTTTCCACCTATTGAGGTGGGGTATAATTTGGTACTTATCAGAGTGGAGAATTGGCTGCCCCTTATGGAGGTAGGGCACTAGTTGCCACTTGATGGGGTGTAGTATTTTAATTTTTTTTATTATGGCTTAAGTGTGATAGTAATTTGTTGTAGCAAGGTAATCAAAAAATTGGAAGACGTAACTTGTGGGGAATATGGAATAACATTTAATTATGTTTTAGACATTACTTAATGTGGGTTAAAATAGGCCATTTGAGAATTATCCACCATATGTTGGGTAGAGTCTACAAGGACCTTTGAGTTAACTAATTAGTTAC
This sequence comes from Torreya grandis, assembly GCA_037957365.1. Lineage (NCBI taxonomy): Eukaryota > Viridiplantae > Streptophyta > Pinopsida > Cupressales > Taxaceae > Torreya > Torreya grandis. The sequence goes on from JARHVA010006584.1 coordinate 34,556, forward strand.
TAATTTGGTTTCAACTAGAGGTATACTAAACAATTTTGAAATTATTGTATTTTTATCAAAGGGATCCAAGTTTTGCATTAGATGATTTAACAAATATAATGGTTGTTTCATTGGAAGATTAATTTCTAACAATGTAGGATTTTGAACTTGGAGACTATTAAATGAGTTGACTAAAATATCCAAGGCCTATTTAGCCTATTGTATATGTGAAGAAATAAGTTAGATTTTTGTGGAAGGATCAATTAGTTAAACTTTTCCTTTATTTGACACTACCAAGGCCTAGTTAAAAGTGGGATCTTGGATAGTAGTTACTTGACTTTCTAGTAATGTAATAGGTGCTTTTTTGGGTACTCTAACTAAATATTGTATGTTTTTCATGGGAAAATCTAGAGGAAATTTTGCATCCATTTCAAACAACCTAATAAGATGTTCATATTTTTTATCAAATAGTTATCTACAAAATTAATATTGCCTATATTCATCATTAGGCAGTATGTTTTCAAGGTACATTAGATTCGGTCTCTATTCAATGTCAAGCATAAGTGTAGTTAGTATAATTGGAAGAAATGGATTATGTATTTCAAATTTAATATTGTATAACACATTAAAAAGATATGGTTAATCATCCTCATCTTCTACATAATGGTCATATCCTTAGGGGTTGTAAACCACTGCCTCATCAAATGAGAGGATATAGATGGGCCCACTACATGTGTATCTAGGAATGGTTATGTTTATGATCTTCAATTTTACAAGAGGTTTGGTCACCTTATAAACTTAGATAAAATTGGTAAAAGGTACTTGTAAATTAGTCCAAGGTAAAGTGTTTCAATTGTGTTTAATATACCAATCAAAGGGTATACCAATGTCAATAGTTTCAACAAGTAAAGGGAAGTTCTTTTTAAGAGGATGTATCCATAAATTTTAAGTTCAAAGGTTTAAAATAAACAATGATTAATGGGTAAGATATTGGGAACATTTAAATTTGAGGCACTTACAATGTGAAAAAGTTTCAATCATGGAAATTTTCCTTTGTTCATAAGGAAATAAGACTTAAAATGTGCAAAGTATTGGAACAAGAATTATAAACTTAGTCTTGAAATGTTGAAGGAAGATCTAAACATGGTTTAGATATTAATAATCTAAAATGGGTTAATATTTACACAAATTAAACTAGACTTGGAACTTGGCTTTGAATTTGGAACCTTAAAGATTTAAAATTAGAAGTAAAAGGAAAATTGGGATTAACACTTGGTTGTGAACTAAATAAAATTGTATGATGCACAATTTGACAAGAATTTTTGTATTGAAATTAATAACTTGTTTGTTTAGCAATTTGAAAACAAAGACACATTATTATGGGCACTTGAACTTGTACTTAGGTTTGAACTAATTTGAATGGAATAATGGCATAAGTTTGACAAGAACTTAGGATTGGAACAATTAGATCAAATAGGATAAGTAGCTAACCAAGTAGATTGATTTAATAGTTTTGAGAATATTGGAGTATTATTCCTAATTTGGTTAATGTTCTTAGTTGACTAAATTAATAAAATATATTATAATAGTTAGAGTATTGATTTATATAATATATTTGACTTTCATAGCTTTATAAAATGGTAATAAAAGAGGAGAAATGCAACTTAGATTAAATAGGACTAATATAGCTGAGACAAAATCTAGTACTAGTTGTCCAAGACTGACATTATCACAAATCAAGATATTGTTTTCATTCAACAAAAGGATAAGAGTGCTGAAAATATGACACTTCAAGGTCTGATGTTATAGTCTAGGTCCTAGTGCTATTTTCCAAACTAGTCATAAAGATCTTAGTTTTTTGGGTTTGGTCTATTATCCCTGTATTAGTCTACTTGTGAAATTTCAAGTCTTGAATATTGATGAAGCTCCTTGTCAAGATAATTTAATCTTCAACCCTAGATATTCTTTATGATTAAAATTGAAGGAAAACTTTGAGAAAGAGGGGGGGTTAGTGTGTATAATATGCACTGAACATGTATCCACACCCCTTATGTGGGCATGCTACCTACATACTAATAATCTAAAGATGGATCAAGCCATATGTAGTTCTCTCACTTAATGTTCTTTGTGCAATAATGTAATAAAGATGCAAAAATGCTAAACTAGGTGTGCTTGAGGTGGTTGGCGACTAGTGTGAGGGTTTTAATGAGCTTGTGGTGGTATTGGCTAGCTGTATGTAGAGAATAGGGAAAACTACCTTAGTGGTTTTACTTTTATTCTTTTTTTACTTTGTGATAATTACCAATCCATGTTAATGAACTTTGAATGGGCTGTTATATAGATCTATTGGTCATGGGTTAAATGTAATCACACTAGGTTGACGCAATAAAAAAGAATCAAGGAAAAATGGTCACTTAGGATCAAAATGTGATTGGATAAGAGCACTAGAAAGGAGACACCCTAGGTTCTAACACTATATTCCACCCCAAATGATCCTATCTGATAGGATCAAGACCTAGGGGGATGGAATAAGCATGAAAAAGGGTCCTAGATAAGCTAGAATGAGGTCTCAAAAGCCTACAAATGATTAGGAATTAGAGAAAATATTCCTATAAGGGTCATGAGAACATGAAAGAGGGACCTATGGATTGGGTGTCATAAATCACACTCAAGCTACCAAATTTAAGATTTTATATGACTACATTTGCCCCCCTTTATTCTAGTAATGCAACAAAGTGAAATACTAGGATAAAGGAAAAATAAAAAGCATACCTAAACTTACCTACAAGGGTGAAGCCCATGAATCAATGTGATGCTAGGTGTGTGTAGGGAGAACACATCATGAAGTGAAAATCTATAAGAGATAAATAAAGAGTAGATGAGTTCTTACTAAATATGCTATAATTAAAATAAGAACATACAGAGCTGGGTAAGAAAGAGAGGAAGAGAAAGTAATGAATACACCTCATCTGGTATGAAAACTAATACAAAACCTAATGTGATGTTGAGTGATGCTAGATGTGTTAGATATGCTAGGTATGTGTTGTACCAAAAGTAATATCATTAATGGATCTGAGTGCTCAATTCCCATAGAGTGGATCAAGAATGTAAAGGCTAGCCATTTGGCTCCATCATCACCCATTAAGTGAAGCTATGTGATCATGTGTGTGTTAATCAATGTTTGTAATGTGTGTCCAATCCCTCTAAGTATGTGATTCAATACTATAAAGGATAGCTAGTCCTTTGGCTCCATTATTACCCCATGAAGTGAAGCTATAAACTGATACTAGTATGAATGTGTGTCCTATGAGGTGACTCTTAAATCCCATGAATACTTTGAAATCTTTACAATGTGTTATGGATAGTTAAATGTGTACTAGAAACTAGGCCAATCTTGGCTAACTTAGAAAAAAGGTGGAGATTAGGCTTGTATGAAAGCCACTTCAAAAATAGGTAATATACTTATGTGAAAGCCAATAAAAAATGATGCCAACCACCCAAAAATGGAGTAAGGCACACAAATGATAAGAATTCCTAGGTAATATGCTAAACTTAGAAAGAAAAGAAGACTAATTTACCATGCATAATGCCCCCAATCATTCATATTTGTAACATGGATATTGATCTAGAAGTTATACCAACTACCTGATCTGAAACTAGAAGTGAAAGCCATCATGCTACACAAGATGCCCCTTATATCTAAATTCTTTAAGAAAACTATAGTGCAACTACTAAATTTGAATTGGTCTCTATGTACAAAACTATAGTTGATCTTACCTTTCTACCTATTTCTAGCAAATTTGGGTTTTTTTTTGGATAGGAACACCAAAAATAGGACACCCTAGTGTTTTATGTTGTTGTCCATATCTGACACTATTGTCATTTTCTAAAATTAAAGACTTTTTTGGAATCATCACTATTTTTCTAGTCTATTCTACTTGGTTTGACCTTTGATTACTATTTTGAGTTTTCTGAAAACTAATTTTTTTGATTGGTGGGAGTTCTAATCTTTGTGACAAAACCCTTATTTATTGCCCCTCTTTTGAGGGTAGGAGTGAACACCCTATAATGACTTCCCTCAAAATAAAGAGCCCTAAAAGTGTGTTATGCTATGAAATACATGATATATCAATTATAATCGATAATATATCTCAAGATATATCATGGTTTGTATTGGATATTTTTAGATCAACAAGGGTATGCCTAGATAGATATAACAATGTAATAGAATGTGTAATGTATTGAAATAAATCTATAGATGTTATTTATAAGTTATCAAGGACGGATGGAGCATGATGTCCATCATGACATGTAAGAAATCAAGATAATGTATGATGTGGATCATAGCATTACAAATAGTTGAGAAGAAAATAATCAACAAACACATAAGGCAAGAAGCAAGAAGCATACAAGAGTGGCCAAGGGTCCAAAAAAATAAGGGACACGGGCACATGTCACTCAGACTGGAAAGTAGGCATATAAGGCATGTTCAAATCCCACATATACATATAATTGAAAATAATCAAGGTTGTCATGAGGGCCACAATCATATAGAAGAGTACGAGTAAATTACATTGGCAAATTTTCAAGGCATACACAATAATATAAGCAAAGGACATTGGAAAATGTCCTAAGGCACATATAAGAGACAAAATAAGAACTGATAAATGTAATCATATCTAGCTACATAAATCAAGAAAGGAAGGCATGTAATATACTACAAATAAAATCACCTCCAATTAATCAAAGAAATACATGAAAGTATGCAATATATGGAGTACAAAACTATGTATATGCTAAGAAACACACAAATTCTATATACTAGTGAATGCCAATAGAGTAATATGTGTAAGCTAATAAGTAATGTACATCAACATGATAACTAGAGTGTGTGATATAGGAATGACATAACCTGGATGGTGTAGTCATGTAGAAAATACTCTTAATGGGTAGATATATTTATGTATGTCTCATATATATAAGTAGGATGTTACCTCAAAGGGTAGATTAAATTAATCAAAGATCTGGATGTCATTGCACACACTCAAAGAAGATCAATTAAATCATGGTAATGTAGATAAATCAATAAAAAATAGCATATAATAACTAAATGTAAGTCTAGCATGGTAGTAGAAATGTAAAGCATAGAGAATGCATACAATTGAAATGTTTTTGAATATTTGAATGTTTTTTTATTTTTTATTTTGTATTTTTTTTGGAATTTTTGACATATAAGCTATGTAAAATCAATCATGATGAGACTATGTACAATAAAAACTAAGAAAATATGTACAAGTAAGCAAAAATAAACTATGTACAAGTAATTTGAAATAAATCTATATACAAGCAAAACTGAAAAGAAATGATACTAAATGATGAGTCTCATGGGAGACTCCTTATCATCATGTCCTATATAAAAAATAATAATCATGTGTGATTGTGAATCATGAGGGAATGGTTATGAATATAACTTTGAATATTTTGATTCATTGTTGTTATCTTGAAAATCATAATACCATGTATTATTCCACTTATCATTATCATCTTGATTTTGAACCAATGTAATGCTAGTGTTGAATTTTTTTGTATCTAGATCTTTTCCTTTAATGAATTATGTTTGTGAATGATTTTCCTTAGGATGTTCAATAAATCTAAAACATTGGTGACAAACATTATCAACTACTATAACATGAGTAGTGATGCCTTGAGCATGCTTTCCTAACCCTTGACCTTGATAATCAAACTATTGTAGATATTTTTGACCAAACCCATACTATTTTTAAATTTGAGCTCATTTTGGAGAGGTATATTTGCATATTTTTCATGCTTTACTTATGCATGTGGTATTTTTTATTTCTTTGAGTTTTATTTTTGATCCTTTTGTTGTTATAAGTTATGCTTTGGTAACTACTTTTATACTATTTATGAATTTGACCCTTTGTGAATGTGTTCCTATGTCACTGTGGATTGCTTGAATGATTGACCTTATATAAGATATTCATTAGTATTTATATATTTTATATGTTTTTTCAATGCCAAAAATGAATTTGTATGATTCCCATACATTCTATGATATGCACAATAATATCTAGATCTTCTTACTGGATGTAGATGAAATAGTTTGATCAAGTTATATTGAATCATTTCCATTAGTACCTCACTTGAACTCTTAGTTGATATTTGAATGATTTTTCAATCACTATTTATAGAGTTAATTTGTTTTTCTTTTTTATTTTGATATGTAACATTAATTGTAACCAATTGAGTAGGTGAAGGTGCATATACATGATTGGCACTAGGGTGCTTTTGAGGCTTTTGTATTATAATATGATTTTCCAATGTTATGATTTTTTCATGTAATAACTAATTATAAAATTGTAAATATTAAATTAACTTTCTCATTATGGTTATTTTATCCTTTAGAGTCTCACAAGTGTAAACCCTAGTTGCTTTTTATTGAACATGCAAGCACATATGTTGAAGAGGTTTTGAAGAAGCTATAGGCTAAATGTATGCATTAGGAATAATAGTATAGGCTGCCTCACCTTTTTGAGGGGTGATAACATGAACCTGGTTAGATGGAAAGTAGTTATCACCCTCTTGGGGGAGAGGATGAGGAGAAGAAAATTATTTCCTGTGCATAAGATATGATATTGAAAGTTGACAGGTGGTTGTTAGCTTATGCAATGGATCCTCTTGGTATAAACCATGTATGTGGGATAACATGCTTTTAATCAGAGCTATAATTTGTATAATAATATGTTTATAAAGAGAATTCCAAATGAGAGGTAAAAATCAAGGGATAGAGAACATAAAATTATGCATTAATGCATAATTTTTTTTGGCATGTGATATGATATTTCTAATGTATTTAGCATGATAAACTTGAAAATTTTCCATATGAGAGATAGAAATCAAGGGATATAAAGCATGAATTGGTGAATTAATGTATAATAAACTTTGACATGTGCTATGATACTTTTAATGTGTTTAGCATGATATACTAGAATTTTTTTCCATATGAGAGATAGAAAGTAATTAATGAAACCTTATATTAAAGACAAGTAAACATTACTTTGAAAGAGAGGGATCATATTATGTGTAACAATAATTTCTTAATATCATCCCATATTTTGAAAAATAAGCATGAAATACAAATAATAAAGCATTGTAATAAAATATGTTAAACTTCATCATTCATGTACATGATAGGACAAAGTATGGTCTCCTTATTATTTGCAAGAAATGCAAGAAATATGTGTAAATAAATGAGATCCATTTTTTCTATTTTGTGAAATCTAATTTTAGATGTAAGGTGATATATAAATAAAAAAAAAGGGACCTAGTATATGTAACTAGGGTTTTAAAAAATGATATTTTAAAAATTACTAAGGAATTTAAAAATTTAATGTGAGTTCTTGATTTAAATATGTAGGTAAAAAATCAAAAAAATATTGGAAAAATCTTGATTTAAAAGGACATAGTATGTGCAACTAGGGTCTAGAAGAAAAATAATTTTTTGAAATTACTATGGAATTTTAAAATTTTTATTGAATAGGCAAGTAAAAAATAAAAAAATATTATTAAAATCAGAAAAGAATTAACCCTAGGGTTTCTAGGGCTTTTATGCATAAACAAAGTAAGTCAAGTTCACGACATGATTTAACAATTTTAAGAATATTGGAGTATTATTCATAATGTAGTTAAAGTTTTGAGTTGACTAAATTAGTAAAATATATTGCAATAGTTAGAGTACTTATTTGTATAATTTATTTGACTTTCATATCTTTCTAAAAATAGTAATAAAAGAAGAGAAATACAACATAACTTATAAAGGACTAATACTACTAAGACAGAATTTGGTACTAGTTTTGTGGGGACTAGGACACTATCACAAATCAAGATATTAATTTAATTAGGTGACAATATTGGAACACTAAAAACATGACACTTTGGGGTCTGGTGCTATAGTCCAAGTCCTATTACTATTATCCAAACTAGTCACAAAGATCTGAGTTTTTTAGGTTTTATCCATTGTCTTATATTATTTTACCTTTAAAACTTAAAGTTTTGACTATCGATGAAGCTCTTTGTAGAGGTGATTTAATCTCTAACCCTAAATCTTCCTTGTTCTTAAACTTGAACGAAAACTTTGATAAAGAGGGGGGGGGGGGGGGGGTAGTGTGTGTAATATGCACTAAACATGTATCCACACCCCTTGTGTGGGCACACTGCCTACATATCAATACTTAGAATAGGGATCAATCCATATGTAGTTCTCCCACTTGATGTGCTTTGTGAAATAGTGTAATAAATATGTAAAAATACTAAACTAGGTGTGTTTGAGGTGGCTAGGGACTGGTGTGAGGGTTTGAATGAGCTTGTGGCTATATTGGCTGGTTATATGTAGATAATATGAAAATTTTATTTAGTAGTTTTAATTTTATTCTTGCTCTACTTTGTGATAATTGCCAACCCTTATCAATAAACTTTGAATGGGATTTTATAGAGATGTATTGGTCATGAGTTAAATGCAGTCATTCTAGGCCGACATAATAAAGAAGAGGAATCAAGGAAAAATGGTCACCTAGGCTCAAAATGTGATTGGATAAGAGCATTGGAAAGATGACACCCTAGGGTCCAGTATTATAGTCCACTCTTAGTGATCCTATCCTATAAGCTTGAGACCTAGGGGGATGTAATAAGCATGAAAAAAGGGTCCCAACTAAGCTAGAATGAGGTCTTGAAAGCCTATGGATGAATGAAAATCAGCAAAAAGATGCCCAGAAGGGTCATGAGAGCATACAAGAGGGACTTATGTATTGGGTTTCATAAACCACACTCAATCTACCAAATTAAAATTTTTATATGACTACATAGACAATGTTACTAATTTTATTTATATGAAAATTTGAAAGCATAATGCCTCTTTGTATGAGGGATCATGTGTTTCGGTTTTGGACTAAGAACTTGGTTTTTTTTGCTTTCAAATAGTCTTGTGAATTTAACATGGGTTTTAACAAAAAATCACTCTAAGTAATCACATGAAAACTAACATGGGTTCTAATATAGTCATTGAGTCCTTTCAATCTACATTTTTTTAGAGGATAAAATTTAAGGTTCATAAAAAATGAATTAATTATTATGTTTTATTGATAGGGTTTTTAAGCCCCCCTTATCTCAAAATTTTGTATGTAAAAGGAAATATTTAGGGCTATTAACCTTTCACCCCTATGTAAGTGATTTATCCATGATAAAAGTGGTTTTCTACCTTATTTTTTTTATGGAAAACTAGTTGGTCCTAATATATCTTGTGATATGTGGGTACTTTAGAACTATACATAATTGCATGTAAAGCCATCTAGATTATTACAAAAGTGGCTTATCCCTTTCACAACCACTTTATTTTTTAATTTCTCAATAAACTGTGATGTCTAGAATGTGCATGCTCCAAAGATCTATTTGACTTGTCAGGTTGACCATTAAATCACTATCCAATCAAATAACATGCTCAATTTATATAACCCATTAGATAAGTGGGGTTGGTATGGTATTTGGAGATGAAACCCCAGGTCATTACACCCCTAAAGAACTTTTAAGAAGGTGATGGAATCCTGCTTGATAAGTCAAACAAAAAAGAATGGAAGAAATGGTCATTTTTGAGTCATCCAAGTTCCTGATAATGAGGAGAGAGCATATGCAATTTTATTTAGGTAGACACACAAGTAATAAAACTAAGTAAACTAATGTGAATGCTATTTTTCTTAAGCATCAAATGAAAGTCTGATTGAATTTTTAAACACAAAATTTTAAAATGTGTAAGATTCTTTGAAACTCAATAAAAAGTGCTAAAGTGCATCAAACTTATTATTTTTCATTAGTAACCTGCATCAAAAAATTACTGGATTCATTTGAGTTGATTAAGATACAAAAAATCACAAATTTGGAAAATTTGAGCTCTCAGGTCTATGTCTCAAAGTGATTTCACCATTTAGCAAAACAATTTTAGTGATAATTACTTCAATTTATTCATTAAAACCTATAGTTAGAACACAAAATTAGAACATAAATGAATTTGATATTGAGTACGATGATTTCACCAACACCTTTGATGATTTCACTATTAAGGGGGATGTATTCGATTATTTTGACATGTAAACATGAAGAACATAGAACATAGAGAATGATAATTTCATCATTAGAATTTGTAATTTTATTGATTAGATAGATAATTATTCTAATAATTAGAATGGAAACCAGAATAAAAAATTAGTAAGAGAACATTTTACTATTTACAAATGATTTCACTAATCTCTTAAATTGTTTGCCATTGATGTTAATGATTTCATCATTGATGTCAACAATTTTGTTGTTTATTCTTCCATAAAGAAAAAAGGTAGAAAATTTCACAAAATGATTTTGATAATGATTATTATGAATTCATCATTCTTTTTGACAATTTCATTGATAATTTTGAAAAAAAAAATCCATTGAAAACATGTAAACATAAAACACAAAAAATAATGAATAGTAATTCCATTATTTTGAGATGATTTTACTCATTACAGTGTAAAATTTGTTGATATGCAATCAAAAATTCACTTCTTGCACATGAATGTGTTTTTGATATAGTTTTAGAGAAAAATAAGAGAATCAACTTGATAGAAGAGTAATTATACTAATTAGAAGAAGGGAAATTATCTAGAATAGTTTGTGGTGTGTGTCCAATCCTTCAAGAAGTTCCACCAGACATGCCATTATGTATATTATAAATCCAAGAGGGATTTAGTTAATTTTTAGTAAAATAACCAAAAATAACTTAGAGACAACCACTCAATTCCAATCCCTTAGGTGAGTTATGAGGGTACAAAACAAGAGATGTAATTGGAAGGACAAATACAACCTTTTTACTTCCCTTTAAGACTTGTTTAATGATTGGTACGCAGATGTTGATCTCAGCTTGTGAGCTAGTAGTCTTTGGCAATGATAGTGATTCATGGGTAACATCTCCCTTTTTTTACTTGTTCTTTGGTTTGGCACCTTGAATGAGAAGTTAAAGATTCTTTGTATATTTTTACATAGTAAAACTACTCTAAAAAATCTTGTCTATAATGGCCATTTAGCCTTAATTTTATAGATTTTTAAGATGATTATGGACCATTGAATAAATATCAAGATCAAATGTGGAGGATGAGTACTCATACTCATAATTACACACACAGAGTGTGTAATATATGTCATTTAAGGCATTTTTGGAGTGTGGAAGGACATAAAGTATAATGAGGACCTCTTGGAGTGTGTAAGAGGAAGAGTGTGTAATATAAGTGAAAGAGATTTATTTCACTCATAATCTTTCCCATTAACTTTGTGTAATGACACCACCCATGTGAGGTAATAAAGGACTTTTGATTTAGGAAAACATGATAGTTCCAAAAATTCATAGAATTTCCTATTAGAGGAATATTAGGCCAATTACTCAAATATTAATTCAAAACTAGAAGAATGAGACCTTTAAAATGTTATTTTGTTCATCAAATATTCATTTAATTAGCTTATGATAACATTTGTAAAGGTTAGAATTGACATTGGATGTATTTGATCATATTAATACTATGAGATGATCCATTACCTTAATTAAGGATGTGTTGTTTTGATTTCATATTAAAATCATAGTTGTGTAGGTAAATTAGGTTTAATACTAAGTTTGATTGAATTTACATGTGATTATAAAATATCATTGTAAAATGGAGTTTAGACATTGAAGTGGTTAAAATAAGGTGTCTATACTTATCAATTATGGACTATCCATTTTGATAGATCCAAATCAAAGATAAGTTTAGGTGTCGGGGTATCCTTAATACATATAAATAGGAATAAATATATAGCTACATAAAGGTTGTAATTCCATTGCACTAATAATTAAGCTGAATATGAATCCCTAATATTCAACCTATAATTCACATTGAAAAATAATATCAAGTAGTTACAAATATTTAATGATTTAAAGCTAGTTGTTAACCAGATCAAGAAGAAATATTAATGTAAATTAACTTAAAGAAGTAAAAATATTGAGCATGGGATCTGATTGAATCATTTGAAGAATTCAACATTAAGGCCATCCCAAGGGAAGGAAATAAGATGATAGATTCACTAGAAACTTCAGCTACCAATATGGCACCATTCTAAAAATATAAAATGTATAAATTCTCTATAGATATGGTTCCTTATCCCTCTATCTTATAGAATGTGGATAAATTCCATGTATTTGAGGAGGATCAATAAATTATATAATTTATTAAAGAGACTAATTTTGATTTTTTTATGGAAATATAAGCACTGATCAACATCCCCAATATGTAACCATGAGCTTGAGTTTCACTAAAAGTGAAAAATAAAAGTTGAAAATTCTTCTAGTAGAATGTAAATACATGATTTCCTAGACATATGAATACCTAAAAGTATTTGACTTAGGGTCACTACACACACAATCCCACTAAATATAGAGGATAATCCCTTTATGTAGAGCTAGATGCCAATAAATCTAATTATATAACCTATATTCTAGATAGAAGTACAAAATATATTGGATGCTAACATTATCTTTCCAATCAGGCATTTTATCTAAGTATCCAACCTAATACTAGTCAATAAAAAGAATGAATAAATTAGGTTCTATGTTGAATTCAGAAATATAAATTGAGCATAAAAAAAGGATAACTATCATTCAACTTCCCCAGATAAGGTAATTTAATGGTTAGTGGATCTAATATGATGTCATTTTAAATGGATTCTCAGGCTATAATCAAGTGCTAGTATAAGCACAAGATAGAATGAATATTTTTGTCACCACCAAGTGGGGAAAGTTTACATACAAAAGGATGCCTTTTGACCTAGTAAATATAGGATCAACCTTCTAGTGAGCTATGGAATTTGTCATTTTGGGATTCGTTAGAAAATGCATCATCATTTATATGGATGACTTAGTCATATTTTCAAAAGATAAAGTTGATCATGCAAGCCATCTATAGAGAGTGTTTAATAGGTGTAGAATATATGGAGTATCACTAAATCTAAATAAAAACATATTTAGAGTCACTTAAGGAAATTTTTTAGGTCATATAATTACTAAGGACATGATTTCCATTGACCCGTAATGAATCTAGGCCATTTCTAAGCTAACACCTTGTAATAATAAGAAAGAATTTATGTCTTTATTTGGTAAGATAATTTTTTAATAAAATTCATTTCTAGAATTTTATATATTATAAATACATTGAATTCCATGTTAAATAAAGATAAAAAAATAAAATGGATAATAAAATCAAAAAAAGTTTTTGAGGACATCAAAACTGCCATTATTCAAGATCTAGTTTTGATTAACCCATATTTCACTAAAGATTTCTACCTTTATTCATTTACCTCAGAATGCACTATAGAAGTTATACTCATGTAAAAGGTAGATGATAATGAACATCCAATTGTCTTCATGAGCACCAACCTAAAATATATAGAGTTAAAATATTCCATGATAGATAAACATATATATGAACTAATTAAAGTTGTGAAGAAGAGGTAAGTTAATCGTGAAATTATAGGATTTTGATCTTGAGATTAGACAAGCTAAGATGGTGAAAGGTCAATGAATCATCTATCTCATGATTAAGATTAATCCATGTATTTATATTAAAAAAATCAATGAGACTCAAGTAGCTAGGGGTGAATGATATTCTCGGATCATCCTCTACTTATTCATGGGTATATGCCCCCTTGAGATAAATAAAGAGTAAATATGATATTTTAGGCTCAAATCAACTTATTGTATGATAAATAAAAGAGTCTTATATCAAAATAACTATGAAAACATATAATTGAGGTGTGTTTCAAAAGAGGTTATGGATATCCTAGAGAATCTACATTATAATATAAGTGGTGGATATCACTTATGAAACATAAAAAACACATAAAATTTTGAGGATGAGATACTACTCGCCTATGATTTTTAAATATGCCCAAAACCATGTTAGGACTTGCATGAATGTTAGGTGCTTGGAAAAATATAAGTGAATATTACCATGCCTCTATAACCAATCATTGAAGGATGTTATTTTCTTAAATGGGGAAATGATTTAATTATGTTAATAAACCCATATTCTTCAGTAGGACACACATTTATCCTAATATCCACTAGCGATTGCACTAGATATAAGTTGTGGCCACTAAGAATTTTAGAGCACTTTATGTTATCAAAATTATAGAAGATAACATATTTAATAGGTTTGGCACTCCAATTTATTTAGCTTGTAATAATGGTCCAACTTTCCAATCTATAAAATTGTTAGGAACCTATGTTGCCCCTTCTTTTTTGCTTTGTTAGTATATTAGTTGTTATGGATGCATATGCTTTGTAATTCATTCCATGAGCATTTTATTTTATCCCACATTCATGAGAAGTAGTAACTTCTTAGATTATATGTAGTATATAAGTGTTGAGGCCAATGAAGGCATCCATGAATTTATTATATTTATCTTACTCAAATGAGATTGACCCCTCAAAGTGGCCTATGATCAATATAATCCTTTTGGTGCTTATGCTAATTATATAGATCCGTTAATTCATGCATTTTCATTAATTTTTTTTCAATAAATCTTAAACTTTGATCTATTGCATAATTCATTTAATTATTTTTCTCAGAAAATCTTAACTCTGTTATACTGCATAATTAATTTAAGTATTTTTCTATATCATAATAATCTATTTTGGATCGAGGTAAAAACTTGTCCACATAATTATGGGAAGTGCTTAGGTGAAATCACTAAAAAACATTATGAGGATTACCATAAGAACCTAAGAGTATCTTTCCCATTGAGAGGACCTGCCAACAAAATGGGCAATAGATCCTTCTTGATTGAATAGTTCCCACCTGTGAGTAAAACCAAGAGTTGTTGCTTAGGGGTAAATCCATGGCCAATTTTTTTTAGAGATTGGTACTCAATAAAATGATATTGGTGTCTAGAGAGATATATTTAAAACCTTAGGCAACCATTGAAACTTGGGGCCCATTTCTATCAATTTTAGACTATTCCTAATAGACTACCCAAAAATCAATCAATAAAGTATCAAAAGAATCTCAAAGGACTTGTATTCAGATAATTAATAGAAACCAAAAACCAAAAAGTATACATCCTATCATTTTTATAAAACTATAAGTAGAGTATCAAAATACTCTCAGAGGACTTCTGGGTAGACATTTGATAGAACCCATAAACTAGAAAAACAAAAACTAGAAACCATAAACTAGAAATTTTTTTCACTTTTTTCCATATATCTCCATTTGTACCCCTATTTATCGTCAAAATTTATCCATACACCTAAAATTCCTTTCTTCACATTTTCTTCCTTGAGGTCCTATATCTCGATTTCATTCCTAATTCCTGGAAATCTTAAGTTTTTCTTTCTTTGGGTTTTGTCATAACTTCTATTTTTGTCCATTTGCCTAAAAAAAATTCATAGTGTTTATCTCCCTTTCTTCTCCTTTGTCCCTCTCTAATAAATTTTCAAAATTTTCCATTTTCCCTTCTAAAATTTCCCTCACCTTCATCAATCATACTCCCACTATACAAAAAGTTTAGTAAAAGTACCTTTACCCCTTCTGACTTCATCCCAAATAAAAAATTTCCTTACTAAACATATCTTAACTATAGTTTTCCTACCCATTACAAAAAAAATATCTTCTTCTAGTCATGGTATTAACCCAAATAGGAGCAAAAAACATGGAGGATGAAATTCTCACCCTCAAGACCCAAATCAAAGATATTGATGAAAAAATTCTCAGCTTCAATATTTAACATACCACCTTGAATAATAGATGAGATCCAAAGTCCTCTTCAGACATTGGGTTTTTTTCTTCCAATAATTTTCATGGGTTGAAGCTTGATTTTCCTAGATTCAATGGTGTAGATCTGACTAGATGGATCTATCGATTAGAACAATATTTTAGTCTACATAATAATTTTGATGCCAACAAGGTCCCACTTGCATCCTTTCAATTGGAATATGAATCCCTTCAATGGAATCATAAGTATACCAAATCTCATGATGAGCCCATATGGACCAATTTTTACACCATTTTTTTCAATGGTTTGGCCCTAGTGCTTTTGATGACTTCAATGAAGCACTCACTAAACTTTAATAAATAGGAATCATGGGAGAATATAAAATAAAGTATAAAAATCTAACCAATCACACAAAGGGATTGTTTAATGAATTCTTTGAGAGTTAATTTGTTAGTGGACTAAAGGATGCAATTTGATTTGAGGTCAAAATGTTCCAACCTAACATGATGATGAAATCCCTAGGGTTGGTTAAGTTGGTAGAGAAAAAGATCATAGCTCAGTAATGATTCAAATCCAATTTTACTCCATTTATAAATACCACTCCACAACAATCTTAAATAATGCTAGCTCCCAAGACCACTCCTATCAAGAATTTGACTGAAGAAGAGATGTGAGCATGTAGAAAAAAAGGACTATGTTATAATTTTTATGAAAAATTCACTTGGAGACATCGATGCATCGAGCAAAATATCTACCTACTAGATGTGGACTCTTCTCCTAAAACTAAATTTTTGGAAGATGCTTAGGATATAATAGATGATCCAAAATAAACTCCACCGATTGTGAAACTTAATTCTCAGGAAGACCAACCAGAGATCTCTCTCCATACCTTAGTAGGAGTCACCACCCCATAAACCAGGTGGGTTAGGGGTTAATTCAAGAAGATCCCTCCACAATAATCATTCATTTAGGTAGAAATCATATGTTCATTAACCCTCAAATTTCAAACTAGGATATTTATTTTGTCCATCCTTGCTTTAACTCTAAAGTCATGATTTCCAATGGGGGCACATTACCTTGCAAAGAGAAGTATCACAATTTGTGTATCTCTATTGAAGATTATAACTTATGATCTGACATGTTTTCCTTTCCCTTAGGTGGATGTGATGTTATTTTGTGATCCCAATGGCTACACACACTTGGACCCATCTTATGGGATTTTTTTGAACTTTAGATGTAGTTTTTAGATAATGGGAAAAACACACATTGAAAGGATTACATCTAGGTATCTCAACATCATAAGTTCACATCTCATAGAAAATATTCTTAAGAAGAATTAACATGGCATCATTTCCCAAGTGAATTTCATTCAAATATAACCATCAATGATCTCCACTACTCCTTCTGATCTATAAACTATTCTACATAGGTATACAAGTGTCTTTGCCAAACTAGTGGGATTGCCACCTTCATGGCTAGAGGACCATTGTATTTAGCTCCTTCCTAGAATAATTCCTCCCAATATTAGGCCCTACCACTACCCATTTTATAAAAATCAAAATGCTCATTTGAGACTTGCTGAAGTAAGGCATTATTCACCCCAATACCAACCTATATTCTTCCCTAATTTTCCTTGTCTAGAAATAAGATAGGTCATGATGCCCCTGCATTAACTTACAGGCACTTAATCACATCACAATCAGGGACAATTTCTTGATCCCTATTATTGATGAGCTTCATGGTGCACATTTTTTCTCTAAATTAGATCTCTACTTTGAATATCACGAGATCCAACTTCATGAATATGATATCCCTAAGACAAATTTTTGCACACATGATGGCCACTATGAGTTTTTGGTCATGCCCTTTGGATTTAGTAATGCTCTTTCAGCATTCTAGGCATTAATGAATAAAATATTCTTACCTTACCTATAGAAATTCATTCTGGTCTTCTTTAATGATATCTTCATCTACAGTAAAAAATGATCTGAGCATCTCCAACATTTAGAGCTAAAAATTTAACTTCTCTCTGATCATAATATCTATGCAAAATAGTCCAAATGTGCTTTTGACTAGGATTTAGTGGAGTATATTTGGCATATTGTTTCAGCCCAAGGGGTTTGGGTGGATCCCAAAAAAATAGTTTCCATGACAAATTGGCCTCATCCTCAGACACTCAAGATCCTCCATGGTTTTTTGAGGTTGAGTGGATACTATCACAAGTTTGTCAAAGACTATGAGAAGATTGTATCTCCTCTAATAGATATGTTTAAAAAGGATGATTTTATATGGAAATAATATATCGAGTATGCATTTAATTAATTGAAACAAGCTATGTGTACTACACTTATTCTAGTTATGCCAAATTTTTCCAAGACCTTCACTATTAAGAGTGATGCTTGTAGAAATGGACTTAGTGTCGTTCAACTCCAATAAGGATGCCCCATTGAATTCACCAACAAAGCCTTTTTTGGAAAGAATTTAATATTATCTACTTATGATAAGGAAATGATATCCATTTTGCATGCAATATAGAAGTGGAGGTCATACCTATTGGGGAATAATTTTTGCATCAAAACTGATCACCAAAGTCTAAAATATTTCCTACAACAATAGTTTTCTACCCCATCACAATAGAAATGGGTTAGAAAACTCATGGGTTATGACTATGAGATCACTTATAAGATGGGTAAGGATAATATAATGGCTGATGCTCTATCTCACACATTTACATACCAAGCTTCCCTTTCAACTATTTCCATGCCTATTCTAAATTGGTTGGATGCTATAAAATAGGGGTATGTCAATGAATCCTCATTATCTCAAATCATTCAATAGTTGATCATTAACCCCCCTACTATATGAAATTATTATTGGGATAGTGCTTCTCTATGATATAAGGGTCATCTGGTGCTTCCCTAGAGCATAGATCTTCAATAGGATATATTTTATGAACTCTGTGCTTTTCCATCTGCAAGGCAGTTAGGGTTTCTCAAAACTTATGAACGAGCACACCATAACTTATTTTGGAAGAGAATGAAAAAGGGAATTCAATAAATAGTGACTAAATGTGATACCTACCAATGTAACAAGGGTGAAACAACACTCATTCCTAGGTTACTTAAACCCTTTCTAATCCATACCAAGATTTGGATAGATATTTTTATGTATTTCATTAAGGGCTCCCTAAATCTATAGGGAAAATAGTGATCTTAGTTTTAGTTGATCACATATCCAAATATAATCATTTTATGCCCTCAGCCATCCCTGTACCACCTCCATAGTTCTACAAATTTTCTTGGAACAAAATTTACATATTTATAGAATTCCTTCTTCTATTCTCTTAGATCATGATGTAACCTTCACCAGCCATTTTTGGATAGAACTATTTCAACACACCGACACCCAATTGAAGATGATTTTTGGTTATTATCAACAAATGGATGGTTAGACTTAAATTGTCAATAAGTGCTTGGAAACTTTCCTTTGTTACTTCACCTTAAAACAAAAATATCCATGGGAAAAGTGGCTCCCTCTCACCAAATGGTGATACAATACTTCCTACCATACTTAAACTAAAATGATTCACTATGAAGTAGTCTATGGTAAATAACCATGAGTGCTCCTTCCATACACCCTTAGTATTTCACCAGTTCAAGTGGTTGACATGATTCTTAAAAATTGAGATTAGATCCTCAACACCCTGTAGGATAATCTTCATATGGCACAAAATAGAATGAAATAATAGGGTGATCAACACCATTTCAAACATAGTTTCCAAGTAGGTGATATAGTTTTTATTCACCTGCAACCATACAATCAATCCTCCCTAAAAATTAAAGGGCATCATAAGATAACTACCAAGTTATATGGGCCATATAAGGTTCTCTAAAAAATTAGGTCAATTGATTATAATTTAGATCTCCCACCTTCTTCCCAAGTTCACCTAGTATTTCAAGTTTCTTGTTTGAAGAAAATTCTTGGCATAAACATCAACATGTAGACTATTTTACCAAAAATTAATAATGAAATATCCATCCTTATTGACCTAGAGGCAATCATAGATAGGTGCACATGCCAAATTTACTCCTGCTCCATCATAGAGGTATTAATTCAGTGGCATAAAATGCAACCAAAATATGCAACATGAAAAACCACTATTTTAGATTCAACACCAATTCCGACATCTAAAGCTTTGAGGACAAGGATTTTTATAAGAGGGAGGGAATATTAGGAAATCATGATACTTATTATCTTTATTTTGTTAAGATATTAGTTTCTATAGATGCATATGTTTTGTAAGCCATCCCATGAGCATTTTGTTTTATCTAACATTCATGGGAAGTAGTAGTTGCTTAGATTATACTTAGTATATAAGTAAGTGTTAAGGCCATTGAAGGCATCCAAAAATTTATTTTATTGAGCTTGCTCAAATGAGATTTCCCCCTCAAAGTGGCCTATGATCAATATAATCATTTTTGTGCTTCTACTAATTATATAAACCCATTATTTCATGTATTTTCATTAATTTGTTGCAGGAGGTTCCTCTCAAAAATTTACTGAGTCAATTTATAACAACCACATCACCATCAAGTTATTTTTAAATTATTATCCATAAGGGAATGGAGTGGTTGAATATTATCAAAATAATATGATGGATTCAATCAAGAATTTATCACAATATAAACCAAAAACATGACACTTCCTATTGAAATCTACACTATGGGTAGATGAAACAAGGCACAAACAAGCCCTTAAGGCTTCACCTTTTTTAGTAGTATTGGACAATAACCAATTTCACCCATCACCTTTAAAATAACAATGTACCAATTTATGCAAGATTACATGGGGGAAGATGAAATAATTTAGTACAAAGTAATTGATATAGTCCATAGGGAATATGCAAGAATTGAAGCATTGCATAACTTCAATAAACACTAAAACATTGCCAAAATATGGTTTGAAAAAAGGTCTAATATTTAGGCTTTCAATAATCCAAACTTATTGATTCTATGGGATAAGACAAACAAGAAGAAGGGACAACATGATAAGTTCACTCCTTTATATCTAAAATTCTAGGTAAGAATGCCTTCCACTTGAAGGACATTCATGGTAATGACCTTGATTTTCTAGTCAATAGATAATTTTTAAAACATTATTTCCTATATGCTCCTACTATAGATGGTCCTGAATGAATGTAAGTGAATATGTAGATATATTTTATATTTATTTCTTTCTATTATATATTTTCTAGTTTCTAGCTTAGGTTTCTTGTTTTCTAGGTTAATATTTTCTATTTTCCTAGATTAGTGTTTCTTGATTTTTGCATTTGCTTTAGGTAGATTAGTTTTTATGATTTATAGATTAGTTTTATTAAAATTTAAGAACATTTAAATTGAATTATTCTGCTATAAATTATAAAAAACTTGCCAAAAATAAGGGGATGGTATAAAAGGAAGCACAATTGGTATTCACCAAGATTTATTCTAGAAATTCTCGAGTTTTTGAGATTGAAGTATGTGTTATTATTGAATTAAGTTCTACTTATAATGAGTGAGTTTTTTAGACCTTTGAGATTTACTCTGATATACCCATAAATTTTTTAGAAAGACTTTCCATTTCCAAATATCAACTACACTATGGCACGTTAAAAACTTGGATGGGAGATAATAAACATAGAAATGGATTCTCATTAGTAGGGACATATTGATTAAAATAATTTTTTTATACATACATATAATAAATAGTGATTATAAGCCTCCTATATATGTTTAAAAATAAAACAATATGCAAACTTATAAAATATAGGTGATTCAAGTAATCTCTACCAGGGTTATGGATGTTTGACTTATAGTAAATCAAGGATTAGAGTGGAATTAGAGGTATCTTTATTAGGAAAATGGATGCATAGCTAGTAGAAGAGTAATGGATATGCTTCCCTTAATATTTGGTTACAAAATATAAAGTCAAAATGAACCCTATAGTGTTTATCTAGGACTTTGTTAAAACTCTCATAAACAAGGGGAAAATAAATATCACAAAATTACACACATAAATCTTAGGAATGAAAAGGGTTAGTATGTTGCATGGGGAAAGAGGAGTCTTTTTCCAGGGATTAGTTTACTCATTATTTTCCTCTTAGAACTTAAATTATATTATGATGCATTATTAAAATTTTGGGTTCTCAAATACTTAGGAGTATTTACCCACCGAGTCACCATTTATTTTGCCTTAATAGACACACTCCATTTTATAAATTTAAAATAGGGACACACTATTGTTTGAAAATTCTTATTTGAGGACATATGAACCTTATAAGTCCATGATACTAGTTTTGATATAAATAGGTCTAATGTTTCCCTCAATGTATAAATTTATATAATTTAAAATTATGAAACTCAAAGCTTGGGCATCAATTATGATTCATTTTAAACCTTGGGCTTTCATAATTTTTCTCATAAATTGACTTTATGCTTTTTGGACTAATAGAGTAAAAGTGCCATGTCCTAGTGTTTCTTTGATTTTCATGTGGTCAAAAGACTATTCACAAAGGATTATAAATTATACACATATGGTACCTACCTTTATTACATTTCATAATGTTCATATAGCTCCAAAATTGAGACAAGTGGAAGGATCACATTACTCAAGGCCCTTCAACCTTCCTAAAATTCTAAGTGTTCCAAAGTTTCAAACTCTAAGGTCTTGATAGATGGCACTAGAACATTAATCAAAAACACAATTTTAAATTTCTTTGTCCCTTATAAATAATCAAGTTACTATAGGTAGTCTACTTTTGAAATACCATGATAACTAGGACAAATTTCAATTTACAAAAAATCTAAGTCATCTGAGTTCTCGAAGCTTTGAGATCATCCCATGTGGTGAAATATTGTGAACATTAAACCTATAAGGTCAAATAAAATCCTAATGGATCTATTTATTTACATCCTAATAAACCCAAATCTCTTAGCTTTGAGACCTTGATAGTTGGCATAATTTTGTTAACCTAGAGCATTTCATGGAAAATATCAAGTTAATGGCCCTATGGCCTTGTGGTCTCAAGTCTCTGAGTCTTCACAACTTTGATATCACACCACACATAAAAATATTAGTAAATATATCTCTCTTTTAATATGTATATATTTCAAATTTCAAACATCCATATCCTTGAGTCTCTGAGTTCCTAAAACCCAAGATCACTCCACATGTCTCAATTCTATTAAATTCCAAACCTTGAGCATATAAAGAAAGATCTGAAGATCCCAGGTGAACACTAAATATAAAAGTGTCATGATTAAAGAGATGTATGGATAGATTAAACATAAATGAGTTAGATATCTAAGAAAAAACTGGTAAGTGAGAGATCAACACCTCCCTTAAAGGAATGATTAGACACACATAGATTAATAAAAAGTTGGCATTTGGAAAATAAAAACTTGCTAGCTAACTCTCAAATTTAAATCCAAATGGGAACAAGATAAAAATTCATTATTGACATTTATATCACATTAATTATACATTCAAGGTGTAATCTTTTGTAATATATATGAAATCTAATTAAATACAAGTCACTTCATCATTAATCAAATATTACAATTCTGAGCTCTCAAGTGACCATAAGCCCTAGTTTTTCAACAAATATGTAAGAGTGTTTAAATAATTTGAAAAGGGAATATATAATAACAAATTAATAAAATGGATTCCCAAAGACCATGAACTGTCCAAGACCCTTCTACATATTCCGTTGTTGGGAACACCAAACACATAGACACTATATTTGATAAAAGTGCCCTAGATTTCAAGTTTCCTTACTATTCGACCATATAAAATTTAATGGAGTGTATAGCACCATAATCCTCACAAGATCATCTATTATATAATCATAATTAACACATAAATTAATTCCTTCTAATTAATCCCATGGGCTTCCATAATGCAGATATAAAACTAGAGATAATGCCCTACATCAATTTTATTTTTCTTTAATGATACTTGCTGTGAGGATTATTTGTACCTTAGAAAAGGAAAGAAAATAGTTTCATATATCTCAATAATATAATTTAAGAGGTAACTTAGGATTATAGTTCTTGAGGTTGCCTATAATCAAGTATTGTCTAACATATAGCTCGAGCACAACACTATGGAGGGGAAATTGAAATAGTGGCTAGTGAAGGATCAGGAGTTGAAGCCCAAAGGACATATTTCCTCCAACAAAATAATCAAATTTATGCATATTATTAGAATTTAAATTTACCTTATGAGAAAATATAGTTGGAATGGATCCCATTTATTGGACATTCTCTTGACTTATGATAAAATTGTTGCCTTAGGGGAGATTATCAATGTCAGATTGAAGGCACAAATGTTTAAACATGAAAAAATTATATCAAAAAAACTATTTTACATGATGACATATATATTATATGCAATCATTAGGATGGTCCATAGAGCTAATGGAGAACTATGGCATCCATCCATAGAAAATGTGGATAATAAAATCTATGAGGACTATTCTTTCCCATTATCTATAGATTTGAAAATGATTTATCCTCAAGTCTACCAAGTTATTCATGTCACTCAGATGCCCAAGATATTTGAGAATTTGAGAAGAAAAATATTCAAAATTGGGGATTACTAGTACTACCCATACTATACCATAATCAAAATTGAGGGAATAAGAGCACCTCCCTTATTTTTTCCATGCCACGTCCTAGACAATGTGAAATAAAAATATATTTCCCACTAGTTATAAAATAATATAAATGATGAGCTTATACTTAAACATCATGATTATTACTAAAATACCCCCTAAGCATTAGGTAGCTTCAAGTTTTAGTAAGGGAAAAATTCAATCAGGTGAGAAAGGTCTGATCTCATTATAATTTAAAGGTAGACCAATTTAGAGAATAAGACCCCAAGGGAAAAATTTGAAACTATATTCAAATCCTCAAGGAGAAAAAAGGGTTACTATTAGATATGGTCATCAATAATATGAACATGATGTTATATTTTTTAATTCATCAAATTATTCTAAAGTTTAGACCCATATGAGGGACAAAAAATATCAATGATTATATCCCAAACCACCTAATATGACCCAAAAATTACCAAAGATCAGGAAAATGAGATGGTAAGGTAGGTATAAAGGGCTTGGAGTCATCAATGGCCTATAAAACACCCAAAGGACCTTATAAAATAAGACTAGCCTCCCTTTCCTACAAAAGGAGAGACCAATCTATTAGAGGGAGATCCCAATGGTGAAATGGAGGAAAACCTCCAGATTAAGAGGGAAATTATCAAAGGTATCCCTAGTCTTCATATAGCCTTTACCCACTAAATTGATACTACCATGGGCATATCCACTAAATTTGAGATGACTTCACCTCCTCAAAATAGACAAATGAGCACATTTTCTTGGGCACCTTTCCGTCCACTTATAACATTATACATATAAGTCTCCTTGAGTTTCTACAAGGTTCATTATTATCTCTTCCATCCACTCCACCTTCCCCTCAATCACCCCAAGTAAGACCATCTCCATCCATCACCTCAAATAAATAAATATATCCTCAAATACTCACTACTATACTAGTCTTCTCTCTATTCACTCTTACCTCTACCATTAGTTTTCCACTTTTGATTCCTTCACCATCACCTATAGTGGTAATCCCTACTACTATGGCCCATTCATTGGTTTCACCTTCTCCCTCACCTTATATTCCCCATATAGTAACCTACCAAAGGAACTATAGAGTCCTCCCATTCTCCTTCAAGGTATAAAAATTAGAGGGGAGACCATCATTAGGTTTTGCTACTCTATGAGGATCCTTTGATCAAGAAGTAGAGGAAGAACAAAATGAACATGCAATATCATTAGTAGATTATTATATGGATGAAGAGGA
The DNA here is from genome assembly GCA_037957365.1 of Torreya grandis. Lineage (NCBI taxonomy): Eukaryota > Viridiplantae > Streptophyta > Pinopsida > Cupressales > Taxaceae > Torreya > Torreya grandis. Next base: position 60,274 of record JARHVA010006584.1, read on the forward strand.
AGGAAATTCATAAATAATGAAGGGACCAAAACTAAGTTCAAGTGAGGAAATAATCCACAATGAAATATAAGAGGAAGCAAATTTATAAAATGTTAAAGCAATGAGCCTAGGAATCTTGCATGAAGAAGAAACTCTAGTTGGAGTATTAGAACAATAAATCCTTAATGAAGAAGAAAGATAGAGTATTAATAAGGTATTTTATTCTCTTGATTATTACATTACTATTGTAGATAATCAATGTACATATTTTCCACCTGTCATTCTAAGGCCACCATTTTCCATTTCAATTTACTCTTATATTCTTTCAACATCAACCCAAGTAATGGCTCTAAAGAAGAGAGTCTATTTTGAGAGTTTAGTTTTAGTTTATATTTTTGATCCACAAGGGCCAATAGTTCCCACAAAATATTTATCTTATTTAGAACTATAATTACCATAATTTACACTTGTACAATCTACCATAATGACAATTATGAAAAATCTAGGCCTAATAAAATGCGTGGCTAAATTCACCCCTCAGAGGGAAACATCAGGAAAGCAAATAATTATTTATCCACCCATATAATTCCCTATTCAAACAAGTGTTTCATTAACACATCCAATAATAGCTCCAACCTCTACCTTTAAATACCCAAGACAACCTAAATAATAATGGGAGCTTATTATTCCCCAATGGGTTAAATATCTATAGAGGTCGAAAAAATGATAGAAAAAAATTGGTCTTCATTAAGCCACCCATAGTGTCTATTAGATTTTTAAAACAAAGTGGAAAAATTCAAAGGGTGAGAAAGAGGAAAAAAGTGAACATAAGTAAAAGGGAGGATATTTAGTTTGAATAAAGAGAAAACTTGTTTCTTTTGGCCAAAAATCCTGAAAAGAATTTGAATGACCTTACAAAATATACATATATTTTTTTTCTCTTTTGAGAATATAGTTGTGGAGGATATACAATAAATTTATACTAATAAAGAGGAGGAACATAAATAGATACTATAGAGACACACCATCCATTCCCCTCAAGAAATTTTAGATAATGTCCAAACTGTAGCTATAATGTCATACAACATTTTGAATAATATTCGAGTCTCTAGTGGTGAGAATCAACTTGAGAGGGTGAAGGTTCTAAAACCCTAGAACTAGTTAAAGAAGTTTTGAAATATGATTATCTTCCTAGTTTAGTGTGAAATAATTAAACCTAATCTATACCCAATGTGTTGCATGGGCCTTAAGTTATGTAATTTCAAAAAGGGATGGTTCCCTTAATTGACACATGCAAATGAAATTTTTGATAGGGAATTTTGTAAACCATGAAAATGAGACCTTAGAAATTTTGAGATATCAGGGTCACATATGTGATAACCTCTATTGGGAAACTAATAAACATTCCCAATTTTGAAATATTTATTAAAGAAACTATAGATAGATTTAAGGAGGAATTTGAAAGAACCATATACAAAACTAATGATGAAATTATACAATTAATAAATTTTGCCAAAGATAGAGTAACTAAGGATAAAGACCTTATAGTAGAATTTAATAGATCATAAGTACAACATACAAGGTTTATGGTTGAATACATCAAATTATTTAAGCCTTCGTTAATTAATTTTGATATTATCAATAAAGAGTTTAAAATAACACACTAATTATTTGAGAAACTCAAAGCCATAGAGGGAATGTCAAGATCACTACCAAACATGCAGTCAAATACAAGTGTTTCCATGTCATCATAGGGTCCCCAATTTTTTTGATATGCAACAATGCATACTCCAACATCATCATTTTTTATTCCTTAAGGAGATACATTGGCTACTTATGTTTCTATAGTTATCACACAACTATTTTCCACTTCTAGTGGTGCCACATCAACACCACCTTAAGTGTGTGTGCATATATCTACATGTTTAAATTAATTTGGGAATAGTGGTTCCAAATTTATTTTGTATATATATATATATATATATATATATATATATTGTATACATAAATGGAATTCTTAAATAAAATTATATATATATATATATATAATTTTATTTAAGGAATTCCATTTATGTATACACTTTTTTACATGCATGCTCTGCATGATTTTGACACACAATAATATTATTATAGATGTAGATTTAGAATTAATTTAGAGGATGAGGCATCCCCTCACCAATCCTATATATATTTTAATCCTCCAAATCATAAAGGGAATTTTGGATATTAATATTAATAATAAATTCTATAGATTATTCTACAATTGGTCTTTATGTGCAAATCTTGTTATTCTCCAACCTTGTGAATCTTGTAAGAAATTATATAAAATTGGTATCTTAATATTTTAATTATGTATGAGTATTTTTAAAATATATTTATTCATATTATGTTATTACTAATTTGAATTCTTTTGTGTAATAATCACAATCTCCCTTTGTAGATGTGTAATTACAATCTCATAAATCCAACAACCTTTGATTATATATGCTAAAGTTCACTTTATTATTTCTCCCTTGGGTTATTATCTATGTTTTATTGTTCACATACTTATATTATCTTTTAACAAACATTGGTTCCTAATTACTTGTCCATCCTTAGTGTAAGAACTAACTTAGAAAGGTTTCATCTTGTTTGATCCACAAACCTTCTTTCCTACCCTACCTTTCTTTCTTTTTTGAGTTTCTTTTGATTAGGACCACATTAGGTTAGATGCATCATTAATCCATCCATATTAATTATATATATACCTACATCATATCCAAATCACTTGAGGTAAATAACTAGTATGCTCATTTATATTCCACCAACGGGTTATTTATAAAATCTAATACACCACAACTGTGCCTTAACTGAATCTTCCTTCACTAATCCTAAAATATTAGAGGATACCTCTTAAAGTTCCATGGTGCACATAAAACCAAAATCAACACAATCCTTTACTTATCATGTGGTGGATTTATTTGAGTGTGAGTGTTCATCTCTACTCTTTATTTAGTTTAGGATGACATGTACCTATGAGTAGGTAATGAATGATCTAGGCATACTAGTCACGTCCATGTATTTGTGTTTCATTTATTTGGCTAATAGAGATGCATGGATCTATTTTTATAATAATATGGATAATTCCTTATTATATTACCATATTATTAGGATGGATTTTGAGATCAAATTCCTAAATCTTAGCCATCATTTGACTCTTCTATCTCCTAGCTCATTTTATCCAAGCGTAAGTTTAACAACTGGGTCAGTGATGATGACATTTATTTTAATACACAAAATGTAGTGTCTAAATTTCTTCACTACTTTGATCAAAGCATATGTTTAGTTATCTATCATGAAATAATTAAGACGTGTATCCTTAAGATTCATGCTCATAAAATAAATTGCATTTTCATTGTTATCTACCTTCTATGTAAGCATTGCTACTATAATATGTTCTGATGAAAATTAATATAGGTCAAAATATTTGGTGAAGTCAGGGTTGATCAAAACTAGAGATTTGGAAATGGTGATTTTGATATCATAAAATTATTTCTTGGATTTAGCTATCCATTCAATTTTGGCATCTTGCTTCAACATAGAATTCAATGTTTTAACAATTTATGTAAATCATGAAATGAACTTGCACACAAATTTTATTTTTCCAAAGGACTTTAGCTCTTTTCTTCTATTTTGATGTGTTATATTTTAAATGACTTAGGCTCATTCTAGATCAATATAAACACCCTCCTTGGTAATGGCATGGCCTATAAATTTGCCTTCTATCACTCTGAAGATGTTTTTATTCAGGTTTACTAACACTCCATACCTTTTACAATGTCAAATACTTTCTATATATGAGTCACATGCTATAATCTATTCTTTGAAAACATAATAAAATCATCCATATAATTGATGATGCATTTTCTAAAGAGTCCTAAAAATGTGAAATCCATGGTGAAATATAAATTTTCTCCTAACGTAATAAAGTTGAAGGGCATCCTTTTATATGCAAAGGTTACCAAATTGGTGGTAAAAAAAATTTCATATGATCTTCTACCTCTAATAATAATTGATTGTAGCCTAAGAAATTATCTATAAATGATATCATCTCTAACCTTATCACTATTTGAATCACTTCATCTAATGAGGGAAAAAGTTAAATATCCTTTTCTACAGCTGTATTTAAGTTCTTAAAGTTGATCCACAACATGATTTCACCATTGTTTTTTCTTACTAGCACAAAATTGGTGAACCAGGTAGAATGTCTAATTAGAAACACAATTTTCTCATCCAATATATCCTAAACTCTATTTTGAATGAGGGCCTCTAAAATTATATTTACTAGCCTTCATAATTTACTGAAGGGATTATTTTATTACTTCATAGGAATAATATGTGTAATGACTTAGGGATCAAATATTTTCAAGGCTTATTGTGTATAAACAATCAAATCTTTATATTCTACCAACAATTTTTTTAACATTTATTTCTCACTCTCAAAACAACTTAGACCAATGTCAACATGTTAAGTGTAGTCATATAAAATGTCAAATTTGGTAGCTTGAGTGTGGCTTGTGACACCCAACCCATAGGTCCCTCTTGCATGCTCTCTTGATCCTTCTAAACACCTTTTTCCTAATTCATAGTCATCCATAGACTTTTAAGACCTGATTCTAGATTATATAGACCCTATTTTCCATGTTTATTTCATCCCCCCAAGTCCCAAACCTATAGGATAGGAGTACTAGGGTTGAACTATAGCACTAGACCCTAGGGTGTCCCATTTTTAGCACTCCTGTCTAATCACCTTTCAAGCCCAAATGACCATTTTCTCCCAATTCCTCTTCTTCATTATGTCAACCTAGCAAAAATGAAATTAACCCATGACCAATAGATCTATATAAAATCTCATTAAAAGTTCATTTAGAGGAGGTTGGTAAATATTATAAAAGTAAGAAAGAATACAAACAAGACCATTAAGGTAAATTTACCTATTCTCTACATATAGCCATTGAATATAACTACCAATATATTCAAACCCTCACACTGATCCCTAGCCACCTCAAGCACACCTAGTTTATCATTTTTACATATGCATAAAACTATTTCACAAACCACATCAAGTGGAAGAACTACATAGGGCTTGATCCCACTTTGGAGTATTGGTATATAGGCAGCATTCCCACACAAGGAGTGTGGTTACACATTCAATGCATCTTACATACACTTACTCCTTTCTATCTCAAGTTTCATTCAAGCATACTAAAGGTCTAGGGTTTTAAGATTAAATATGTTCTATAAGGAGCTCCATTGACATTCAAGATCTAAAATTTCATAGGCCAGCTCACATAAAGACAACAAATAAAACCCAAAAAAATTAGATCTTTGTGCCTAGTATGGATAATAGTATTAGGACTTGGACTATAGAACTAGACATCAAAGTGTCCTATTTTAGGTACTCATATCCTTTTAATGAATGAAATATAGATCTTGGTTGATGACACTATCCTAGTCTTGCATAGTCGTTACTAGTCTATGTCTCAGCTGTATCAGCCTAGTTTTAAGATAAGCTATATTTTTTCTCTTTCATTACTATTTTTAAAAAGCTACAAAGGTCCAATAAATTTTACAAATTAGTACTCTATTTATTGCAATATTATTTATTGATTTATTGTTTCAAACCCTTAACTAATTTTATAAATAATATAGTAATATTCAAAAAATTATTAAATCATTTGGTGAACTCAACTTTGTTTGTGCATAAAAACCCTAGAAACCTTAGGGTAAATTCCTTGCTAACTTTTCCAATATTTTTTTGATTTTTTACCTACATATTTAAATAAAAAATTCACCATTAAATTTTAAAACTCCATAGTAATTTGAAAAAAAAATCATTTTCTTTCAAACCCTAGTTGGATATACTAGGTCCCTTTAAATCAAGAATTTTCCAATACTTTTTTTATTTTTTACTTGCATATTTAAATCATAAATTCACATCAAATTTTAGAATTCCTTAGTAATTTTTAAAAAATATCATTTTTTAAAACCCTAGTTGCATATACTAGGTCCCTTTGTTTGTTTGAGGTATCACCTTACATATAAAATCATATTTCACATAATAACAGAAATGGATCTCACTTATTGACACAATTTTTTTGCATTTTTTATAAATAATAAGGAGACCATACTTGGTCTTATCATGTACATGAATGACAAAGTTTACCATATGTTAATGTAAAGCTTCATTCTTTCCCTTTCATGCTTACTCTCTATAATAAGGGATGAATTACAAAAATTATTGCTAAAAATGTACAAGATTTCAATATTTCTTTTGCATACTCTCTCTCTCATACAAAAAATAATTTCCAACTCTATTTTTTTAAACATGTTTGAAATTTTATGTTTCAAGTTAGTTTTTTTAATGTATTACTGCAAATTTCCATACTCTTTATCCCTTGTTTGTTATCTCTCATGTGGAATATTCTTTATAATCATATTGCTATACAACCTATAACTCTAATGACTTATTTAAGATCATATCTCTCTATTATGTGTAGTTCAATCAAGAATAAAATCCTTACATACTTAGAGGATCCATTACATAATCTAAAAACCACCTATCAAGTTTCAATGTCATATCTTATGCATAAGAAATCATTTCCTTTTCCTCCTCTCCCTAAGGAGGGTGATAGTTACTTTACCTCTAACCAAGTACAATTATCACCCCTACAAAAGGTGAGGTAGCCTATACTATTATTCCTAATGCATACATTCATACTATAGCTTCTTCAACATATGTGATTACATGTTCAATAAGAAGCAATTAGGGTTTGCACTTGTGAGACTCTAAGGGATCAAATCACCATTGTGAAAAAGTTAATTTCAGATTTACAAATGTAGAATCAACTATTACATGACAAGATCATAATATTGAAAAATCAAATTATAATATAAAATCCTCAAAATCACCCTAGTGCCAATCATGTATATGCACCTTCACCTAGTAAATTGGTTATAAGCAATGTTACATATCAAAATAAGAAAAAAATAAAATAAAAATTTACAACTAGTGATTCAAAAAGCATTCAAATATCAAATAAGAGTTCAAGTGAGGTACTAAGGGAAATGATTAAATAAAAGTTGATCAAACTTGCTCCTCTACATCTAACAAGAAGAACTAAATATTATTGTGTATATCATAGAATGCATGGGCATCACATAAATTCATGTTTGGCATTAAACAAACATATATAATTGATAATTGCTAATGATGACCCTAGACAAGATAAATCAGTAAAAAAATCTTTAGTGACATAGGAACACATTCAAAAAGGGTCAAATTTAGAAAAAATACAAAAGTGGTTACCAAAGAATAACTCAAAACAATAAAAAGATCAAAAAGCAAAATCAGAGCAACAAATAATTCTACAAGCATAGGTAAAACATGGAAAAGATGCAAATCTACCTCTCCAAAATAAGACTTAGCTTTCAAAGTAGTATGGGTTCGATCAAAAATATCTACAATAGTTTTATTATCAAGATCAAAGGTTGGGAAAACATGCTCAATGCATCACTACTCATATTCTATCAACTGATAATTTTTGTCACCAAGGTTTTGGATTTGTTAAACATCCCAAGCCAAATCATTCACAGACATAATTTATCAAAGGAAAAGATCTAGATACTACAAAAGTCAACACTCACATTCCATTGGTTTAAAATCAAGATGATAATGATGAGTGGAATAATATAGCTTATTATGATTTTTAAGATACCAACAATGAATATAAATATTAAAAATCATATTCACATCCATTCGCTCATGCTTCAAAATCAAGCACGATTCTTTTGTTTGATACAAGACACCATGATAAGGAGTCTTCCATGAGACTCATCAGTTAGTATCATCTCTTCTTAGTCTTTCTTTTACATAGATTCTATTCTCAACTTTTTTTTTTATAGTTTCTTTTTTATTACTTGTACATAATTTCTCAATTTTTAAACACATAATCTTTTAGCTTGATTATACATAGCTTATTTCAAAAATACCAAAAACATTTAAATATATAAAAATATAAAAACATTCAAATATGTCAAAATATAAAAAACATTCAAATATGTCAAAATATCAAAAACGTTCAAATAATTCAAAAACACAAAAACATTTCAATTGTATGCATTATCCATGCTTTACATTTCTACTACCATGCTAGACTTACCTTTATTATTCTATGCTATTGTTTATTGATTTATCTACTTTACCATGCTTCACTTGATCTTCTTTGAGTGTGTATAGTGACATATAGATCCTTGATTGCTTCACTCTACCCATTAAGGGGGAATCCTACTTCTACATTCAAGACATACATTGATATATTTATCCACTAGGGGCATCTTCTACATGACTACACCATCTAGGCTATGCCATTCCTACACCACACACTCTAGTCATCATGTTGATGTAAATTAATTACTAGATTATATAGATTACTCTATTGAAATTCACTATTATATAGCAATTGTGTATTTCTTATCATATACCTAGTCTTTTAATCCATGTCTTTCATACTTTCACTTCTTGATTTGATTAGTTAGATGTAATTGTATTTCTAGAATATTACATGCCTTCTTTTCTTGCTTTGTGTAGCTAGATGTGATTGCATTTCTCAATTCCTATTTTACCTCCTGTATGTGTCTTAGGACATTTTCCAATGTCCTTTAATTCTATTCTTATGTGTGCCTTATGATATTTTCCAATGTCCTTTACCTATACTTTTCTGTGTGCTTGTGGCCCTCGTGCCAACCTTGTTTGTTTCCAATTGTGTGAATATGTGGAATTTGAGCATTATTTATATGCTTTATTTCTAGTTTGAGTGACATGTGCCCATGTCCCTTCTTTTCTTAACCCCTTGGCCACTTTCATGTGCTTCTTGCTTCTTGCCTTGTGTGCTTGTTTGCTTCTCAATTGTTTACAATGCCATTATCCACATCATGCATTATATTAATTTCTTAGATGCTATGATGGACATCATGCTCCATCCCTCCTTGAAAAATAATAACTAAAAACTAACAAATAACAACTAACATTTCCAAATTTAGTTCAATACATTACACATGCTATTACATTGTTATATATATCTAGGCATACCCCTATTGATCTAATAATATCTAATACAAACCATGTTATATCTTGAGATATCTTGTCAGTTGTCATTGCTATATCATGAATTTCATATCATAACATACTTATAGGGCTCTTTATTCTAAGGGTAGTCATTATAGGGTCTTCATTCCTACCTTCAGAAGAGAGGGAAACAAACAAGGGTTTTGTCATAGAGATCAGATCTCCTATTGGTCAAAAAATCAATTTTAAAAACACTCAAAATAATAATCAAAGGTCAAACTAGGTATAATAGACCAAAAAAATAGTGATGATTGTAGAATAGTCATCAGTTTCAATAAAGGATAATAGTGTCAGACATGGAAAATAGTGATAGACAATAGGGTGTTTTTTTTTCAATGCTCCTATCTAAACAACAAAAAACGTAGATTTTCTAGAAATAGGTAGAAAGGTAAGCTCAAATATAGTTTTATCACATATAGATCAGTTTAGATTTAACAATTTTAGTATAGTTTTTCTTAGAGGATCTAGATATAGGAGGCATTATGCACAGCATGATGGCTCTTACTTTTAGTTTTAGATTGGGTAGTTGGTATAACTTCTAGATCATAATCCATGTTAAAGAAACTAGGGATTGGGGGCAATGTGCATGGCATATTTGACTTCATTTATTTCTAAGTTTAGTATATTACCTATGCATTCTTAGCATTTATGTGCTTTATTCCATCTGCAGGTGGTTGACATCATTTCAGAGTGGCTTTCATACAAGCCTAACCTACACATTATTGAGTGGCTTCCACATAAACATAGTTTCTAGTTTCAAAGTGGCTTTCATACAAGCCTAATCTTCTCCTTCCAAAGTTGGTCAAGATTGGTCTAGTTTCCAATATACATTTGGCTATCCACACCACATTATCAGATTATAGAGAATTCATGGGCTTCAAGAGCCATCTTATATGACACACATTCATATTGATATTAGTTTATAGCTTCACTTAGTGGGAAATGATGGAGCCAAAGGGTCAGCCTTTGTATTCTTGAGCCACCTACTCAGAGGGATTATACACATAGTTTAAGCATTGATTAACATATGAATGATCACATATCTTCACTTAGTGGTAAATAATGGATCCAAAGGGCTAGCATTTACATTCTTGAGCCACTCCTAGGGAATTAAACACTCAGCTCTATTTGTGATATTACTCTTGGTATAACACATACCCAACATTACACATCATCAGCCAACATCACTCAGCATCATAATAGGTTTTGTATTGGTTCACATACCTGACGAGGTGTATTCATTTATTCCTTTATCTTCCTCTCTCTCTCTTACCCAAATTTACAGATTCTTATTTTAGATATAGTATATCTAGTAAGAACTAATCTACTGCTGATTTTATTTTTCAAATTTACACTTCACAATGTGCTCTCTCTATGCACACCCAACACCACATATCTTCATGGGCTTCACCCTTATAGGTATGTTCAGGTACACTTTATATTTTTCCTTTATCCTAGTATTTTTCTTTATCACATCACTAGAATAAAGTGGGGGAAATGTAGTCATATAAAATGTCAAAATTGGTAGCTTGAGTGTGGCTTATGACACCCAACCCATAGGTCCCTCTTGCATGCTCTCTTGACCCTTATAGGTACCTTTTTGTTGATTCCCAATCATTCATATATTTTTAAGACATGATTATAGCTTAACCAAACCCTATTTCTCATGCTTATTTGATCCCCATAGGTCTTGAACCTACAGGATAGGAGAGCTAAGGTTGGACTATAGCGCTAGACCCTAGGGTGTCCCATTTTTAGTGCTCTTGTCTAATTACCTTTTGATCCCGAATGATCATTTTATCTTGATTCTTCATCTTCATTATGTCAAACTAGTGTAAATGCATTTAAACCATGACCAATGAATCTCTATAAAATCCCATTCAAAGTTTATTGGTTTTCAAATATTACAAATTCAAGCAAGAATACAAGCAAGACCACTAAGGCAAATTTCCCTATCCTTTGCATAAAACCATCTAATACAGCTACCAACATATAAAAACCCTCAAACCGATCCCTAGCCACCTCAATCACACCCATTTTAGCATTTTTTAATCCATATAACACTATTTCATAAAGCACACCAAGTGATATAACTACATATGACTTGATCCCTCTTTGGAGTATTGGTATGTAGGCAACATACCCACACCAGGGGTGTGGATACACATTCAGTGCATCTTACACACACCAATCCCATCTCTCTCAAGTTTCATTCAATCATATTAAAGGTATAGGGTTTGAATATTGAATTTGATCTATGATGATCTTTGGCAACATGTAGGATCCAAAATTTCATAGGCAGGCTCACACAGGGATAGCGGATAAAACCTGAAAAAATAAAAACTTCTTGACCAATTTGGATAATAGTGGAATGACCTAGACTATAGCATCAAACCCCAAAGTGTTATATTTTTAGTGCTCATATCCTTTAATTAAATAAAATCTAGATCCTAGTTCATGACACTATCCCAATCTTACATAGCCGGTATTAGTCTCTATCTCAATTGTATCAACCCAGTTTTAAGATAAGTTATATTTTTCCTTTTTTATTAATATTTTTAAAAATATATGAAGGTCAAATAAATTTTACAAATTATTAATCTATTTATTGAAATATTATTTACTAATTTATTGTTCTAGACCCTTAACTAAATCAGGAATAATACTCCAATATTCCTAAAACTATTAAATCATTGAGGATGTTAATCAGTTCCTAGATTTTATTTAATGGAATTAAAGTCACATATTTTTCATTAATTTTGTTTTTCAACCTATGGATCCATGTTAAAAAATCTTTCCAATGATACCATTCCTCTTAGTATTTGATTCTCTTTTATTTGCAAGATATTGTCATCTCCTAACCCTTCCATGTTTATAGGTTCCAAATTGTTTTCATCCATTGTTTGAGATTTAAAGGCACCATAATTATTCATGAAATAAATAATATATTCGTCATCATCAAATACTTAAAAGTTATCAACATTGTCTAGTATTGACACACAAAACATCAAATCCATAGAAACCTTTTGCATTTTAAATTCTTGGAGTGGTGCTAAATTGGGGGCTGAATAAGGTAGTGAATTTTCAATCTATTTTTATTCTCTTCGATTAGATTTGATATTTAATGACTCAAATGTTTTAATTAGATCCAAAACCCTATGTTTATATCTACTTAAATATGTTAATTTGCATTGATACTTAATTTTAATGTGATTAACCACCAACTATGAGTCTTGAAATATTAGTATCTACTTCACATTATGTTTTAACATGAATTGTAGGCCCAAATCAAAGCTTCATAATCAACATGATTATTGGTACATGGGAACTATAATTTTTAGGTATTAATGTATTGATTCGCATATGAGTTGATAAAATTGATTCCTACACTGGAGCCCTAATTGGATCTAGCAACATGAAAATATAAAGTCCACAATTGTGAAAGACCTTAAAATATACGTTCATGAGATTCATGTTTTGTAGTAAAAGTGTAAACCCTTGCATGAGTTGAATTAAAGTTTTTTTTTTCATTCTTTGAATTGTAATATATGATAAGATACTTCATTTTGGGTTCCTTATTCACTTAGATATAATTTACTACTCCTCTCCAAGGTAGCCACACGTGTTAAAAATTTGTATCCATATAACCATTTAATGTTTTGCACCAATAATGAATCAAAAGTAAACCATAATCCTCAAGAATGAAAAATAACAAGATGTCCTTGTATTAATGGATATATTGATTAGAGTTAAGATACATGTGTTCATTTGATAATTCCCTAATAACTAAGACTAGGGTCTTATCTAGCTATATGACCACTCTTTTGGACTTTTCTAGAGTTAATCCTAACTTCCTACAAATAAATATGAGCATGAATTTGGTTGAAGAACATGAATACACTAAGTAATTTTTCACATTATTTCCAAATATTCTAATAGTCAATATAAAGGTGGTACCCCAAGCTTGTCTATGTAAACAACCACGTTGGTATTCAAAGATTTAGATTTGCCAGTAGATGGTTTTTTAGATAAAGCCTTAAATAATAATTCCATTTATTTAATAATCAGTGCTAGATCATGGAGAGTGATATATACCTTAATTTTGATCATGGAGAGTGATATTTACCTTAATTTTCTTCATATCCTTGATAATATTTTATCTACCTTTATTTTATGTATCAATAATCTATTGTTGATCATTTCTTTTTAGGGGCATTTTATTGTTATTGGATTTTAGATTTGGAAGGGTACATAAACTATTTTTTTGTGGCATATAGATGGTGAGGGGAAATTGATTATTATTTATCATATTATATTTATTCCTATGAAATTATTGGAAATCATGAATCTTGTATGTCTTGTCCTCTGTTTCATTCTCATCCATAACTAGGAATGGGAAATCATGCCTCAAATACCATTTTAGTGCTAGAAGGATTAGAGGTACTAGTTTATAATGAATTAAGTTTGTTAGGGACCACCTCTTATCAATCCATCTCCTTTTGAAATATTTTAAAAGTATTATATTTATCTATACAATATAATTCTCTTTTTTGTGCAATATTATAGACTCTACACCAATTAGGTAGGGTAGCCTCAAAAATATTTATTTTAGGAAACTTGTTGGGCTATGGCTTAAATTTGGTACCTATCCTATTATATCTTTAGAATGTAAAATTTCTATTGGATTTATCAACCAAAATATTTCCCAAGTGCTTCTAAATGATCAAACATTTATTGCTAAGTTTATGCATCATGCGTTGGATGGCATACATATCATGGTGGAATTATATGTTATACTACGTGGTATAGGTATTAACTAAGACCAAGGATTATTTCTAAGTTTTCTTATTAGGTGTGGTTACATACTTGTGTATAATATTTGAGCTTTTTATTATGAAAGACATGAGATAATGAAAACTAATTTTAAACTTGATTCTAGTCATAGGTAATGACATTTTGATGAGCATTTGGGATTGGGTTTAATGGTAGAAAAAATAAATTAACATTGGGTATGGTATACACTTGGGGATTCAAATACCTATCAATGTTAATATCATCAACATAGACACTTGTTAATGTTTTGATATTTGGATCTATGTACATGAATACTATTGTAGACACTATAAAACCATACTAGATGTTAAAATGCCTTAGGATACATTAGGGACCACCTAACCCTTCTCAATCCATTGACCATCGTATCAGACCATGAGACTAGTTAGTTATTTATCTAACTAAAATCAATAACTTATGAAAAAATATTGAACCACCCCTTTTTAACTTACCTTGACCCTTTGCCTCTAGACACTTGACCACCGATGCCCAGTTAACTGTCAATGGTTAGCCTGACTATCGATGGTCAAGTCCTCACTTTCTAACACATCACCAACTATGTGTAAGCTAATGAAGCACAATTAAATATGTTCATCTTACGTGGTGTTAAAAAACTTACAAGCATTGAAATCAGTAACCTAACCTACTAGAGAAACTTCTATCCTCCATCTATCTTTGCCTATAAAAGGAGGGGAGTAAGAGGTGAAATGGAGTATCACAATCATTATTGCACATAGGTATTCAATATTTCGATCCACCAAGTCTTCTTCTAGTAATTTATAAATAGCAATAGAAATCAAAACACTACAAAAATTTCTCTTGAGGCAAGTTACTATTACTCTACCAAAATTTCTCTAGCCATCAACCATCAACCACTTAGCAAGAAACATGTATATTCATACTTTCATCTTGTCATTTTAGGTTTTGACTTACTGAACTGAATTAGACCTTTCTACACCTATCTTCCCAACTTCCTATTTTTGACCACACCCTTAACCAAACCTCTATCTAATCAATAGCCCATTCTAAAATACTTTTCTAAGTACCTTTAGAAATCCATAGGCAACCATTGATGGCTAGTACAACCACTAATGGTCACCCCTAACCATCGATAGTTAGCCAACCACTGATGGTTAGTTTAACCACCGATGGTCAACCCAACTATTGACAGTCACTATGGCATGGAATAACAAGTTATTTCTAACCCCTTACTTGCAACCAAATCTAACTTTCTATGGTCTTACCTATTTATAGACTAGTACCTAATTTTTTGAACCTAACCTGATCTACTTTAGTATTAGTATTGACCTGCTTTTGCTATATTTAGTCATTTTCACTATAAAAAAACTCATCTATTTATTTTATTTCATTTTAGTAATTTTTTAAATTTAATTCAAATATATTTCTTCTATCATTTTCAACTTGATTATTATCAGAAGTGGATTGATAGTCACACTTCTTGGATATAGCTCACGCTAGGCAGTCCACCTAACTATCTTAATAACAACCCCTTTTGTTATTACTTTCTTATCTATAGGTAATAATTCCAAAAATAAAAAGGATCTCTCTACATTCGTTTGGATTACATGTGCATCAACAACTAGGTATTTCTACCATAACCTTATTACTAGTTTATTATCTTCTTCCAAAATTAAGAAATGAGAAAAAATTAAGAGAAACATTTTGGCATGCCTGATGGGACCCTAACATCATCTATGTGATCATATCTTCCTTTATTATTTGCTCATATAATGAAATATAAAATTTCTTTTGGTCTTAAAATAAACCTTACATACATTGATTACTTTCTTGTTTTAGTTCATTTAGTAACTTGAAATCAAAGTAATTAATCATAGCTTCATTCTTGTTATCACACACTTTACCAAACCACATAATCAATCAACACATCAAAATAAAATTGAGATAAGGCCTGACTAGGATTTTTATCAAATAGTGGTAAAACTTACCCTTTTTTGACAATCCTACTTAGAGGTCATTACCAAGGGGAGAACCAACTCAACTCTCTAGTTGAGTATAAACTCTTAAATTTAGTATATCTTGGCTGAGCATCAAACACCCTTATCACTACGGTGTATGAAGTGAGGGGATAGGCCCCAATATCAAACCACATACTGACATTTAAAAAAAAAAAAATTTAGAACCTAAACACAAAGTAAAACCAACCTTAGATTTCCTCTTTGGTATCTGATCTAAAAATTAAATTTCTTTGTCACACATTCTAAGGCATAAGCCAAAATTGATCGAAAAAGAATCCTAAGTTTTAAATGCACTTTAGTGTATGTTTTTTGACTTTAGATTCTTTTCCTTTTACTTGCTTTGTGTTTGAGTTGTCAGCTTTTCATCATTTATTTTCTATTCTTCTCATGTTTTTTACTAGATAATAGTTGAGGAATCAAACCAACCAAGCACCACCATCTTCCTCTTCCTCTTCTTCCATGGAGTATACTTTTGATGTTGAGAGTTCTCCTCATATTTCTCCTCCTCTTACCATGCCTAGGATAGTTTTTGAGGGTGATGTGGATTTCACTACCTTCTTTGATAACAACCCCATGGCCCTCCAACACTAACTCAACACCTTATCTCAACACACCTCTATTTCTTTGATTCCTTCCATGAATCCACATTATGGTATGCCTTTTCCTCTTATGGTTGGAGTTACCTCTACCCAACCTTTGATTACATAAGCATCTTCTTCCAAAAATATCCCATCTACTACCACCAATCAATAACCAAACACCCCCTACACCAACTAACACCTCCAACATAGGGGCAACCTCACCTCTTGTTACCCATACCTCATCCACCATGGGGGTATCTTCTACCCCTATTTCCACCATTCCTCTTATTACTACCAATCTACCAATTTCTATCCCCACTTCAAAATTTGGTACTTTCCATACCTCTTACCCTTCCACCTATTATCACAAGAGTTTCCACTCAACCCCAACCATCTACCAACCCATCCATACCTCCAAATAAACCTACATTAATGCCACAAAAAATACCCATGATATCTTACCAATATGTTCCTAATGCACAAGGATACATAACACCTTCTACCAAACCTTTTGTACCCATCAAACCTTATGTGGCACCATCCCAACCTCCAATGACCACATACCAATATGTGGTATCTTCTAAACCTTCAACCACCTAACCATATATTTATGCCACCCAACCTCAACCAAACTTACCATCCAATTATGGAGCTTCCCAACCTCAAATAGATTAGGTCAAAATTTTAATGGACAAAATGACCAACCTAGAGTCATCTATCTCTAGGGCCCATAACCTTTTAGTTTATGATCAAATATGCAATTAACCTATCCATCCATCTATTTTTATATGATCATATCCTCTTCAATGGGAAATACCCATGTTTTCCAAGTTCTAAAGCAAGGAGGACCCCCAACAACACTTGAGATCATTTTTACATTCTTTCTATTTGATTGCATATGATGATGCTCTTCTCCTTCATACCTTCCCCATGTATTTATCTGGACCAGCCTTGGATTGGTATAGTTCTCTCACCAAAAACTCCATCATGTCCTTTTCTCAACATGACCAAGTCTTTTTAGATCATTTTTTAGTCAATATATCTAAAAAAGTCTCTATTACTAACCTCTACTCCATTAGGCAATTTGATAAAGAATCAATTGCCAATTTTGTAGCTAGATGGAGAAGTCTTATTAACTTTATTTCTCCTTACCCCAACCTAATTTGAATGAACTCTTCTCTCAGGGTTGTGGCAAAATTATTTTCCCTACTCTTCAAGTTAAAACTTTCTAAACTTTTGATAAGGCTTTCACCATGACATAAAAAATATAAATTCAAACCATTAATGAAGGAAAACTAAAATTGAAGAAAAATAATCCCAAATTTAAATCCAATGACCCTTCCTCTACCAAAACTACCAATCAATCCAACCATCCTAATATGCCAACCAATTCCTCTAATTCTTCTAACCAATAAAACTGAAAGCAAAACTGAATTTCCCCAAAATAGTATACTCTAATAGGGGAGTCTTATTCTTTAGTTTTGGATTAATTACTCAAATCAAAAATTATACAACTTCCTCCAATAAAACCTCCCTAACAATTTGATGCCTCTTTCCATACACCTGGTTGGTACAATGAGAATAATCTATGTGATTTCCACCACATCATTGGACATGATATTAGTAGGTGCAATACCTTTAAGACTATTATCCAAAACATGATTTATAAGGGATAAAACATATTTTATAATCCCAATGCACCCCCAAATAAATATCTTAAGATCTTTCATAACCTTTTCCCAAACCATGCCCCTTCCACCAACTATGAGGATAATAAATTGGAATCATCTCATGCTCATGAGGTCCATACGGTTAATGTCATTATTAGTGAGCCTATCATTGAGGAGATCATTAACTCATCTACCCCTTCCTCTATTCCATTCATTATAGTGGTGAAATCAGCCTCTATTCCTTTGGATACCCAAATAGAGGAAGCAACCACCCCTCTTTCATTTCTCAATGAGACCATGGACCTATCCACATCTCCTTTGATAGAAATACCAAAGGAGGGAACCATTGCTACAACCACATCTTCACCCACTCCATCTATTGAAGTGGTTGAATTAACTTCCATTACTTTAGACATCTGAACAAAGGACAAAACCATCTCTATTCCTTCACTTGAGGCCATCACACTTTTGTCTCCTATCTTAGAACCACCCATTATCTATTTATTAACCATCCTAAAATAAGAGATCACATTACCTACACCTTCCATGGAGGAAACATCCTCCCAAACCATGGAGCCTTCCATTAAAAACATAGGTGAAGAAACCATTCCCACACCTTCACCTATGGGCTTAAACTTTGAAACCAATGACCAAAGAATTAAACCACCTTACAAGCCTTTTTATAGATTAGTCCAAAATATAGAGTTTACTTCCCAACCCAACCTAGATAAATCCATGTTTTGGTACTATTTTTGGCTCCCTTACTAAAACAAACCTAAACCTTCAACCTCACTTGCATCCAACATAAAAAATGTCATTATCTCAACCCCATCCTCAAATGCTTCTCCTTCCAAAACCATAGGAGATCCATCCAACCCACCTCTATCTAAAATTTCCAAATCACCTTATGCCTCCTTAACCAAACCCATTAAGAATTTAGGATTACTCCTTACGCCTATCCTTACTCACCCATCTTTGAAGTTAGATTTAACCTCATATATTATACTAAATAAAACTTTGACTAAACCTATAAAAAATGTGGAACCACCCAAACTATCTCAAACTAGACCCATACCACCCCATTCTCTTTTACCTTCAATTTTAGGACCTCTTCCTTCCACAATTTCAGGAGCTCATCCTTATACCAAGAAGGTAAACCCTCCCAAAATTACCTATTCCTCATCTAGTAAACCTTCTCCTTTTGTTTTACATACACCTACCTCCACCAAAACATCAAACTCTCCATCATTCTTAACTAACCTATCTACCTCTACCTTCCCACCTATGACCAAACCTTCACCCTCCACCTCCAAATCTTCAACCTCCAAACCTACCTTCACAAAATAATCCCAACCAAAACCACCTACCAAAACCCTTCCACCACCTACAACTTCCATGGTGAAGGCTACTTCTAATAAGGCTCCCACTCTTAAAACCAAAAACCCAACACCTTTAACGCCTTTGATCGAATCTTATTAGAACATTCTATAAAGGTTGTTGTAAACCTTTTCCTTAACCTTACCACCCATAAAACCTTTCAAACCTTCACATCCTAAAACATCATGGTTTAATGACAATTTGATTTTATCATATCATAAGACTCTAGGACATGACATAAAGAACTGCAAATCCCTCCAAACACTTATCCATAGCTTATGGGATGAGGATGATCTATTATCAGATGAACCTCTCTTGACCCAATTACCTACCCAACCACTAATTCATCCCATTCAAATTTTCCTATTCCTTCACTCTCATTTGAAAGTGAGGTTAAACCAGAGAAACTATCTAGTCTAACACCTCCCTTAATCCACACTATCCATATGGTTACCTGATCTCGATCCCAATAAAAAGATAAGGGAAAAGCCAAAGTGTCCATACCATGGACATACCCTTCTACCCCTCAAACTTCCAACCAAAATCATGTACCCTGACCTTTACCTTCACCTTCTCTAACATCCAAATTATCTAATTTGGGTGCCTCTCCCTCCAAACCTTTTGAATCTATCCAACAAGTAGTGTTAAAATAACTTCACTAGACACTAGTGAAGATGAGCCTTTATGAATTAATCAACACCTCACCCCATCACTACCAAACATTCATAGAAGCCCTACAATAGATAGAGGTTAAACTAGAAGATCCTTAACCTCTTACATCCTTTATTTAATCCCTTCAAATTTATACCTTTATCACCTTAGAGGATTTAGAAATATCTTTGGTCTATTCTAAATATATTGATCCTCCCCTCTTTATCACAACATGCATCAATCAAACCCACATCAAAAGGGTGATGATTTGTATAGGATCTAATATTAAAATTATCTCCTCCCATGCCTATGATTAACTCTAATTACCTAAGAATATCATGTTAGAACTGCAATGGTCATCCACTCCTTTAATGACACTATAGCCACTACCTTAGGGATAGTCATCCTTTACATCTTTTTGGGACATCCTATAATTCTAAAACTCTTTTACATTGTAGAGGGTGAGTTTAAATATAATGTATTAATTAGACACCCTTGGATATGTTCCATGAGTTGTGTCTCTTCTACCTTACATCGATGTGTCAAATTTGATCATGAAGGTCAAGTTGATACCATAAGAGTTGACCCTAGTCCTTTTGCATCATGCAACATAACATATCAACCTAATCATGTTCTTCTTCCTCCTTCATCTACCTTACAAAAAACCAAAAAAAATACCATCTCACCAACAAAAACCAATAACACCTCCACCCCTATCATTGATGAAGCTTCAAATAGCTCATCTATCTCTTCTTCTTAGATCCCCATAGAAGACCCCTTAGAACCCACATTCCAACATCTCTTGCTTGAGGAGTATCATATTTTAGCCTTATATGATTTCCCTACTCCTCAAGAGTATGAGAATATCACCCGTGATCATAGTTATGACATAAAAATTAGAACCATCATCCCTTTTAGGCCTCCTAACCTTCAAACCAACTTAATCTATGGGGGACTTGATCATCCAATTCTTAGTTTTACCATTACCTCTACCATTCGACCATTTACCTCTAACTTTTCCTATCTTAACAAACTAGCATTTGTCAAATTATACCTTCATAGGTGTGCCTATAAGGGATTTGTCTATGGTTGTTATGAACATAGACATTATGGGTTAATTTACATCAAAACCTAAAAATCTTGTGAGTTATTCGACCTTGGGTTTATACCACCAGAAGAACCTACCTCACTTAAACCCATTTCCATCATAGATGAGGATATGCCATCCTCACTAACCCAATCTCCTTCAAATTCTATAAACACCATTAGTTTAGGCCCCCTGACTTATCAAAAGGATGGCTAAACTAAAACCCTTCCTCTCATCTATCCTGAAATGGTAGAAAATGATTTTCCTACCATCAACACCATCCAACATCAAGATGATAATTCCATTCTTACCTACCTTGATGTAATGGATTATTCTATCCATAAATCCCTTCCTTGTGAGAACCAAACCATGTTAAATGAATCCATTATTCATGTCATCTTGCGTACTCAGGATAACCCTCTCATTATCAAGACTGGTCAATCCTTAGATTCTATCGAGTAAAAGATTATCCTTATTTCCTTCATTACTATATCATAGAATTTTCTTGGTCTTATCAAGATATGCCTATAATTGACCCTTCTATATCCCTCCATAACATTATCAACCATCTTGATGCTAAGTATGTTTAATAAAAGCTTTGCAAGATATACCCTCATATCACCATTCTAGTTAAAGAAGAGCTTTAACATCTCTTGTCTATCAATTTCATCCAACCCATTAATTATCCTCAATGGGTTTCTAAAATAATTCCCATTACTAAACCCATAGGGGGACTTCACCTCTATATCATCTTTCTTGACCTCAACCTCACTTATCCAAAGGATGACTTCCCTTTGCCTAGCATTGACTAACTTGTTAATCTTATAGCTGGCTACAAGACGTTATCTCTCATGGACAATTTCTTAGGATATAATCAAATATTGATTTCCACCAAAGATTAACATAAAGCTTCTTTAATCACCCCATGGGGAACCTTTTTCTATAGGGTCATGCCATTTGGTTTGAATAACTCTAGATCAATCTATCACCGTACAATGACCTACATCTTCCATGATCTAATACATAAAATTGTAGAGGACTTTGTAGATGGTCTCCTTAGAAAATTTAAACATTGTAAGGATCATCCAACTATTCTCACAATCATATTTGACTACCTAATCCATTTCCACATTAGACTCAATCCTAAGAAATGTATTTTTGGGGTTCTATATAGAAAACTTCTTGGCTTTATTGTCTCTCTTCAAGGAATCTAAGTAGACCCTACCAAAGTTAGAAAAAAATTGGAGATGCCTCCTCCAACCCACCTCAAGCAACTTTGCATCTTTTAGGACAAGTTCTAATCTATCCATCACTTCATCTCTCAATTTTTAGATAGATGTCAACCTTTTCAATATCTTCTCAAGAAAGATGCATCTTTTAAGTAGACTAAGGACTTCCAAAAAGACTTTGATTCACTAAAATAATACCTTATTTCTCTACCCATTATTACTCCTCCAAAAGACGACCAACCCTTCTACTTTTATTTATCAACCACTGACCATTCTTTAGGGGTAATTATCACTCAATATAATGAATAAAACAAAGACAAAGATGTCTACTACATAAGTCAAACACTTATAAAGTATGAGCCTCAGTATACCTATCTTGAGAAACCTTGCCTCACCTTATTATTTGTGACTTCTAAAATTCATCATTACCTTCTCAATCATAAAACCTACATCATCACTAACACTAACCCACTCAAGTATATACACTCTAAACCATACCAAAACTAATGTATGGCTTAGTGGCTCATGATTTTATCTAAGTTTGACCTTGAATTTTGCTATAAGAAGTTGATTAAAGGGTAAGTCATTGTTGAATAATTGGTTAAAGCTCCTTTATCAGACAACCAACTGCTTCTTCTTGCATTTTCAAATGAGTCCATCTCAATTCTATCTCAGGAGGACCCCACCTACCAAATGACCATGTTCTTTGATGGCTATAAATTCAAGTATGGTGGGGGTGCTAGAGTTATTATAATTCTCATTGATGGTGAATGTCTTCCCCTTTCCTTCAAATTTGATTTTGAATGCACCAACAATGTGGTTGAGTATGAAGCCCTAGTCATAGGTCTCTAAACTGCTCTAGCCTTGGGAATTAAGACCATTAATGTCTTTGGAAATTACCAACTTGTGGTCAAATAAGTCAATGGATCTTACCAATGTAAAAATGATGTCTTGAAAAAGTAAAAGCAAATATTATACATACTCTTAGCATCCTTTGATCATTACCTTATCCAGTCTATTCAATAATCTACTAACAAGTTCATAGATACAATAGCTTCCCTTACTTCCCAAATCCCATCTCAACCTTTTGAGTCCAAACTATTTGTTATCATCCACCATTTTATTACACCTTCTTATATTTGTTCAACCTTTCTTACTATTTTTAATGTGGAAGCATCTCTATCTAACATATGGTATGAGCAAACCTTTAACTACCTCAACCTCAGTATCATTCCTCCATATCTCTCCAAGAATGCCCAAAGAGCCTTTATTTAGAGGACCTATCATTATACCATACTAGGGGGAATCCTTTATAAGCATGGATTTGATGGCCTCCTTCTTCATTGTCTACATAGTCATGAAGCTTCCAAGGCTATCAGGGAAACAGATGACAAATTCTATGGGGGACACTTTAGTGGTTTAGCTATTGCTAAATGTATCCTTTGCCTTGGCTACTATCGGCCCACCCTCAACCAAGACTATTATGATTATGTAAAAAAGTGTTTTAAATGTCAACAACATGCTAATTTACATCATGCACCTACCCATAGCCTATAAGTATCCAAAGACTATTATCCCTTCTCATAATGGGGACTCGATCTCATTAGGAAAAACAATCCTCATTATTCATAATGGCATCAATCCATCATTACCACCACCAAATATTTTACCAAGTGGGTAAAGTCTATTCCTCTCATCTCAGCCAAAGTTGACAAGATTGTCAACTTCATCAATCATCATATCATCTATAGTTTTAGTGTTTCCCATAAGATCATAATCAACAATAGTAAATATTTCAAAAGAAAGTAAGTCCAAGGTATTTGTGATGTATTTGGTATCAAGTTAAGCTTTTCCTCACCTTACCATCCACAAATAAATAGACAGACAAAAGCTTCTAACAAAACTCTTAACAAAATGTTAACCAAAGTCATCAGTGATTTAGGTTAGGATTGGCACTTACACATACTTTTTGCTTTATGGGCCTATCACACTAGAATTTTAACCTCTATGGGTGCTACCCCTTTCTCTTTAGTCTTTAGAGTAGAGGTAGTTTTGCCTCTCAAAGTCTAGATTCCCTCTCTTTACATATATTTTCAAGACATCATTTTTGATAATGACTATTGTCAAGAAAATCTTGTGTGACTTGAGATACTTGATGAGCATATCCTCACAATGTTTAACCATCGTCATGTCTACCAAGAAAAAATCAAGCATGCCTATAAAAAATACCTAAAAGAATGAGAATTCAATATTAGAGACCTTGTCCTAAAGGAAAACCAACACATAACCAATATGGAGAAAAGCAAAAGAGGCAAGTTTGATTTCAATTGGCTTGGACCCTAAATC
Source organism: Torreya grandis (assembly GCA_037957365.1). NCBI lineage: Eukaryota > Viridiplantae > Streptophyta > Pinopsida > Cupressales > Taxaceae > Torreya > Torreya grandis. The sequence continues at coordinate 85,190 of JARHVA010006584.1, forward strand.
ATAACCCATAAGTATGGATCAAGATCTTACTGTTTGTCCTCTCTCAAAGGTAAACTAAAACTTGATCCTCTCAATGCTTTGCATCCATGTCTTTTCTTTTGTTAAACAAGGATTTAACTCACCTTCTTGTCTAACTTAAGTTCATCCCTTGATTTATGAGATTTTTACCCTCACACCTTCATTTACCTATCCCTCTCCCTTTGAGGACAAATGATTACAACATAGAACCATGTGATGAAACATCACAATCATAGAATGATCATAAATTTGGTTACCAGGGCTCTACCCATGGCATGGTTCTCATGGATAATTTTCATCTCTAAAAAAGATAGAATCCCATGGTCATTTGTCTCTCAAAACCATCTCTTTTACCTATCATTACCTTCTTGTGCTAAAAGCTTTGCCCTCTTAAAGGTAAACCTCTAAACCTAATATAGACTTTTACATGTCTAAAACTTGCATCCAAACAATTTGGGATACCAAAATATCACTTGGGTCACATGTCTTTAACAGAGCAGATTTCTCCCTTGAAGGATAGCTACCCAAAACCAAAACTAAAATTTCTTAAAAAATAGACTGCTCCCTTAAAGGATAGTTACCAAATATACAAACCCAAACTTATACCACTCCCTTGAAGGATGGCTAATTCAAATGGGTCAAAATCAATTATTTAAAGCTTCTTGCATTGATCAGCTTCACCAACCTATCAGAACAAAATCAATAAACAACCCTATATCAAAATTAGAAGAAGCTATCCTAAGATAGTTACAATTAGCATTCATATCTAACATTAATATACTTTCCACATTGATTAGTCTACACATTTCATTAAGACATGGAATTGTCTAATTTGGATCTTAGGTCACTTATATAAAGGGGAAAACTAACCCACATAAGGTTACCTTACCTATCGCCCATCACCTTTTCACCCATCACTTATCTCCCCTTTATACCTTCTATAAATCAAGGGATTATGAGCTTAATTGACACAACATGATCAAGACACCTTTTTTAATCAATAAAAACATGCTAATGTGAAGAATTCAAAAGGCTTAGGTTACTTAAGCTTATCCAACTTTGGGTTTTATTTGGTCTTTAAGAATGAAAAAGCATCATGCCTTTTTCCTTACCTTCTTATCACTAGTTCATGTAGGCATACATCCCATGATTCTCATTTATTTTTCCTACATTTATTTTGTTATATAACTTACTTTATCTATTTTAATTACATATTTAACCATAATCACATCACATCTCCATGATCATAAACATAACATCAATAATAAACATAACATTATGAACCATATCCATGAACCACATCATATATCTATTTATAAATCATAAGTATCATCCTATCCATTTACCATCAAAATCATATAAAATCATATCATAAACCACATAAATAACCATAATATAACCATGCATCATCATATCCATGAACACAACAAAACATCATCCATAATCATCACATGCCAAAAGCTACTGAGTCCACATATCATAAGCATAAGGCATAAAACATCTATATATCATCATATACATCATTTCCATCAAAATAAATAATACATGTAACATGTATAAATATCTCTCTCAAGGCATGTACATCTTACATCATCGACATGCAAGCTGATATCGAAATCATGTACATTTACACCCACATAACATATCACATATCATGCCCCTAGGGAAACAGTACCACTAGCCCCTCCTACTCCTGCACCTACATTGTCATTACCATTTGGTTCTAGTATTTTGGGGATGCCTATCTGTCTATTCATTGTCATGGCCAACTCACCTAGAGTCACCATAGTTACCCCACTTGCTAAACTGGCCTTGTACTCTCCCCATATTGGCTGGCTAGGACACTATGATAAAACTATAGCCTCATAATATCTCAATTCATTCACTATGGCCAAGTATCATGCCATAGTAATCATACTTGGTGGCCCTCTTGTTGGTAGTGCTACTACTCCTACCCTCTATCTCAAGGTGTCTCTCACTTGGGTCACCAAACCTAGTGAGGTCTAAGCCTGATCTATATCAACTATAACAGTGGAAACCTAACCCTACAAAGTCATAATTTGGCCCTACAATACGGCCACATATCCCTATAAATCTATAATTTATGCTTGTGTAGTAGTCAGTGCTACCCTTGCTTGTCCATGAGGGCCAATACCATGTACTTTTACTCTAGCTAGATCCACATCCATGGCCTGTCATCCCCATCACCCCATCCAAAATCAACCACTACATAAATGGCTTGGTACCATGCTAAATATACCTAAAAAATACTAACATCATCTATCCCTACTCTCAAAAGTAGATCCTTATTATCTAACACCACCTCCTCTAGTTGTGGCTCAGGTAACAAAAACTCTACATCCTCTCTCCTATACCTTAGACAAGGACTTGGTATCCCTTACACTGGACCATACTATCTCCTCACTCTATCAAATGGGATGAGCTCAATCTCACCCTCTATCCTCTCCTAGATCCACCTCTAGCTCTTAAAAGACAAAGTGTGATAACTTTAGAGGGCCCACCTAAGAAATCCCACATATGGTTGCTAGATGATGTCACCCACAACCAAACCCTCCAATGCATATCTAAACTAGTCAATGTCTCTAGCACCTCCTCCAACCCATATCAAAGCATAATATCCCGTCTGTCATAAGAAACCCACTATATAGTATTCTTGGGTGTAACCATACCATGGTAGCCCTAATGGTTTGAGGATCCAAATATGCTCATATTCCCAATAATGGAGCATGAACCCAACACTAATCCCACATTGTATGTGACCTCAAAATCCCTAGAGATCCTTGTATATCTAAAATAACAAACCTAGTGCCCACCTAAACACTAGTCTCCCTAAAAAAATATTTATTAGCACACCTAATATCAAATAAGGAAATCATCCACTACTCAAATTAGGCAATGTAAAATAGGACATTGCCATCATCATCATAATCATCAAGTGTTTATCATCTAGTACCCTCTGTTATAATGGCCCATAACCAGAACCACCTAAATTCCACCTAGCATGTATCTAATCCTCACTATACAATATCTCCATCTGTTCATCCCTTTCCTCACTCTCAATATGGTAATTAGGCTTCCCTCAAATAGGTAGTCATGTAATCCTATGAACATCCTCTAATAAGATGGTCTTCTCTCTTGTCAGCATTAGGAAGGTGTTCATGGGTGGATCTCATCTCTCAATGAGGGCCATGATTATCACCACATCTCATGAAAAATGATGATAATGTCACATGGATCCTAAGCTAAAGTCCTCCATGTGCATCTAATCATCTATGGTCATCCTTCTATGGATATTTGTGAAGATCCTCAAAACTCAATCCATCATCTATATTTGGTCTCATGCCTACAAATAGATCAAGTTAGCATGCACACTTAGTTTTCCATTTCCATTGCTCATCTTCATTCATTCAAACTACATAAACCTCTTTATCAACCTAATCTCACCTACATCAACCTATTCCAACCATTACCTCTACACCATTACCTCTAACACTTTAAAGTGACCCCCACCCATAAATATTTTAAACATCTATCCTAACCTATCACACCAATACCTAATGCTTCTATAAAAAACATCTACCCTAAAAAATAATATTTGCAACACCCTACCTTACCCTATAACATCTTCCCTAAACCTATCAAACCACTACCTAACTCTACCCAACAACCATTTCCATACAACATTCCTACTTGACACTTTCCCTAAACCATCTCAACCTATGACTCTTAAATTTACCATATCCTAACTTAAATTTGAACTTTTAAACCCACACCCCCTTAAAACATTTTAACAACTCTCTTCTTAGCTTTCTATTAAAACCTACATTCTCACAACACTTGAATGCTGGCGATCCTTACAACCATCAAATGTTAGGTGAGCTTTGACCTTTGGTGGTCAACTATCAATGATCATGTCTAAAAATTAATGGTTGGGTCTAACCACCGATGGTCACTATGGTGACCACTGCCAATGAAACAACCTTACCAAAAACTACCTAAAACATAAACTTTCAACTACTAAATTACATCAATCTATCCTATATCTTATCCCAAACCCAAATCCTCATTCAAAATTAAATTTCATCTGCTATTTTCCCCAATTTTAACCAAAACCTAAACTAACAAAAAAACCCCAAAACCCATTTCAAAAAAACCACCATACAACAAATTCAACTTTATAAACAAACAAATTCAACTAAATAATAATTTCAAAACATCTCCTACCTCATTTCTTGACTACTGTCAAGGATGGAGCCCACATCTATCTATCCAACTATTCCCTCATCTACCCTACATCTTAGTCTAAGCTATATCACCTCAAACACATTCTCAAGAAATCTAAAATCACCACCTCAAACAAGCACTCAGTCAATCCTATCAAAAAAATGTCAAAGTACCAAATCGCTAGAGCATGGAGGTCAAATTCTCAAAAGTGAAAATGATTTTTGCTTTTTTGATTTTTATCTCTATCCTTTTAAGGTTTCCCCCTAATCATCAATGGTCAAGGTGACCATTGATGGTTGACCTTGGGACCCTTGACCATTGACAATCAGGAGAGACCATATTTAAAACATTTTCTAGGTACCCACCCTAGGTGCCAAACTTTTGGAGATAACCTTTCTCCCTAAACCAAAACCAAAACTTTTGTAGATTATCATTTTCCAACCAATCACTACACCATGTCCACCTCGATGTTGGCCATTTTTTACTTGAACACTCACCAATTATATGATGATCTTGCTTGGTCATTTTGACCACACTGACCAATCTTTCCATGTTGAACATTTAAATTTGTACCACCTTGCACATGACCAAACCATTTTATTTTTAAAGGGATCACTTCCTACCTTAGATATCTATGGAAACACTAACCCTATCTAGGAGACTTATAACATAACCTAATTAGTTGGGACCAATGTTGTGGATTAGCTACCCTATCACTTGTACTTCTAGACCTGACCTTATATTTACCAACATTGAAAACCTTAGTTTGTGTGTGATGATTGACTATTGCACTTAGTCACATTTTATGTGTATGTTTATGTCTCAAGTGCACAAGCCTTTTTATCACCAACCTCATGACTCACCATATACCACTTATCAAACCCCAACTCAATTTTGGTTTCACCTCATCGATTCTCAGTTTGAGGGGGAACACCTCTTCCCCTACTTGGGAAAAATAGACCTTTGACCAAGAAATCCATTTTTATTTTTCACTTTATTAATTCAAAGCCACATAATAAAAAGGGGAAAAATGTAGACACTAGAAAAATGTACTAGATGTCAAAATGCCTTGAGATACCTTAGGGACTACCCAACCCTTCTCGACTCAATGACCAGCCTATCAGCCCATGAGACTAGTTAGTTATTTAGATAAATAAACTCAATAACTTATGGAAAAACCTTAAACCACCCATTTTAAACTTACCTTGACACTTTTCCTCTAGACACTCAATCATTGATGGTCAACTTAACCATTGATGGTTATCCTAACCATTGATGATCAATTCCTCACCTTCTAACACATCACCAACTATGTGAAAATGAATGAGGCATAATCAAATATGTTCACCTTATGTGGTTATAGAAAACTTCCAAGAATTGAAATCAACAACCCAACCTAATAGAGAATATTCTATCCTCCATCTCTCTGTGCCTATAAAAGGAGGGGACTATGAAGTGAAATAAAGGATCACAATCATTTTTACACATAGGTATTCAATATTTTTAGCCACCAAGTATTCTTCTAGTGATTTAGAAACAACAATAGAGATATGAACCTCTACTAAAATTTCTCTCCAGGAAAAGTTCTATTACTCTACCAAAATTGCTCCAAACATCAACCATCAACCACTTAGCAGGCAATAGGTATATTCATACTTCTATCTTGTCATTTTGGTTTCTGACTTACTAACTTAAATCAGACCTTTCTACACATATCTTCTTAACTTCCCATTTATAACCATACCCTTAACTAAACCTCTATCTAATTAATAACCCATTCTACAACTCTTTTTTGAGTAGCTTCATAAATCTAGAGGAAACCACTAATGATTAACACAACTACTGATGGTCACTCCCAATTGTTGATGGTTAGCTTAACTACTGACAGTCAGACCAACTACCGATAGTCACTATGGAATGAAATAATAGCAATTTATTTATAACCCATTACCTCCAAATCTAACTTTTTATGGTCTTTCTTGTTCACAGACCCCTACCTAATTTTTTGACATTGACCTAATCTACTTTAGCATTAATATTGACCTAATTTTTCTATATTTAGTCATTTTATCTATCAATCATTCATTTATTTCTTGTATTTCATTTTAGTACTTTCTATTATTTAATGCAAGTATATTTATTCTATCATTTTAAACTTGATTTTATCAAAAGTGGATTGACAACCTCCTAACAAGCTCACACTTCTTGAGTCTAGCTCATGCTAGGTATTCCACCCAACTATCTTACTAACAAAAAATTTTGTTATTACTTTATTATCTATAGGTAATCCTTCCAAGATAAAAAGGAACTCTCTATATTTTTCTGGATCACATTCACATCAACCTGGTATATTTAACATACCCTTATTACTAGTTTCTTATCTTCTTCCAAAATTAAGAAATGAACAAAAATTGGGAGAAACAACTATGGTCATAAGAAATATAGCATTATTATACATATCAAGCATTAAAGAAACAATATTTTTATATGCATTAGCCACATAACTATGCATATTTTGGAATCTTGCATTAAAATATCTACTTGGTTCATTGGGTTCCCTTATCATGCTAGAAAAATGTTGGTATCACATTGGGACTAGTAACCTATCCATATTGAGGCATGAGAACATCATAACATTGGGACCATGATATAATTAAAATTTATGAAAGGTTGAAGAACCAATCATAGACAACATATTGTAATATGAATGAGGGAATTTTGTATGCAATCAACTCGTTAATTACATTTAGTAACCCTTAATAAAATTAAAAAATTTTCATGTGTTTATTTTTAGTTTGTCCTCTAGAGGGAGAGAAAATAGGAATATATTATTATGGGATCCTAGGTAGATCATAGATGACACCATCTACACAAATTGTAGAACTAGCTAACTAGACGATAATGAAGTGTTAGGTTTGATTCCCTTGGGTTGGTGAATTTATCTGGGTAAAATATATCCTAGGGATGAGTTTATCTAATCTAGGTATTTGATGAACCTATAAGGGTGATAAAAATAACAATCTGGAGTCAAATAGGTCATTGTTAGCTTCATTAGAGTATCCAATGTAACTCAAGTGATCATTTTAGTGAATGAAAAGGCCCTCCTTCTAGCACTAGATAAATTAATGTTGATGTGGGTTTTATGCACATCATAGAATTTTATGAGGCCTCTACCATTTCAATATTAGTGTAAAAATTCAATCCAAGGCATTATTTTTAGAGTATTAGGTATTTTAAATAACCAAATGTTAGAATAGTGATTAGAAATAGGTTATTTACCTCATATAGTTTGGATGTGATGGGATTTAAAAGAAACCAAATTTCTAATTGAGATGGATGGATATTAGTAATCTAAGGTGGATTGGATAACAAAAGGTATAAAAAATATGGGAAGGTAGGGTGGGAAATAAGGTTTATAACTCAAATATATATGAAACCCTTCAAAATTAGTCCCTATTTAATGGTTTGTGAAAGTGGTGAAAACTAATGCTTGATGTAAGTTGTTATTAACACAAAAAACACATTAACATAGTTAGGAATCTAAGGGAACACATACAATAAACTTCAATGTTTGTAACCAAAGGTTTTTGCCAATGTAGGATTTATATTACACATCATTTATCAAAAAGAGATTATAATAAATAAACAAAGAAAATTCAAAATATATACAAAAAATCTAAATAACTATATTAAAATCACTTCTATACAATTCATAGAACTAGAATATAATTATGATGAAACTCCCTCAATGAGACACAAGATGTGGAACAAAAATATACATCAAGTCAAACTTGCATAATAATCATCGGAATTTATTATTCACCTTAATTGTAAAAAATATCATCCATTTGGAATGAAGAGCGTACAAATATAAATATCCTTGGTATGGGGACACCTCATCCTTTAATAGAAGTCCAAATTTACATCTCCTAAATTAATAATGTGTCAAAATCCATGCATACAATGCATGATTAAAATATATGCATATAAAATCATGCATATTAAACTTCCTCATCAAAACACTTAGATAGAAATATATCCAAGCTAAAGATATATTTGAGTAATAACTCAAACATGAAATTATATAAAAATTACTGCCTATGGTGCTGAAGCAAAAATTCTTAAAGATGAACCTACATGCTTGAAGTCTTATTTGTTTCCACTATAGTTACAACTAAAGTAATTTTCCATATTATATTAGTTTTTACTAGGAGTGCAACTATAACAATTGGGAGTATTTATGGGACTGTGACTAGAAGTGTGATGAAATTAGGCCCCTTTATTGTTTTCACCATTGTGTATCCTAAAAACTAAGACTAAGTAGCTGGTGTATGGGTAGGTATATATGATATATTTATTAAAGTAGTCACTTTAAGTTTTATTTCGAATTTATTATACAATGCATAGCTTGAGGAAAAATATATTTTAAGTATTTCAAAATAAAAAATGGACCCTTTAAATAATTGTGGAATCTTACCCATTAATTTCTCATGAATGATCATTGAATATTTGAATTACACATTGAGCGTATCTATATTGGTCACATTGTATTTTACAAAATTTATGAATTATATTATTTTATCATTGATCTTGTGCATAATCCCTTCTATTTTAACTTAGAAATTATCACTAGCCACTTGGAGTAGGTCCTAAAAAATTGGCCTTATAATTAATTATCCTAGAGGATTATAGATACATGTAACCTTCCTATTTTTAAATATATAAAATTCCCATTGCTCATGGTTCAAAAAGTATTGCACCAAGGCATGCATTTCCTTATGCCATTACAATAGACTATCCCTCTTTGTGGATATGTGATTTTGTACCAATGTAACATCTAAAACCAACATTAGATTGAAATTTGCATAAGTTCTATTCCTTATGGCCTTGCCTATAAAATTTATCTTGGACTCCATATCTTTCATAGTCTCATAAGACTTCCCACTCAAGATGTGATTCATCTTTTGTATCTCTTATTCAAAAAATGACTTTATATAATGTCTTAGATTCCCCTACAAATTATCCAAAATATTTTAGGGAACTTTAATAACATTTATTTCCTATAACCTCTTCTTTTATTGATCATATCTTCTAAAATTTTTCTTGAGGACTCCCCTAGTTGCATATAAAAAACTATATGGGTCCTTTTTGTACTCATCTGAGTCCCTTGGGTGAAACTTATTTTCCTATGTTAAGGATAATATATTCCCCCTCTGATCTAATTCCATGGTTTCACCTTTAATCAACATAATCTTCCTTTTCACCCTCCTCAATGTATTGGTATGTTTATCAAAATGAAATGCCACCTTAGGTTACTCAGTAATAACCAAATATTATTATCCTATATCCTCCTCCTACGACTTCTAAATCCAAGGAAGAATGTTTAATATATCTTTCTCTTTGCCTTGATTTGTAGGTGTAGAATGGGAAGGTTGGGATTACCTAGTGTAGGAATTTATGATGAAGTAGGATGGATGGGAGGAGAAGGTTTTTTATGGTATAGGAAATTAAGTAATAACTTTCCTCCATACTATGGCTTCCCTTGGTGGAGATGTATCAATGAATATTTGGTTTGGCTTGGGGTTTTGTATATAGAAACTATGGAAGAATATGTTGAATTGGCCTAGGAAATAGGCATACCCAAGTGGGTAGATGGCCTTTGTGATGGACATTGAGTAGAAAAAATGGAGGAAAACACTAGTGATTCAAAATGTGTCTCTACTCCAGTAGCTTATGGATAATTACTACTCAAGAAAGACTAAGTTACTCAGGTTCGATTCAAATTATATAATTATCTTATAATAGATGTATAATCCATGGTAGTAATATTAGTAGTGAAATCAAATGAATTGGTTAGTTATTCTCAAATAATCATCCATTGATAAATAAAGAGTTCTATCATTATCTTGGAAAACTATAAATAAATTACTTAGATGTTTGCATAGAATGATTTTATATCACACATAATAAGCAAATATGAAAGATCACATATCAATAATTGATAGCAGAACAAAATACTAGATAAATTATCAAAGCCACTTTGAGGGGAAAACCTTCAAAATAATTCATTAATAGTAGAATACTTAACATAATGAATATATACTAATGACTACCTCATATATATAGTCTACATAGCCAAGGTTATTCCATAGGATGACCTATCTAAGAACATAGAGAAATGTAACAAGTATATAAAAGGGGTATGTAAGACATAAGTCAGCCACACATATCCCTAGACACACCAATGGTGAAGGGTGTAACAAGCCCATACCCTTAAAAACAACATTATCCTCAATGTTGTGGAAAATATAGATGTTGCTACATAAATTCTTTATCCTCCCAAGTGGCATCTTCACATGGCAAATTCTTCTATTTAATCAGGTACTCTGTAATCACTCTAGAACACAACTGCTTAGTGTGCATGTGAAAGATCACCTTAGGATTAAGAATAACTCTGCCTTCCTCATCCAATTATGATAATTCTATTTGAATGACAACTTTGTGTCTAATGACTTTATTCAAGCATGATACATGAAATACTAGATGTATGCGAGTGGATGAAGGAAACTCTAGTTTGTAGGCCACAATACCAATTTTATGGAAGATATGATAAGGCCCATAATACTTAGGGGATAGGTTGTTATCCTTTTTTTGTTACTTTAATGACATTTGTTTATATGGATGTAAGAAAATAAATACCTAATCACCAATGCCAAAATGCCTCTCACTTCTGTGTTGATCTACATGTTTCTTCATGCGATTTTGGGCCATAGATAAATTTTCATGCAAACTTGCAAGGACCTCTTATTGATAGTGAATATGTTCTTCAACTGCACAAACCTTAGGATAGACCTTCAAGGTTGAAGTGATGGATGGAGGGTGGTATCCTTATATTTCTATAGAGGGAGACATTTTGGAAGAACTATGAACATAAGTATTATACCACCATTCAACAAGTGGAAACCAATTAACCCATTTATCCTATATATTAGAAACAAAATAATGGAGATATGCTTCTAGACATTTGTTGACTACCTCATTTTATCAATAAAATTGAGGATGATAGGATGAAATATGAGCCAAATGGGTACCCAAACATGTAAATAATTCAATCCAAAAATTACTAGTGAAAATGGGATCTCTATCACTGACAATGATCTTAGGGGTCCCATGTTGTTTCTAAGTTTTATTGAAAAAACAACAACTACTGTACTAGCAATAAATGGCTATGATAAAGAAAAAATATGAGCATAATTATTGAGATGATCCACAACAACTATGATAACATTTTAACCATCAGATCTTGGTAAACCTATAATAAAATCTATAGATAACTCTTCGCAATGCTAGCTAGGGGTGGATAAAGGTTATAAAAGACCTAGGGTTTTGATGGTTTCACTTTTTATTTGTTGACAGATCATACATTTAGCCACATATTTTTGGACATCCTCCTTGAGTCCTTCCCAAAAGAAATCCTTCTTGATTCTGTGATAGGTTTTCAAAAATTTTGAATGACCCCCAATTGGAGTTGCATGAAGTTCTTAAAGGATTTTTTATTTAAGAAGATAATTATTACATAAGTACAATCTATCTTTATATCATAATGCATTACCCTTCCATGTGAAATTTTCAAATCCACCTAAACCTTGCTAAAGATTTTGAATCAAATCATGGGTATCACTATCACGTTCCCATTCTAATCATGCTTCATCTAGCCAATGTACCTATAAAATGGTTATGGCACATAGCAATGCCTCAACTCATTCATCCTTTTTAGATAGTGCATCTACCACCACATTGTCCTTGCCTTTTTTATATACTATTTCAAAATCATAGCCTAACATCTTATTTACCCATTTTTATTTTTCTTCAAATGACAACCATTGATCCAAAAAATATTTGAGACTATCATGATCAATCTTTACCTAAAAGTGATAACCCATCAAATAAGGTATCCATTGTTTAAATACATGAAAAATGGCCATCATTTCCTTCTCATAGATGGGCTTGTGCTAACTTTTACCCTTTAGTTGACGACTTTCAAATGCAAGTGGCCTAAATTCTTGCATGAGTACAATACCCATACCATACCCAGATGCATCACATTTAACCATAAAAGTCTTGGAAAAATTAGGAGTGGCTAATACTGGAGTAGTGCACATAGCCAATTTTAATTGTTCAAATGCCTAGGTAGTTGCTTTAATCCATTAAAAGGAGTCTTTCTTCAATAAAGAGGTGAGTGGGGTTATAATAATACCATAATTTTTGACAAACCTACTATATTAACCAGTTATCCCCAAAAATCCTTGTAGTTTTTTGCGTGTCTTAGGAAGTGGCTAGTCCACCATTGCTTGGATTTTTTTAGGATCCACATTTACTCCATAAGAAACTAGATGACCCAAATATTCAACCTCACAAGCCCTTAAAGTACATTTTGAAGGTTTGGCATACAGTTTATGTTATTCCAAAATGGATATTACTTTTTTCACATGTTGCAAATGGTCTTCCCAATTTTTACTGTAAATGAGGATATCATCAAATTTTCTAAAAAATGGCCTAAAAATATTATTCATCAAACTCTGTAGAGTAGATGGTGCATTTATTAGACCAAAAGGCATAACCAAAAACTCATAATGTCCCTCATGAGTCCTGAAATCTATTTTGGGTATGTCTTCATCATGGATCCAAATTTGATGATACCTAAAACATAGATCTAACTTGGTAAAATAAAAAGCACCATTCAATTCATCTAAAAAATCATCAATGATAGGAATAGGAAACTTATCTTTGATAATATACTTATTGAGTTATTTATAGTTAGGGCACATCCTCCAGGTGTCATCTTTATTTATCACCATGACAACTAGTGAAAGATATTCGCTTTGGCTATGGTTAATGATTCCTGCATCCAACATCTCCTGTACCATCTTTTCAATTTCACTTTTTAAGGATATGGATATCTATATGGCCTAATTTTGGGTGGTATACTACCAAGAATAATTTTGATAGCATGATCATGCATGTAGCTAGGTGGAAGTCCTTTTGGTATGTTACCAAAAATAATAGAATGGGCATCAATCACTTGTTGTATATCAAGAGGGGGAGATGGCTGAGTTGGCTAGAATTCCATGGAAAACAAGAGAGATACAAATCCTTCAGCACCCTTATGGATAATATTTGTCATTTGATGGGAGCCAACAAGTTGTGGAGATTTAAACCCTAATCCCCTTAGCTCAAATGTCCTTTCTTTAGAATGAAAATGCATGATTAATTCATCTCGATAGTGCCCAAAGTGGTGAACCACTATACTCCCAAAACAATATCAGCTCCAACCATGGGAATAAAAAACATAAGAGAATCCAACAAGTAGTATCCTATGGCCTACTTAATACTATGACATTTTCTTGAATAATTGATAGTACCACCATCTATAATCATAACCTATAATTGTGGAGCTGGACAAATGAAACAATTCAAATGAGTAGCCAACTTACTATTGATGAAGTTGTGTGTGCTCCCAGAATCAATCAAGATAGCGACCTATTTTGTTAAGAAAACCCATCACCTTAAGAGTTTGGGGAGTACTAATACCTAAAATGGAATGACAATAAATAGTGGGCTGAGAGTCTTTAGATTCCTCCTCAGAACCTTCTGTATCATCACCATTTACTTATTCATCATCTTCATCACCATTGACACCTTTAATGTAAAAAAAATTCTTTTCAACACAATGATGGTCTTTGCTCCATTTGCTATCACAACCATAACACAATCCTTTGGATAACTTCTCCTCAATTTGTCATTATTTTAATCTGGTGGGCTGTGGAAATAATGGTGTTAGAAAGTTGTGATCATGACCAGTAGGAAAGTTTTCCTTTTGATCATCTCTTTTTTTCTACCATACGTGCCCTAGGGGTAACTTTTGATACAGATGTTGGGTTAAACATTTGAACCTTGAATTAGATGCCATATTTGAGGCCACCCAAAAATAGATCAATCAAATTGTCCTTAGTGATATCTTCCATCTATAAAGAGAGATTCTAAAACTGATGAATATAATCCTTCACAGTTCCTGATTGTTGTAGTTTGGATAATTAGCTGAAATAGTTCTTAGAGACATTATTACTATAATGAGCCAATAATAATTTAGTGAAAATAGACCATATAAAAAGAGCACCATTAATTTTATTTTGATCACCTAACTAGTGATACCAAATGAATTGCTCAGATTCCAAATACAAAGATGCCACTATCACCTTTTGAGAACTAGGGGTTTGATATAGCTCAAATAAAATTTCAATTTGGGTAATCCACGTGAGAGGATCATTACCATAAAACTTACACATGTCCACTTTTGGCAACATCAGTTTCATACCATCATGGGAGTTGTTGGTGTTGAGAGGAGGATTTGAATGCTGAAGTGGAGGGTTGTTAGGTTGAAATTGAGATGTAAGGGCAGGCAATTATGTAGCGATATGATGAAATTCATGTTTAACCCCATTAATCTCTCTGTGCATCTCTAAAACATCAGCTTGGATTATAACAAAGTCATCATACATCACCAAGTTCTTTATGTTTGCCTGAAGCTGAGAAATCACTGGATCTGATGTTTTAGATTCCATGTCATCGATAAGAGTCTTAGGAGTTTCTTTCCCCCTTTTTCTTCCCTGAGTACCAAGGCCTACCATATACAAACCCTAAGAGGGGTTTTACCCTAAAAAAAGTGTACCAAGATATGGTTCCATTGTTATTACCTTTCTAAGATGAATCCAATAACTACCTTTGTGCATTAGGGTAAAAATTTTGGCACCAAAAAAAAGTTTACCAATAAAATATACCATTGTGATCATCTCATCGAGATGAATCCAATGACTGTAATTGTGTAAAGGGAAATTTTTTTCTAGAATTTTTTTTCAAAAAAGCATTTCAAGCAATACTATGTTAATGGAAAAAAGTAATTCTTCCTAGATTGTAAGTTATGCTTTTTCACTCCTAAAAACTGTGTCTCACTAGATCCAAAAAAAACACTGCAAGAAACTTGCCCAAATCGAAGCATTGATACCACTTGTAATGAAATTACGTAGATGTTTATACATAATGATTTTATATCACATATAATAAACAAAAATGAGAGATCACACAACAATAATTGACAACAGATCAGAATACTGGATAATATAGTAAAGCCACTTCAAGGGGGAAATCTCCACAATAATGCACTAATAGTAGAATACTTAACATAATGAATAAATACTAACCACTACCTCTTATATATAGTCTACTTAGCCAAGGTTATTCCATAGGATGACCTATCTAAGAACATAGAGAAATGTAACAAGAATATAAAAAAGGTATGTAAGCCACAAGTTGGCCACACATATTCCTAGACAAACCAATGGTTAAGGGCATAACACCAACTGTACTGATAACAATATGAGTATTGGTTGAAGTGATAAGATAAATTACATTATTAAGAACTTAATGGATATCCTTTGTAGTATCATTTGACATAGTATTAAATTTTACTACTACTTGAGTTATTTATGACATCTGATTGTGAATAAGTTCCTTGGTTTTATTCTAAATAGAGATTGATCTAGTTTTCGCAACACTCTTTAATTATTGTAATTCAATCTTAGGATGAAAACTTATTAAGATAGCTACTTGTGTGTGAGTATATATTTGGATTAGGAATTATTGATGGAGTCCTACATCTACCTCTTATGTTTCCTTCTCCCTTTGTTATTCCATCTATTAATCCTATTCTCCCATTTCTTTCCCCTCATGATCATGTTCTCCACTTTCTCCTCACTCTTTGTCACGTATTTCTTGTTCTCCCTCTATATTTTTATGAAGGGGACCTAGTGGAACTCCTGAGTATTATGAAAATGTTTCTTCTTCTTGTGTCACTATAATAACCTAGTGAGATACTAATAGAGTTTTATGATTCCTTTTATATGTAATCATAGAGGGAACTATAGAGGAAGTAATTGACCCTATGGGTTAAAATGTAATAGTGAATAATGGTGGAACCATAGAGAGCATAAGTGGTGAGTCAGTAGTAGTGGTGGTGGTCAATGGTAAGTATTCTATTGGAATCAATACTAAAAATTATGCAGTGGGAACATAAGAAGATACTTATGGTAATGTGGTTGCAAAAATAATTGGATATGGAATTAAAGTGCTTACCTATTACATTATTTATGGTGGAAGCATTTGTGTGAGGGAAGATGACCCCATTACCCTATTGGGAACTAGAGGTACTCTCATGCCTATGGTAAGTAATGGAGAAAAAAAACTTGGAGGTCTTGGAAGACCCCTAAGGATATTAGACCTAATTTACTAGTCAATATCTATGGGTGTGTTTGTTTCCATTTGAGGAGGAGGAATGTGAAACTGTGGTGGAGTTATTTCCTCATTACTTATTTTTTTGCATCTTCCTCTATGATATTATGATTATGATGTATCCTCTAAGCCACTATCATGCACATATTTGCTTTGTGCATTCTAATTATGACCTTGGTATCATCCTCTACATTTACAAATATGGGGTCATGTCTAAACCATTGATGCCCATATGTGGTTTTAACCTTATTCTTGAGATGCTAAACAACATGTCCAATGGTCTATATTAGATCCCAATACCTAAATATATCTTTTACCAACCCATAATACATCATGATCATGCCCAATGAATAGAAATGATCCTATTTTGTATATTTCATGTAACCAATACTAAAAAGAAGCTTGCAAATAACTCCCTACCTGACACTTTTCAACTTGGTGTCTACACTGTCAGATAATTGAAAATGAATTTATTAATATGCTATCTTATCTAAAAAATACCTCAACAAATAAATTGGGGATACATAGGTTCCCTCTATCCTTATCATTATTTGCTCAGGGTTGAACCAATAGTCCCCCATATTTCTATTACTTATTTTACTTTGGTCTAAAAACTTAGGCATGGCATTCCCATAAATGGCTGTGTATACCATTGGATAAAATATATATGTAATTATCTGAATCTAATTTCTAAACTAATATATATGAGTGAGGAAAAATTAATTACAAATTCTATTATTATAATATCCATATGATGGCTCCCAACTCTCATCTTGTGACATAGTATTATGGCATTTGTAGCATCGACCATATACAACATCATAGAAATTACCATATGAAAAATTCTCTATATTGGACATCTAAAATTTTAAATTGGAACTAATGATCTCACTAAGGCTTAAAATCTTTTCAAACCTTATAATGATATCCAACAAAGGGAATCATATATCATGGACATAAGAAGAACCAGGGAAAATATATAACCTATTTAGTAGTGCCATAGCCATTCTTATCCCTAGTTGAACTTAATTATGGGAATGGATGAAATTGGGTGATGAATTAAAAAAATGTATATGTTTTTCACCCATTATATCATTTTAACCTTGACTATATTTGTTTCTAAACATGCATCTACCATAGGCTAGTTATAGCTCATCTTAGGAACCAAGAGCCTATATTACTTCTCAAATTCATTCCACACAATATATGCCACAAGGGTCATGTTACATTAAAAATGTAATATATTAATATAATTTTAACCATTAGTAAATAAATAATATAGAAGCTCAATACAAGACATTCACTCTAGTTTTGATAGGGTGTTATGTAATCCCACTACCTTGATCATTAGTATGTCATCAATGTATCTTCTTTTATAAATGGAAAACTAGTCTTTGGTCCAATATGGATCCATTGTGTCAAATTTTGTCTAAATGTATGAATATTGAATAAATTAGTTCTCTAAAATTCATGGATCAAACAATGTGTCCATATACTCTATCTTTCTAATAATAGAATATGCAAATGGAGGAACATGATAATAAGACACCATTGAAATTATGTGGACATGTTTTTTGAATGCATTAGAAAGCTAGGGAATTTTAATTCCTTAGGAAGATCAAATTTGAAAAATCTATAGGATAGAAAGAGAGTAATGTATTTGAATTTTATTTGAAAGACAAATATATTACAAATATTTTGTTGGGCTTGAAACTTGAATGCATTGATTTTCAAATTCATGCATATTGACTAAATCAAATGACATTTTTCTTCAATACCCATCTATTTCTCTTTCATTTTCATTTTTATTTTTAAACATCATATTTTAGTGGCCCCCCTACCACTTGGCACCTTATTGCTACTTTTGGATGCTTATTTATCTTAAAATGATAGATGTCTCTTTATAATGTTTTTATGGATTACTTTTATATATTAAACTTGATATGTTCATAGGGAGACTATGTAACTTACTCAATGAACATTGAGCTCTAACTTTTGTACCTTGGTGTTTTGACCTCAGGTGAACTAGATTGAGACACTTGGAAGTATTTCATTTTCCTAGAGAGTCTTAGAATTTTTACTATGTACTACCCTTTGGCAGGGTGTAGCTTCTTAGGATGCTAACACGTGGATATTTATAGCTCATCTAAAGGGTTAAGGGGCATTTTAACTATGTCGATAGTCTTTGACCATGGATGAACAAGATGGTGCCACATGGATGGATATATATTATCTAATTACCTAGATGATTTTGTAGTACATGCTTGTTTCATAGGCTACATGTAAGCATGATTGAGACATGTAGAGTAATTTCACTTGTCTAGATGATTTATCAGTACGTTTTTTTTTCTTAGGCCACAAGTAAACATGATCGAGACACGTGGAGTGATCTCACTTGTTTGTATGATTTCATAGTACATGATTTTTCTTAGGCTGTAGGTAAATAAGATCAAGACACATGGAATAATCTCACTTATTTAGATGCATGCTAATTTTCACATATTTGTATAAGTAAAAAGAAGTCACACATGAGTGATATGGTGCCACTTCGCATGATATCATGATTTTAGATTCTTGAGGGTGTTATAAACTTGACCTTTAGAGTAGATAGAAGTAATATGGTGAAACTTGGATAGATATCATGAATTTAGAGATACAAATAAAAACCTTAGTCATTAAAATGACTCTGTACATGAACATAAAGTCAAAAATGACTAGAACATAACATAATTATTACTGTTAATCCCATTAATTGAAATTTTGATTTGAAAATAAAAGTCAAAAGTAATGTAAGACATTCTATTTGATGTTTAAATTTTAAATTTTGTAAATAAATAAAACATTAGATTTGGATAATAAGTTAACCATATGAATTCATAAAGTAGATCAATTTGTGGTTTCTAATGGTATGTTATCATTAGAACTCATCTTAAAGAGAGTTTTCTAGGCAAAGTGGGTCCCCATTTGAAAATTTCAAATGAGGCATGTTGGGTCATCACAAATAGTCCAATATAATTATTTGAATAGAACTTTCCATCCAAGGAACAAAATAAAATGGGTGATGAAAATGCTGTGATATAACTTTGAAATCATATAAAAGAAAATAAATGCTAATTTAGTGTAAAATTCACTATCTAGGAGGGATGAGTCCATAAAGGAACTATTATGCACAATGTCCATATTGAAAGCATATTTGGGTGGATGAGGCAAGATAAAAATGGGATAATGACATTGATATACAAGTTTTTATTTATAATATCCATAAATATTATTGTGTCTTATACAAATTTATATGGAATGAAATTCCCTCTAGTATAAATATAAGTTGCACTCGTGAATAAATTCTGACATTATGCACAAGGTATTTACAAATTTTCATGCCTTTCTCATATGGGGGAATTCAATATTTTAAAATAATGATCATATAATTAATAAATATTTATTTTGGGAAGGAATAAAGGGTAATATCCATAAAGTTTTGGTCAAATGCATGGTTTGTAATAAAAACAAGGGTGATAAAATTAAGACCCTTTGAATTCTATAATCCTTATATATTCCTAATAAAAAGTGGGAAGAGTTTTCCATGGATTTCATAGTAGGATTACCTAGGTCGGAAGAGGAAATGACATCAAGGTAAATGTGGAAATGTTCACAAAATATGCCATTTTTTATTTTTCACTACTACACCATTAACCTATAGTGCATCTAGGGATGTGTGTGGTTGAATTATGGATCACTTACCTTTCATATTATATTATTAAATTTCTTTGTGATTAAGAAACTCTAGTAGATATTGAAATCCTTGATGCATTAAATTTAAACATTGGAAGGGAATCTTCTCATATTAAATGGAGATTGGTGATACTATTGAAATAGAACCCAAAATCAATGGGATTTAGTCCATACTTTGATATTCTCATCTTGGATAATGTTTCCCAAGGTTTAATTTGATATTAGTAAAAATGGTATCATGAAGAAGTATAAGGTGAAACAAGAATTATGCCCATATTGAAAAGAGTTTATATAAAAAATAAAAGAATCAAGAAGCATACCATAACAACATTTTATAGGATTAGTGTAACTATGATGAAGAAAAAAATGTTTTATCTTCTTAATTTCCTCTAAGTAGGATTCCATTCACAATGAAATCAAGAAAGTGGATGTGATATGTTCAACATATCCTTCAGGGTCTTAAATAGAGTTCAATGGAGGGATGTGATTATTTGAGAACCTGCATAAATTTGATTGAATGAAATAAGAAGTTATTAGTTGTGTGTATTATAAAAATGAATTCACACACACACACACACACACAAAAAAAAAAAAAAAAAAAAAGGACACTATAGAGTTATAGTAATCATCACTCATCCCCTATTCCAAATAAGAACCTGACATTTTAGCCAGAGAGATGTAAATCATGGAGGAATGTAGTGAAAATAAAATTTCAACATCATTCAAATAATATTGAATAAAATTATGAGCACATTAAGATTCAAATTGATGAAAAAGAGATATGTGGTGATGTTGACCTTAATCATGTAGAATATTTTGAAGAAGATCCAAGTAAAAATCAACAAGAATAATTTTATAATGATTTTTACCATCATGGAATTTTGATCCCAAGTCAATTCTTGGAAGATTCTAATGAAGACAATATATTTAAAGAGAGAGATATAAATATTATACTCAATGAAGATTTGGTAAATAGATTCAAGGCAAAATAATGGTATGACCCATGCTTTTCATATTCTAGATTTTTTTGAAATATACTCCTTACATTCATTCACATGTTCTTTAATGGATGAAATTAGTGTTGTTATTCCTATTTGGATGAATGAAGAACCATAATTTACTAAATATGATATATTAACCACAATTTTTTTAACATTAAGATAAATAACTATGGTAAGAGGATTACAAATGAAGTTATCAGAAAAATGTAATGAGGTCCATAACTATGTTATAACCAACATAGGTACTAGACCAAGTCAATAAATCAACAACTACTTCATTAGGAAGTAATTTAACTACTTAAGTATTTGGATAGAGGTGAGTCAGTGTTGGAACATGCACACATGCATATCCATGTCCTTATAGTATGACCTTCATAGAAAATCTATCAATAAATTATAAATTCACTTGAGTACTTGTATAAACCATGAAATAGTTTGTAAAGTAAGCCTAAAGGAGTTCAATAACCACTTTTTGAAAGTAAAAACATATTCAATTAAATAATAATCATACTAATCTTGCATAAACAAGATCTGCCCAACTCACATAAAGTAGGTAGTGATCATTGGAAGTATTATTTTCAAAATCAATGCAAATATTTGGAAGGCTTTACTAAAATCACATACAATCATATAATGAGATTGACATCATCCTGCTAGGTAGCTTAGGGAGATTTGATTACTGATTAACTACTTGATCATAAGGTATAAATGTAATATATAAGTCTATCTATTTAAATAAATATTATTTATAACATATTAAGATGTTTAAACAACCATGCTTAAGTTCTATTTTGGAATAACTTATCAATTTCACTTGGCATCATTAGCCTAATTACCTTAGGAGTGATTCTTAACAACTTAATATGTCTAGTTGAGATTTCCAAGTTAATGCATGTGTCATTACTTATCTTAATTAAGTTTGAGTCAAAACTTTTATAGGTTATACAAAGCATAAATCCTAACAAAATTTTTTCATTCCCATGTGAGTTTCGAAGAACTCCATGTATTTACATTAAGTTTTCTTCTTAAAATTAATCACTTAAGTGAATCATATTTCAACTTAGATCACTTGTCTTTAGACTAAGATTTGAATTAATCACAAGAACTTAAGGATTTAAAATAAAATTATCTCAACTTTTAAATATAGCTTATTTCTCTTTCTTATCATGCTAGGTAGATTTCTAATTCAAAACTTAAATTTTATAACTAAATTAATTATTCTTTAACTATTCACTAGAGAATACAATTCTTATTAACACAATGAAATAAAAAATTCACTATCATTGCATAGGTCACTTCAAAATAATAGAGATATTCCTAAATCACACCATGTTTTGTTTGTAATGACCATTAGAATTTAGATATTTGAGTTTCTCATATGCTTTAAAATCTTATTTTAAATTTATTTTTCTTAACTTATATTATATATGAGATTAATGCATGAGTAGTTGTAAATTAAGTTTTTAATGATTCAAAATAACATTTCCAACTATTATGTAAGGTTACCATGATAGTCCTATCACTTGAATAGTTATATTTTTAATTCCATTTAGAATGATATGATCAATTTAGGAAGAGAGTTATCATAAGATCATTACACTTTGCTTAAAATACCAAACTAGGATTGGCCTCATAATTATATCCCATCATCATATTTTAGAATGATTTTATTCATAACAATCCTTATGAAAGTATTGAACTATAATAAAAATTGAAGATCTTAAAAGAATCTTAACAAGGGATCTAACTTCACAAATGTAGACTCCTTATAAATTGAGGAATGTATAAATTTTTTTTTAATAGTATAATGGAAACATATCATTATCAATTATGAATAAGAAGTAACTCAATTTTACATGTAGTACAATAATGTTCTTTATATATAATAACATAACTTTTCAACTTCTTGGTATTATTAAACAAACACAAATACTCACATGTTGTCACATAAATGAATCTCATAAGCTTAACCTAAAAGAAACTAAGTGATCGTAATCAATGCCCAACTACATTAATGACCTCTACATGAGATAAGACAACTGATAGTATTAAAAAGTAATGAATTGTATAAAATATTCACACACTTATACTATTATACTAAGATAACTAAATGATTTTTTTTCAAATTATACAAAAAGATGCATCATCATACTTAGATTAGGCTTAATAATTTTGAGATTCAAATGAGAATATGACTACATAAAAACCCTAAGTTCATACTATATTAACTAAGAGAAAAAAAAACCTTATAAGCACATCATGTTTTCATGCATTCACATAACACAAAGGGAAAAAATCGTTATTAATAATCAATTAAAATAGTAACTTAGAATAAGACTAATACACCTTTATTAATTTAAACATGGTAACTTAATTGGATAATATCTCTAAAGGCCATAAATTTAATAATTAAGATATAAATTAACTTAAAACTAAATGAAATTATTCAATATTTCATATAGGCCATTGAAAGATAATTACACTAAACATTCTAATTAAAATAATATGTTACATTATCTCAAATTAAGATAAAACAAGTAAATATATAAAAACCAAATGATCCTCATTAGACAATAATCCTCAACAAGTCTCTTTCAATTGATCAAATAGAATAGAAATTCTGAAGAAGTGAAATAAATAAACCAATCTTCCATAGGCAAGTCCAAAAAAGCAAACCCATATATCTAATACTAATGAACCCAACCATAAGTGGCCCTAGAACACCCCAACCATCATTTTGATGTGGATATGGAAAGTTGAATAAAGATGGAAAAATGACATTTGAAACATACTGAGCTTGACCCAATAAAAATCAAAATAAAAATAGAACATGTTTATATTCTAACCCATAAAGTTTCATTGCCTTAGCACCTAAACCAATGGATATGGATCATCAAATTGAGTTTCATGATTTGAGACTCACATTATATTCACAAATACAATATGAAACTCAAACATTTAAATCTTATAGATCATGAATTAAATACCAATACTTTAAAGTTAAATGAGCTAGTATATGAACTCAAATCTTATAAACATAAATGGTAATATAATATTGATAAAATCAATAGGTTATGAAAATGAAGTGTAAAAGTGATAGTCAAGAAATCCACACAAAAAGGTCATAATTCTAGCTATCAAGAATATAACTCACATTTTTATAAACATAACATGCAACATGTTATCAATAACCTGAGTCAAATCTATCTAGCCACATTCACTCAAGAAACACAATAATAACATAATTATAAAATAAAAATGAGGATTTAAATCAAATCATAATGATCTATCCTTCCTACTTGTTGTATGAAATGATTACAAACCACAAAAAGTGTGCATTGATGACTCCATCATATATGAATGATTTTATTTAAAAATAAAAATGGAATGATTGTAAAATCCAAGTAATAGTAAACTAAATATAATAATGGTATTCCAAAGGCATAATGAAACCCCAATAATCATTTCTAGGTCAACTCAAAAAACCCCTTCATCATTGTGTTTTAAAACCCTAAGGAAATAAAATGTAGTCCATAAAAATAACCATGGTCGCAAACTAAATAGCTTCATGCAAACATAATAATGAAAAAAAAATCAAGTTATACATTCAAAACCTTACACTATGACCTAGGGTTTTCCAAAATAATTAAACCCATTCAACACTTTTTTTGAAGAAACTAAATCTATAATTTACAAACAAATAAAAAACTAAAAATTCCATGGCCGACCTTTAAAAACTAAAGAAATAATTTAATGCAAAACTTTATTGGATTCCATAACTTAAAAAGTAAGAGTTTGAATTTTTCCCTACTCGTAGTCCAAGAATCCCAGTATCATGCAATAAAAATAAGTTTAATACACTTAAGGTACCCCAATGAAAAATTAAAATCCTCAAATTCCTCTTTATATTTGATAATAAAAACAAGTTTTTATAGTTTAAACTCCATGATAAGGTCACAATGTTCATGCAACAAACTACCATATTATTTCCCTTATCTACCATTATCCAAAAGTTTTGGTAGAGTTTCTTCACACACTGGGATCTCCATATGACACAATGGAAAATTATCAAAAAAGAACCCTATTAATATTTTTAAGTCTCTCAAATTTCTTGCATGGAGAGCTGAGCTAATGCAAAACAAGGCATGATAGTTGGGAGGAATAAATAGAAGGAAACTAGAAGGTATACTGATCTAAAAGGATAAGTAAGAGAAAAAAAATGAAAAATAAAGGAATAGATTAAAAGTATAAAAAAATAAAATAAAAGATAAAAGAAAAAAATAGAAGATAAATAGACTGAATAGGATACAATAGAGAATAAAAATGATAGTGTAGAAGGTATAAATTAGTTAACTAGAAAATACGGGGGAAAAATGTATAGCAATAAGGAGGAATAATTTAAATATGTATAAGTATAATAAAATGAAAAGAGGATCCCAAAATACACCTAATTTCAAAACTCTACCAAGAAAATACCACTTAAGGAGATAAACCCTATGGACTTTGCACCATCCCTCGTGTTGCTAGTAGGAATACAAAGAACTTAGAATGAGTGAAAAAGTGATAAATAGTTACATATAATATAGTGAGGACATAGAAGGAAAACAAATAGAAAATATCCAATAGAAAAATTATCTAAATATATTTTACCAATAATTGGGGAAAACAAGATGAAAATACAGTCATTTAATAAATAGAAAAAATATGTAAAGAACCAATTGTTTGTGTTGGATTGTTATTGGAGGATTCATAAGATAAATGATCCTTAAATAAAAATATTTAATTTTTTTTGGTTGATATAAATTTTTGATATCATGGGTACACTAAGGGATGACACATTGAAATGGTATAAGAAAATAATCCCAAACCATAATAAGTCAAGGGATGAACTAAAAATTAAATTTAAAAATGAATTTCATAACCCTTACATACCAACAAAGATGATTACTAAGTAAGAAACCTTATAAAAAATGACTATGAGATGATAAAATAGTATGAGCATTGGCTGATTTAAGTAGTGAAAAAGTTATTATAACCATTGAATGAAAAACAAAGGATAAAATGGTCTATCAAAGGGTTTGTGCCATACATAAAAGATTTCATGGATGGAATGGAGT
The DNA here is from genome assembly GCA_037957365.1 of Torreya grandis. Lineage (NCBI taxonomy): Eukaryota > Viridiplantae > Streptophyta > Pinopsida > Cupressales > Taxaceae > Torreya > Torreya grandis. The sequence continues at coordinate 111,648 of JARHVA010006584.1, forward strand.
TTGATAAAATCATAGAGACATTATAAATGGTGGAAATATTATAAGCACAATCAAAGTGAAGGATAATTATTTTTTAAATGAAAGGGGAATTAAAAACCTCAATAAAAAGTTGGTGTTATTAACTTTAAAGCAAAAAATTTTGATGAAATTAGAATAAAGATATTATATCCCACCATAATTTTTTGTAAGTTCAAAAATATGCTGTGAGGTGTGTGACATTGATGGAAACATGGTAATAGGTTTCCCACATAATGATATATTATTAAGAGTATCAAATTTTAAAATACTATCATCACAACCATTTAAATAAAGGATATGGTGTGGGTCATATATATGTTGAGACTAATATGATTAGAGGATGCACTCATTAGCAAAAGAGGCTACATAAAATAACTGTTATGAAGTGAGGAATACCAAAAATGAATAGAAAGTGTATAGAGGGAGATGAATAGGTGTTAAACACATACCATAATTAGTTTAAAGTTATATTGTAACCCTAATGGTACATATTAATAAACCCTAAATGCAATATCAGATAACACCTCTACTAGAGATAAGTGTGAGACCACAAGGTCCAAAAAATATATATTATAATGGGTAGTTAGGATGGTACCGAATAGAATAGTTTGAAACATAGTACATAGATAATAAAGTTCACCATAGATGAGAATACTAAGGAGGAAGGAGGTACAACCAAGATATATAAATGATCACTTACATTGAATGTGTCAAGAAATGACACATTACAAGAAACTTTACATAGGGAAATTATATATATATATATATATTTTCATGAAAGGGGTACACACAATTCATTAAATTTCTACACAGTTGAGCAATACTTTATAAATGGGTGCATGAACATAGAATAAATAATATGAATGATACCCTAAAAAGGTACACATCATATAAATAAGGTACTATAGTCCTAGGAAAATAAGTGTAAACCAATAGTTATCAAAAGCAACTAATAGTGAAGAGATGTAACATTTGGATTTTAAAAGTTATATAATGATGTAAAATGGTGTGGAAGAGTATAAAATAAGAAAATAAGAGCATAATAATAAAAAGAGAGATTATAAGAATAATAAGGTGGAATATTGAATCAAATAAAGAATAAGGAGGTATAGAGTAGATAGATATATGGAATTTAATAAATTTTTTATACTTATATATATGAATAAAGAGAAATATAGTAGGAAATATATGTGCATTGTGTATGATGTATGTGAGTTAATGGATAATGAATGTACATAGTAACTAAGGATTAACAAACAATACTAACCCCTATGTGACATTATCTCTAACTAATGTAATCTCTAACCATATATTTGTATATATGTATGCACGCATGTGCGTGCGCACACACATGTACACCCACACACCCACCCACACACACACACACACACACATTATAAGTCAAGAAAAATTATGTCAACAATGGATTTGAATAACTATATCTGTGACTATGTATAAAAATTATCATGAAGGATATTTTGTATAAACCTAAGGAAGAACAATCATGCCAATCTTAAAAAATGCTCAACTCCTCTAAGATTGAATCATTTTTGAAGTTTTAAAAAATATAAGTTTCAAGAATGTTTTAGAGAGATTAATGTATATAGATATAAATATGTATTTTTTTATAAAAAAAAAAAAAAAAAAAAAATCTTAATGCCTTAATATTTGATCATGAGGATATAGACGAGACTAACAGTTTGGGTCTATTATCTAGGAAGTATTATTTTGTTGGTTTCTAAAGCTTTAATTTTACCAACATTCCTAGTATTTTACTTAAACTCTAATGTATATGATCAATTATTTGATTCCATATTTATCATTACACCCTTTCCTCATATTTTCCATGTGAATGGAATGAAGATAATGTTGTAGGTGTTGGTCATGATTTTACAATAATTGTGTTGATCTCACAATAAATTTTATAAAAAAGACTACTATTTTTTTTGAACTATGAATTTACATGTAGCTCTATTTTTTTCCTCATCCCCTTCTTATATATATATATATATATATATATATATATATATATATATATATATATATATATATATATAATTTAAATTTTGGATTTTGTCTTTTCTTTCACATTTTTTGTTAAGTGTAGGTTTGTTTATGAATAAATGTAGTAAAATTGTGAAGATTATTCTTTTGTATTTATTTGTTGTGTACAAAAGATATTTGGTTGGTTGACTTATTTTCTAGAAAAAATTCCATTTTGGATAAAATTTAAAAATAATATATAAGATTAAGTTTTTATCTAAGTAAAATTATAACCAATGAAGGCAAGAAAACTTGTAGTCCTCACTATTTACTCAGTTAAGCTTTATGAATTGAGGTTGGCATCAATACTAAATTGTGTGTTTTTAAATTTTTTTTGTTTTGGTTCTTTATATATTCTTGGAGTAGTTGAGACACATCCACCTAAGGATGTATATCAATATTATGAGTTCATAAACCTTATATTGTAGAGCCGAGTTATTGCCAAATAAAATTTCCACTTGTAGATTTGACAAAACATTTTCAATAACTAAATGCTTATATAAGTAATTTTAATTGTAATTAATGGGGTGTGAAATAAAATTGATAAATATACTAAGTAAATATGAATATTGAATCAAAATGTGTCATATAATCTCCATTTTAATATCACTCAAACCCATGCAAGGAATTCTTGAAGGCTTAGTACTTAATTCAAAGTTTAGCCTTTTTCATAATAATTATAGATGTAACTATTGTTCACATTTAGTATATCTCAAATATTATATCACCTTGGTCAAAAAAAGTAAATGAGTCCAAACCTATCCTAAGATATAATTCATTCATGGCATTGTAGATCGAATAAGCCTCACCTATTCTAGATAGAATGAATGGGTCAAACATAGTTTCCTAAGCACAATTTTCAACAATATGTCAAGGTAATCACTATGTGATCATATATGTATTATTAAATGTAAATTTATAATGATATTAGGCCAATTATAACACATTAATATTTTTATAAGAGATAAGTTTAAAAGGTATACAAAATTGTCAAGGTAATGTCTCATTTAAGTTTACAAGTATTATTTTTACCAAGAACAATATATGTAACAATATTATATATTAATCCTTTAACAAAATTATAAATTAATATTAAAATTAATTATTACAAGAGACTGTAATAATGGATGAGACTCTTTCCATTCAGTCAAGAATATAAGCTATTGCTAAAATTGGTTTGTACGAGTCAAATATGTTTACCCAATATGTAGATTATGGTATGCAACATTAGGAATACCTTATGAAAAATTGCACTAGTTAGAGGAACATGATTATTCTTAACCCAAAGCCTGAAAAAAAATATAATCCATTATACACTTGAGGGCTTGAAATAAATAGAAATTTTCAATAAATATTTCCTTGTATAGGACCTAACAAGGTTAATAGTTTTGAAGCAAATAAAATTTATGACAACAATTTTGATTTTAAAATACAAACTAAGATGGAATTTAATCCACTCATGGAGGTGATAAATTGAAATAAGAATGAAAATAATCATGAATATGTCATAAAATATTGTGGCATACACAATAAATTTTAAATGGTTAAACTTCTCTCACATATTTATTCCTGGGAAAGAGGATATGTGAATTCGTAATCTCATTTATAATACAAAACACCACTAACAATGCCTAGTATAATATATTATATGTCTTTCCCATGGCCTACCTATCTTGTTGACATTTAAAGGGTTGTGGTAGAATATGATTGAAATCTTATTATTTTAGACATCTATGCTCATATTGAAAAAACTATCCTGGGTAGAGTCATTGGAGATGTTTTGACAGATGAAAATTATCATTAGAAGGAATATGTTAGCTAACTATCCACAATGGGAGTATAAATATAATTTTTTTAATCTCATAATCAAGGCTCATTCTCAACGTGTTTTTTCCTCTCCCCCTACCTCTTACATTGACATTAGACTTGAAGGTTTATTCATAGGGGGGAGGTGTGTGACCTATTCAACCTTTATTCATGGGTTTGTAAGGAACCCATTAGCTCATCTATTATCATTTGTGTAAAGTCCTTAGACTACTCAGTCACAAAAAATATAGGTTAAAATATAATTGGAAACATTCTAAACACCTTCTCTATGATTTTATAATATTCAAGAATGCCTCCATTTGTCTTATTCTGATTGACAATGCTCATAGTCCTTGTGAAAAAGTCATTGATTGACTCACTTTATCTCATCATAAGATTCTCAAATTACCTTCTCAATAACTACCATTTGAAAAGATTCACTTTGTCACTGCCTTGATAGTCATTTTCTAGAATTTCCCAAGCTTGTTTGGAGTGAATAGTACTACTGTCCTTGGAAAATTTGAAATAGCTAGTGTCATTTAGATGTAGATAAGAGCATTGGCATCATTATTATTATTTTATTTAAACACATTTATTTGTTCTTAGGTTATAACATTGAATGTTTATAGCTTTCAAACCTCATTATAACCACTTATACAAGCTTCCATAGCTCTTGTGATAAATATATTTTATTTATATTGATACACAATATGTCATAGTTATTCCCTTCAAATGTAGGAGGATACTGCCATGAATTAAAATTACTTGTTTCCATTTCTAAAAGACCCTATCAACATAAGGTATATGATTCTAGTTGTTATAAAAACTAATGCCAAAGGGACAACCACTATAATCAGCTAAGAAAACACATTAATGGTGCATCTTTGGTATATTTATGGAGCTAAAAAACTATGGTGTAGGTTGGTGATTAAGAATTACAATGTACAACAGGATTTAAAACTTGCTAAAACAAAGGAGGTAGTCTTAAAAAAAAACACACATTTGTATATAATGAATGATTTTAAAATAGTTACAAATATGACTAATTACAAGTTTATTCTAATATAGCTATTGTTGTTTACATATTGATTGTAACTTCTAAACACCTACATCTATAGCTATTATATAAAATCGTATAAACTATCCTTCTTCTTTCTTACTATTGGATATTTTATATAATGTTATTCTCTTTTATTCTTAGACTATATGTTTCTACTTCCATTTATCCTTAAAACATCTTCTATTGTTTTGTTCATTCTTTTTCTAAGATTGTTTTTGCTTTTTCTCCTTTACTTACTATACCTTCTTCTTTTCTACCTTCTCTATTTTCCATAGTTTATTGTTGCATGTATATTCTCTCCACACTTACATTCTATTATCTCGTTCTCATTTTTTCTTATTATACTCTGTCTTCTAACTACCTTCCTTTTGTCACCTAGATTCAATGGTTTGTAAAAAAAGACAAAATTTGAACTGTTGTTCATTAAATGTGGTTGTTGAGTTTAAATGTTGTAAAATAATATCTTTAAAGCTAGGAAATGTATGTGTAACTCCTTTTACATGGCTAATTTAAACATTTATATGGAATAATTTAGGTTTATGGAAGTAATTTTTTGGGATAGAAGTTAAGAACATGAATGAAGACATATTTATATGCCAAACCAAGTATGCACAAGAGATTTTGGAGAGGTTTAGGATGTTGGAAAATGAACCGGTACCTACCCTAGCTAAGACACGATTGATTTCAAACAAAGAATATTTTATCAAAAATGTGTAACCCCACATGGTACAAGAGTTTAATAGGAAGTCTTATGTATTTTATTGCAATTATACTCAAAATAATGTATGAAGTCGGCCTCATTTATAGATTTATGAAAACACTAAAAGAAACACATTGGCAAGAAGGCAAGAGGATCTTGAGGTATGTTATTAGAGTAAGAAGTTATGGAGTTTTATATGCAATATTAGATGAATTATAGTTAATAATATATAAGGAAAGTGAGTGCACTGATAGTCTAGATGATAGAAAGAGCACATCTGTGTATATGTTTCATCTTGGGCCATGAGTCATTTATTGAGCATAAAAGAAACAACCCATATTTTCACTTTATATAACTAAAGTGAAATATATATTATAAAATCTAATAGAAAGTCAGGCCATATGAATTAGGAGAACAATTTTAGATTGCATGAAGATCAACAATGAACATCAATGATCTTTTGTGATAGCATATCTTTCATTGCATTGTAAAAGAATCATATTTTTCAAGGTTGAAGAAAGAATATTGAAATTAATTATCATTTTACTAGATAATTAGTTAAAAAATGTGTGATAGAGATTAAATTTTGTAAATATGAGTAACAACTCATAGACATATTCACTAAACCTTTGTCAAAGCATAGTTTTGTGCATTTAAGAGAGAGTTTAGGAGTCATAGATGTAGTATCACTAGCTTTAGAGGCTCATATGGTGGATCCAAAGATCCCCATGCTGACTCTAAAGATCCATAACCTAGATCCAAAATTACACAAGCTAGCTCTTGAGTCCACCTGTCTAGATCTAGAGTCCCATAGGCTAGCTCTAGAGTCCATCATACCAGTTCTGGAGTTCATCAGTCCAGCACTAGAGAAAAATATAATAGGTTTGAACATGCTCAAAATTGGTCCATAAGCATATAGACAGATAATAAGAAGTTATAAAGATGTTTTAAGGGTAAAAAAGAGATCAACATAACATAAAAATAAGGTCAAAAATAAGTGGGAGTGTTCATTATTTCCCTCTTACACCTATTTGTTATGCTTCAAAGATTTTATTTTTAGTGTTTAAACTTAACAACCATATTTAATCAACAATAGTTAAAATTTTGAATTATTTTTAGAACCGTTGAAGCTAAGAAGTAAAAGTAAGGTAGGTAGAAGACAAACCAAAATAAGAAAAAGGAGAATGAGACAATATAATGTAAGTGTGGAGAGAATATATACACAACAATAGATTAAGGAAAATAAAGAAGCTAAAAAGGAAGAAGACAAAGTAGACAAAAGATAAAAGTGAAACAATAGTCTTGGAAAAAGCATTGACAATGAAATATAAGGTTATTAATGTAAAAATGTCAGAAACAACGTATAGTCTAAGAAAAAAAGAGAAAATTAGTATACAAAACAACCAATAACAAGCAAGAAGAAGGATAATTTGTAAGATTTTTTATAGCTAATGTAGTTTTAGGTGTCTAGAAGTTGTATTCATTTTGTAAACAAAAGTAGATGTATTAGAATAAGATTGTAATTAGTATTTTTAACTGTTTATAATAATTTAAAATATGCAAATGTTTTTGTCTTTTATTTTAAGAGTTCCTCCCATATCTTAACTAATTTTAAAGCCTACTTACCTTTCATTTTCTACCTTATATGCTGGATTTAAGATTTGTTAGGAGCTAGTCTGCACCATAATTTTATACCTTTGGGAATATACTAGAGCTACGCCATTAAGGTATTTTCTCATCTATTTATTGTGGCTACCCATGTGGAATTAGTTTTGTGAGAATGATGGAAATGATCCCATTAATCCAAAAAATATAGAGTATTGTGATAACATCATCAATGAGCTTGCTTCTAATGACATCTAGCCACATGTTACATTGTAAAAAAAGATCTGACTCAAGATTTGGAAGATTATTATAAATATTTCATTATTAGACACATTTTTTATGGATTTTATGGATTATTCTAACATTTTATTCAACTTTTGTCATTGTAGATACTAAAATCTAGTCTTTAATACTTAAAAATGTAAAGCTTGACACACAATTACCATGCATGAATTTAAAAATCAAATAATATCCTAAAAAACCATTCCCTCACACTTGCATGTTATTTTATGAGACAACCCTTTTAGTTTATTGTTACACCCCTAAAAAAACCTAACCACCTATTTCAAACCTGATACAAAGTTTGCTTTCCCTACATTCAGTCAATATCACTAGTCGATAATAACCTAATTTGGTCGGTATAAACCCATTCCCAAAAATGGATATTTTATATATTAAATAACATTCTTAGGGTCAGCCCATTAGTTTAGTGTGTCCTTGGTGTGATAAATTATTAAATGGGATCCATATATAAAGAAATCAAGGTGTCATTGCATATAGACTAGGTAACTATCTGATATGCATCTATACACTATTATAAACTAAGAAAATATTCCCTATTCTTCTCAAATTTCAAACCTATCACTAGGAGAAATCATTATTCAATTCTAAATCACTCTAAATCCATTTCAAAGAAAACATTGTCAAGTATCAACATACATATAAAGATCAAAATTACACAATCACACTAGGTGGAAGAACTACATGTGGCTTAAATTACCTTCTCAGAGTATCAGATACATAGATAAAAATCAATAATTAGATGAAGATGATTGGAGTTAACTTAACCTATAAATATTTCTACATTTTTTACAAGTTTTATTCCTTCACAAGCACACCCAATGTTTGTAGGCAAAGGAGACTAATTTATGGAGATGTGCATATCATCAATGTTTAAGATCACAAAGACAATCATAAGTGAATTTTATGTCAATGTGCCCTACCTACATGTATATTAGTACCAACTAGAATGTTAGTATTGATTAGTGATATTGACCCAATCACATGGAACTGACCCAACACGAACAACAAATATGTTTTGGAACCAAATGAACCACAAATTTTATTTATCTTAATTTACACTTCTAAAATATAATCATGATCAAAAAATTAACCATAAAACTAAGTATATTTATCTCCTTAATGCTTTCTATATTTATTATATACCACTTGTCAAATAAGATGAATCAATCTTGGAATTTTACATTTAGATATTTGATTTCATTTAAAAGTTTTATGTTAATAATATTATTCTTACTCATCAATCTAAATTACAGTAAACATGGATAAAGTGAAGTATTGGTAAGATTTCATATATATATATATATATATATATATATATATATATATATATATATATATATATATATATATATATATATATATATATATATATATATATGAATGATAAGAAATGAAAATTGTAACTTCATTCCACAATGTTTTTGATTATATAAGGTGGCAGACCAGGGCCCGAACCCTTACAGAAGCAGAGAAACCAAGAAGGCAATCAAACTAAAAGATGCCTTCCGACAAGAAATGGCACGATCAGTGTACCAATAGACACAACAAACTAAAATAAAACATGAAACAAAAAAATGAGAGATAGAGACATCTCTCCTTACATAACCATATATTTGATGAAGTCATTCAATTTCTTAGTGTTCTCCGCATTGACAATAGACGTAGTATTACCCAATTCCTTCAACATAGACATGTTCAAAAGAATAGAATTCTGGAGCCCAGTGGTGAAGTTCTGCTCCAGTTTCTGTATGTGACCCTTCAGGGCAGCAATTTTAGTTTTCAAACCAATCTCAGTTTCAGTTTCCTCGTCAGCTTCCTCCACATACATCTTTCCCTCTTTGTCAACATTTTCTACAATGTCAGCACCATCCTCCACAATAGCCTCAAATTCCCTTGTCTCCTACTTACCTTCAGTATCCTCAGAGATTTCTTAAACTTCCAATTCCTTGTACTCTTCCTCCTGGGTGGCTTCCTTCAAGGCACTCTCCGAATAGTCAATAAGCCTAGCCTTGGGAGCGGGTTTCCAACAATTCACCCCGACCGTTGAACTCTGAAGGAGAAGCCCTCCTTACTAACCTTAGTGGACATATAGGATTTACCACCTTGACCCCCGGTCGTCCTACCAGGATTTTTATGGGTCCCCACAGTGGTCCCCCCAATACTCTCTTCCCCAGCATAAAACTTCCTCTTCTTGCCTTTTGTACTCACAAAGGAGCCAGGGGTGTCAATAGGGGTCTCCTCAGGAGTAGAGAAGGAGACTTCTTTAGTTTTTTTAGAAACATGGGAAAGACAGGGCTCATTGACAGCATACGCTTTTGGAAAATTTACCAATGGAAACTTTAATGTTGAGCTATCTATTTTTTGAAACCATTTGTTCATAGTATATTCATTTTTTGAGGAATGGTACATGAAAGGATATCAAAACACTAAAAGGGAAGGATAGGTTTGATTCATATTATGAATTGGAAAATACTACAAATATATACATATTAAAGTTTTTCAATTTGAAATTTGAAAGCGTTTGTTATAGTTTAGTCATGTGTTGTGTATTTATAGAATTTAATATAGCATCACTGTTTTCTTTCATTTATCTAAAGCCACCCCTTTGATCCTCAAAGAGAAACTATAAATCAATGTTGAAAGCTGTGGGTTATTTAATACAATTGGAAGTGGACTATCCATACAAATAAAAACACATTTATCTTCTTGACGCAACTATGTATGATGGGAAGGAAGGATATTTTGATGCCAGAGTAGAAGGTGACATCAGTTTTAAGATAATTTTGCATTAAAATTTTGGAAGCACAACAGGGAAAATTATTGCTCAAGTATAAATTCATAAGAGCACTATGTTTCCTCTACACTTCCACATTTACGTTAGAAAATGCAAATGAGATTCTAATTCTTTTTTTTAGGAAAGCGAATAAGAATATTAAAGGAAGTTGGCAAGTGATTCATTAGGAAAGCCATATAATAGTACCAATGTAATATGGATGAATACACCTAAGATACTAATGTAAAATGGATGGATACACATTAGTTAACATCTGCTGGAAATCGGCAGACAGTCCACGGCACCACATGCCATTCAGGATTTTTGTAAGATAATTGGTGTGGCATTTCATATACATGTCTACTCAAGCATTCACATCTGCAACAATCTGTGTTATTTTTGATGGAAACGTAAGGTATTTTCTTAGAGATTTCATCTAAACTTCATTCTCTGAAGATGAGTTGCAGAATGTAGTTTCTATATGGTGAGTTGCAGAATTTTTGATGCAAAATTGCAAAAACTGGAGTTAGGTAGATGGTAGTTACACACCAATATTTCTCCTAGTGTTGAAAAATTGTGACCATTACCTGTAAATCTAAAGATATTCAGAATAATTTCACTTAATTTTTCAATATTATACTTCGAATTTAATTTTATGGTAAACATGTACTGGAGGAGTACTACCTTACAAAAGATGCATTTGTGAGTAGTTAATGAGATTGAATCTTTTTTCCTTCAGGATTTAGTAGACACAGGGGAAATGATTGGGTGTTTTGCAGCACAGTTTATTGGTGAACCATGTACCTAAATGACATTAAATGAAGCAAGTTTCAAAGGATAAGGCACTAGTCTTTTGAGTTCAATATTCTTAGGATAATTCTGAATAATATGGACTTATTAATAGACCAATTCCAAATAAAACTGTCTTAAATAAGTTTATATTATTTAAGATTTTATAATTTTAAATTCTCTCCAATCTAATAAATGGGGAATATATTCAAATTATTACAATAATATTAATTCATTTTACGCTGAATTTATGAAAACTATTATTAATTTACAATTATCTCCAGTCTAATTTTAGGGGCATAAGTATATTTTATTTGAAATCATGTAGATTCTGCTATTTTTTCATAAAGAATGTTGTCCTATAGTTAGAGTCACTATTATCCTCATTTTTAAATTTCAGGGCAACACCTTAATTAAATTCCTATAGGCAATTGGAGGTGAATCATGACCAATGCTAATCAGGAAATTCAAATATGAAGATATTAACTCTATCATTTAATGGGCAAGGCTTAACATGTCCAGTCGTCTTATTAATTATAGGAAAATTTATAATGAAAAATATTCACGAGACAAATTTAAGAGTTAATGTTCTAAATTCGAATTTAAATTTGAATGACTTTATAATATTAAATTAATTTTTATTTAAGAATTAATTAATTTTAATGAAATACATAAAAGGATGATTGTTGAACTTCTTTTATGAGGAGAAAGTGTTTAAAAATGGATAATTTTTATTAGTAAATGAGAAAACTTTTATATGATTTGTATATTTTTAGATTTTTTAATTGAATATTTAAAATAGGTGAGATAGATTTATTCTTTCGTGGGTTTTAGTATTATATGTTTATAAATTTTTTATTGTTGGTTATATATGGAGATGCTATTACATTTTATATATATTTTTATTATATGTGAAGAGTCGATATTAAAAATTATGTGTTTTGAATCTTTCTGAATGGAATTTATGTCATATGCATGAGATTCAATTTCAAAGGATACTTTATGATTCTAAAAGAGATTTTATTTCCATTTCATCTACTACTCTTATTATTATTTTCATGTGAGAGGAAGGATTTCCCATTTACTTTTGTCTAATATATATTACCTAATAAGTCATCTTTGTGTATTCTGATATGGGCTTTGTTAATGTAGGTTTTATACACAACAACAGTTATTATAGAAATCTCCCTAATGTTTTAGGATCGATAAAATATTCACTCCAAGGCACGAATTGAGGGTATCAATTTTAAACATAATCACATGGTGGAATAGTGGTGAGCGAAGTGGTTATTAATCGTAGATGGTTTAGATATGATAGGTTTCTAAATTCTACTTGAGATGGATGGGTGGAACTAACATAGAGTGATTTAAAAAAATAAAAATAAAAAAAATGAAGAGCAAGGCAAAAAAGAAAAGGGTTTATGATCCACTAGGAGATTAAACCCTTCCATGTTGACTCATTATACTAGGCCAATTCTATGGTAAGAACTAATGTACACTACACATTAACTAAAAGAACAAACATATGCAAACAAGGGTCATGATAAAAATATTAATAGTACTATATTTCTATGCACATCTTAAGTCACTAATAAACTATAAATATTATCTATAATCAATGAATTGATAAGACTAATAGATTTTTGAATATTATCTCTACAGAAAACATGTACCTAACTTAGCATGGGCATTATCAAATTAAAGTAAATTCTTCAATGAATCAAAAAAAATGGAAGAGAAAAAACCATTCACAAAAAATCACAAAATAATCCTTGAAACTTTCTTTACTTGCATTATTTGCAAGAAAATATCCTCCATTTATAATGTTTAAGAACCATATACTTATGTCTTTGGGTGAGGAAGGCTCATCCTCAAAGCTAAGTGTAATTTTACAATGTTTAAATTCTGACTGTGTCAAAAATCATGAAAGTTGTGCATAATACAATATATTAAATATAATCCTAATTTAAGCACAAATTTTCTTTTCATACCAAAAGAAAAACTATAGTTAAATAGATAAATCAAGACTTGCATAAAGTCTTAGTTAGAATTACCAATATAATTTCAATTTTAACTCAAATAGTTAAAGTGTCATCATATAATCTCCCACTAACATAACATGCACAATTGTTGTCACTAGAGATTGAACTAAATTAGTTGTCATTATTGAAGGTGGCACTATAGGTACCATAGTTAATGTAGTGACCATCTCTAATCTAGTTGGAATATATACTATATTATATCCTAGGAACATAGACTTAGTTATCAAGGGTTGAACCTAAAGTGATGAAGGTTGATCTTGGAATAACAAAGGTTGATTCAAAGGAGATAACTCTCCTTGTCCTTGTAACCTTATATATTCACCCATGATTGCTACAAAATCCAACTCAATAGTGTCAAAATTAGTGATGAGCCTTTTGAATAAAAATGTTTATTTTTCCATTCATTTCTTGTGCACAACCATGAAAGATTTAGAAGAAACATGTAGTGTCTCTATTTGAGCCAACATAAATTGTAGATGTGATCAGATGTAATATTTTATCATTAGTTCTATAATTTGTGTTCTCCACTTCTACTATTAAATTATCAACTATAACCCATAATAGACTTTCAGAAAAGGGTTTGGTAACAACTTATCCTTATAGTGTAAACACACATGTAATCCTTATATATTTGAGAACTTTAATAGTTATATGCTCTTGATTTGTAAAATATTGAACTAACCCTTACATTTCTTAGTCCTACTCTACCAAATGAACACTTTTGATATTTACATAATATTGTGCTATAGTTATATTAGGTACAAACATCCAATTCAAATGTTGGTATGTATTTAATTATTAGCTTTATAGATGGACCTCAACTTATCATCCCATTATTTCATTTATTCATTAAACTTAACCATGTCTCCCCACAATGTTTGGGACTATGTTGTTGTTGATATGATGGAACTCAAAATATGATATAAATTCCTAGCTGAACTCTACATATTATCATTTTTGTCTTTTGAATCCTTGATTATATTGTGACCCTCTAATCTCTTTTTGGATTGATAAATTTCCTTGAACATGTGCTTAAGCATCCACCATGTTACATTAACAATTATAATAGGATATTTTTCAAATTTATCTATATCTTTAGGTCTTATTTTTCTTTTCTTTATCAACTAATATAATTACTCATGTTTCTCCACTTCTATAGGGTTACCCTCAACCACATTTGTCTTCTTCCTCACTCTCTTCAGTGTATTGGTGAATCTATCAAACTACATGGAAAATTTTATTTCTTATGTGACAATCAAATATTTCCTTTTTGATTATTCTTTCTCTAGTTGTTGTATCCACGATAGGAACAACATGTGAGTCTGCTTAGTAATCTAGGTTGGAGATGAGAAAGTAGGAAATGAAGTATCACCTAATGGTTACATTAGCATTGTAGGTGTAATATTGGCCATGGAAGGTGGATTATATGTATCATGTATGGGTTTTGGAAAATCAAGTAGAGCCTTTGTGCAAGTTATAATATTTATCATTGTGGGAGTTTTTATTATGTACTTGGTTAAGACCGGGGTATTATGTATAGAAAACTCTAAATAAAGTGTTTATGTGGCCTATGTAATGGGCATATACAACTAATTGGAATTCCTTGATAGTGTTTACTGGATATTAGAAATAGATTTATACACTAAGTATTCATACTTTACCGTAGTTCTTGTGGTATTATTAATCAAAATTTGACCCCAAGTCAAAATTGGTCACCCCCTCTAGGTTGAAACTCCATAGGGTTGTCAAAATATTTTAATGGTCTTGTCATGGTCCTAGATGGTCTTAAAGAGTCCCATATGGTCATATTTGTTCTCATCTAGCATTGTCCAAAGTTTGGTCTTATGTGCATTTGTCTAGTTCTATGGGTCAATCTCAATGTCTTGGAATTATCAAACATGGTAAAAGTTATATTATAGTCTAAAGTTGTTATAAAAGGTTATTGAGGTGTATTTAATGTCATAATATCATGCATTAAGCTTTAATTGATTCTCATATACAAAAAATGTCAATTTGGCCACCTTTTGACCCATGTGGAAGAGGTGGACATACCATTCCAAGAACCAAATGTTGAAATAAGATTAAAAATTTACCTAGTGTTATAAACAAGTTAGATAATATTTAGGGATGGTCAAAGTTTGACAAAATTTATAGTTCAACACCTAAACTTGAAAAATGTCACTTTACAAGCGCCTTTACAACCTTTCAATATCCATTTTAAGTTGTAAATAGTTTTTAGGTGTCCCTTGGGATCCTTAAGATCATTTTACAACTTTGGAACAAGTTTTAGGTCGAACTGACACTCTAGACACCTTTTCTCCTCCATTGCTAACTTCACAAGCTTAGGAAGGCAAATTCAAACTGAATGTTATAGACATGAGAGAGAGAGAGTTATGAGATTAAACTTTAGACAATGTTAGGGGTCCAAGTAATATTTAAATAATTTTTATTTTTTTGGATATTGGTTTCCTCTTATTTATGAATAATCGCTAAGAGTGTAAGCATGTCACTATGTCCTATCCATCCGAGAGGGGTCTATTATTTCACCTATTTATCCACTTCATAAATAAATGGAGAATAATGGTTTGGAGGGTGGTTTTTATAATTTAATTATCTCAATTTAATGGTTATTTCATTAGCTAACTCATCTTTATGAAGTGATTTCACTTGGAGGAAAAGTATCTTGTTCAATAAGTTATTTCTATAAATCTTTATACAAGTTTTTATTTTTTATTCATGGTGGAAATTATCATAGGTTTATAATGATTCATAAATAATTAAATATCACTTAATTTCATGGAGTTCTTGCGATTTTGTCTAAGATGTGTTTTTTGGCCATTTTCTTCAAGTGTTTGCTCTTTGGAAACATTGTCAAGGTTTTAATAGTCCATTACATGTTTTCTTTCCATTTTGGATCAAATAATAGTGGTTTATCACAATTATAAGGTTTTGAGATCATATTTCACTATTGGAAGTGTATAAAGATGAAACTAGTAGTCTATATACAATCTCTAATGAGAAATCATGAGTGTTTCTTCAATATATAGGCCTAACTATAAGAGTAGTTTCAGGATGCTTAAAGCCATGAGGGGAATTTGATATATCTATTCATACCTTAAAATAACATTAACTACCTAATTTAAATAATCAAGTTATTTCTAATTGACTAAGTGACCTAAGCTACACACATACCTCATATGATACTTGACTATGTATATAATTTGTATGGACTGTAAGGTGATTTAAGGTTGATAGGAAGCATTTTTAGAATACCTAGAAGCTCTATGAGACATTTAAGGATTAAAAATAAAGATATGAATGGTTTGATAGTGTTGAAAGGTCTGAGTACTTAAGAAAACATCTCTTATAGCCCTAAAATAGTCAAAAAGTGACCTACAGGCCCTAGGCCTATAGGTTTTGATTTTGGATCAATAAATATCCAATCAACACTAGAATAAGATAAAAAAAAAGGAAACTAGACTATAATACAAGGTGATATAGTTCACAAATAATATGAAAACACCTAGTCACTTAGAAATTCAAAGGACTGAGGGAAATTGAGTCGACAGTCTTAAGGCACCTACAAGTCTATATGGAAGAAGCAAGATAGAAGTGACTTGAAAGTGTCAAAAAGGGATAATGGAATCTACATCTATAATGAAAGTTAACTCCTTTGGTTTGGATATGTTCAAAAATCATGGTAACTGAAATCATTAAGTTTGAGACCTCTATATGCTAAAACACAAACCCTAAATGCCACCTACAAACCTACTTTAGGATTAGTTCACTTTCAAGATGAATAGAGGAGCATATTAGGTGTTGAAATATTTATAAGTCTAACTTGAGACTGTAAAAAAGTTCAAGTCCATTGATGATATTGGTGGTATGAAGGAGAGATCTTGAAACTCCTATACATAATCAAGTGACCCTAAAGGCATCTATATACTACATGGCATATGCCGGTCTTAAGCCTAAAGGGAAGAACATAGATGTTATGGGGGACTTTGAAGTCTAAATAATATTGGTATAAGAGGTAAAAAATTCAATTTTATACAAAAGTAAATGACTGTACAAGATGAACCAAACTAAGCTCAAACTCCATATACAGTCAATCAAAGCAACACTAGCACACCCAAATAGTATTGAGGGAAATTAATGTTTGAGGATTCTATATGCACAATCACACCTTGTGATTTGGTATAAATGATATTCATGAGAGGGAAAAGATATAAATGGTTATTTAAAAGCCACATAGGTATTAGATATACCCACTATTTTATCTTAGACCTTGCCCACTCTATTGGTAAGAGGTAGTCATGAGACCAAAGGGTCTGTTTGGATGTCTAAACACAAAACACTCATATAAAATCAATTGAATAGCCATAGGGGTAGTATGTAGACATAAATAAGGTTTAAATATAGTCTTAGGTTATACAATAAACTAAGTATTCACCCAAATACCCTTGAGGGCTAGCAAGGAGGTAAAAAGCTTTAAACCCCAAGTCCTTTGAGTAGTATAACATATGCATAAAATGGATTAAAAATAACTAGAAAATAATTTATAAAAATGGGGAATATTTTTTTTGAGGTGTCTAAAAATATCCTAATAGTGAGATTAATTTTTTAGGTGCAAAATCCAATTTGGACCTATCTCGAGCTCGAGAAACACTAGGACTATTACTCAAGGAGCAACTTCAAACACTCACATCATATCTAAAAATTTGAATGGGAAGATGATACATTTGAGATATGTGAAGGGGTAAGTAAAGAAGGTTTTCCAAGTGTAAAGAGGTCAATTTATGATTTTTTCTTTATGAACAATTGTTAAGACCCCAAACAGGTCTTAAACCTTCCTAAAACCATGATAGTGACCAGTCAAGGAAAATGAACCTAAAATGAATATATAATTCAAAATTTTTCTCCTAAAACCTCATTAAGTTTTTTTAGGACTCTAAGGAGGTTATACACATGTACTTTGATGTTGATGTCACCTATACGAACTATCGTAAATGCCTTATTTTACATACTTTTTTGTGTTTTTAAGGTGTTATGATAAGAAGAAAAATTAATAATCATTAGATGAGGTAATTTGGTAGATTTAATAAATATTTAATCCAAAAATATTGAATAATATATTATTTATGTGGCCAAAAAATGATTTTTTTCCAAGACAATTTCAAATAGGCTCAAAATGAGACTACATGGCAAGGCAATTTCTTAGTTTGCATACTTACATAGGGTATCAAGACCTAAAAATTGACATGGAGGTTGGTGATGTAATATTTAAGGTTAATAAAATTATTTTGGGTGATTTAAAACATGTCTCACAAGTCTGGAGTAAGAAATTAGGGTTCTAGGTAAGGAGGCCTAATTGAGGCCTAATTCAAGATAGGGAAAGGTAGAAAAAATGGACTTCCACTCAAAATATGAAGATGAAATTTGAAATGGAGTTATAAGGACCTAATGGATCATATAATATTCCATTTTTTTCTTAATATCATCTGTAAAACTCACTAAAAAATAGGTTTATATTTTTTTAGGGCTACAAGGAAAATAGGCCTAATGAGGGCTTGAAGAGCAAAATGAGTTCTTGGGAGTTGTTACAGGAAAAAAAATGGTTTTTTTTTAAACCTAAAATATTTTAATAATATTAATAGAGATATTATGGATTGAATAATATGAACTTGAGCTTTAATCCACTTAAGACAAAGCTAGACATGGGAAATGAAGAGTCTCAAGACACCTATGCACATGAATAATGGAATGCCAGATCAAAATAATATCTTAAGTCATGGAAAGGTTCAAATTAGTTTTATTAGATAATTTTATGGTTAATTAATTATTTTAAAGTCTATTTGTCATTTTTTTCATACAAAGAAGGGCAGTTTTCAAGAAGCTAGTCAAGGTGCCAAGTTAATTTATAACCCCTATGTCACTTGGAAGGTTGGATATTATTTATAGGTGAGACACATGGATTTGGAAGTATTATTTAAGTGTATAATAACTCCATTTATTTTATAAAACTGAATAAACACTTGCCAATCTTATTCTACTATACCTCCCCTCTCTCTCTTTACACTTCTCTATATAAGCAACTATTTTTGGTTAAGTTTGTAGAATACACACCCAGTATGATGAAGTCTGTTGGTTTTAGTACTATATTTTAATTTGAATAAATTATTTAAATCTATTTTTGATTTCTTAAATTCTTATCTAAGTGTGTGAATTAGTGCATATTTAAATGGCAAGTGATAATCATCTATCCTTGTGTTTACCTTACTCTTTCATGTTTTATGCACATAGTCTACTCTTTAATAGGTCATATGAAGTGTAGCTACTATTATTGTATGTCTCTAAGTTTAAGTAATATTTTTAGTGTTGTTAATCAGACCTCTTGTTCATCCACCTTGATAAGTGCACTGCATATCATCTTCATGTTTGAAATATTTATGTTAGAGAAACCTTTGATGTTGAAGTAAGTTTTGTGAATCATATTTCATAGTGAAAGTACATGGTGGTATTGTGGAAATTAACATGGTGCATCAAATAATTATATTAGGTTTATTTCATATTCTTTCTATCCCTTTTCATCCCAAATAATCTAGTATTATAAGTGATGAGTTTCAATAGACATATCAAGGGATCTAGCCCTTCTATGCAGAGGTTTACCCCTTCAATAGATAACCCATAAGTCTAGGGGTAATCCCATGTTCCACTCAATTTGGAGTAGGCTTGAACTACCTCTCCAAGGTTAAAATATTGAGTGACAAAATTTTTGGTATTCCTTGTGGAATCATTGTTCTAAACACTTATTGTCAAGGTGAATGCTATCTATGATAAGACAATAGCTACATAAGTGTTTCCTACTCAACATTTGGCAACAAAAATGAAGGTAATATTTGGTTTCAGACCAATATTTCAATATTTTCAAGCTTTATGGTATTTATTAGGTTAGATGATAGTAGAAGTAACCATCCTACAAATACATTCCCTCATCATTAAATTATTCTTGAAGTTCAGTACCCTGAACCTATCTTGACAGTTGAAGATCTTGAAGAACATAAAGACTTTAAAAGTCAAGAAGAGTAAGAGAGTGAAGAAAAGTTTGAAGGCAAAATGCTTTCCTAGCCTTCAATATTGAATTTCCTATAAAACTTAATACCTATGATGATATCCCTCTTAATGCCATCAAGAGTGTTCCTTCTTTCAATGGGGAAGGTCCTATCACCTCAAGTGAGAATATTAGAGACATATCTAAATTTTTTAATTTATATAACATGATTGAGATCAACATATCAATTAGATTGCTTGCCATGTATCTTAGGGTAAAATCTATTGATTGGTATAGAACCTCACTGGGAGGATGCATTAATATTTGGGATGAATTTGAAGAGTTTTGAAATCAAAGGTTTGAAGATAAGAGTGATCATACATAAATGATTCATTAGTTGAATGTCATTCAAAGAGGACCTAAGGAATCCATGCATGACTTCAATGAAAGTTTCCAAAGGACATGGAATAGGCTTCCACCTCTCATGAGACCCTCTATAAGTTTTGTTTTCTAAACATCCCTGAAAGCTATTGGGACTGATATAGATATCATGTTGCAGTTAGTTTATGGGAGGATATACTTTGCCTAATGCCTATGATGTGGATATTAGAGATAGAATAGTTTGATCAAAGCTAGTAAGCTCCCTCCAAAATTATCAATGCTTGACATGCCTTATACTTCTTTAAGTCTTTCTCCATTTTTAAATCCAAGAAACAAATACAAAGTTATTCCAAATAATTTAGATGATGCAATTGATTGAAAAGAAAAATATAAGGCCTTATAATCTCTAATTAGGTAACCAAATCAACAATTTGGATCTCAAAAAAACCCATATATTACCCTCCAAAGGCAAATATATTTTCACCTCAGCATAATAGTCAATGAAGGGGACAAGGTCAACATAATTTCAATAGGTCACCTAATGTCTATGATCCAAATTCTTCTCCCACCATAATAGCCATGGTTCCAGTCCATAGTAAACTAGTTCAAGGAGAATAATGGTATCCTCAAGGATAGTATGTGAATGCCAATGAGGGTGAAGGAAAAGCTTTGGTAGGTTAAGGGGGTCTTACTCCTCACTTGATAGCATAAAATCAGATCTTCATGCAAGAAAATCAAATGGAGAGTGTGGTAGTCAAGGAGTGAGCTTGTAAAACATCCAAATAGGGGATAGATTTGTCATAAATATAAGAACCTTAGTTTCATCCAACACAAAGTCAAAGAGAAGATATTTAGGAGATATGAATAAAATTCCAAACAATCCCCCTTTAAGTTAAAAATGTGTATATGTAAATGTGATAGCCTCTTCAAGTCCTTAACCTCTTCAAAATAAGAACTTGGGAAAGGTAAGAAAGCCTTCATTTCCACAAGATCAAGGTAATTAATTACCTCTTAAAATGAAATAAAATGTTAGTGTCTCTCCTTTGAATATTATTAACTTTTTGAAGAATATGAAGACTAGCATATCTCTTTAGGAAGTAGTCAACATGCTCGATTTAAAATAATTATTCCAAGAGTAGTTGTGCCAACTCCATATCAGTCCAAAGTAGTTAAGAATAGTGGTTTATCCATAAAAAATAAACCCACTAATATTGTTTAACCCTCCACCAAATCTAAAAATCCCCCACCTTTCTATCTTACCCTCATTGTCAGAGATAAGCTAGTTCATAGTTTCATTATGGATAGCGGGGCAAGCACTTCAATTATGCCTAAAATAGCTATAGACAAGTTGGGATTAAAATATGAGCCATATAGTGAATAATTGTTGTAGCTTTATGGAACACCAACCAACTCAATAGGGCTCATCAAAGGTTTGAAAGTGTTCTTGTATGACTGCCCAAGTTTTCTAATTTTATAAGACATAGTGGTGGTGGATCTGCCTGCACATTTTACCATTTACCTATCAAAAGACTTCACCTCCATGATAAGAGGATATGTTTTTTATGATTGGTATTTCTTGTCTTTTATAATGGGGCCAAGTTTCATATTAATCCATATATGGAAACTAGTTCTAATTTGAATTGTATTATCCATGAACAAGATGAACATATCATAGATGATGGATAATATTATAATATTGAAGGTATTTATGATCTCTTCCTAGATGAATATGGTGTTAGTACATATGGATATGATCCCTTTTCTTTCATTGAAGATACAAGCCTTGGCACATACATCATTCATGATGAGGGTGTTAAACATTTTAAGGTAAGTCTTGATGGTATTTTTCAACAAGATATAGAAGGTAACTATATTCTTCATATATATGATAATGATAAGCATCTAAGTGTGATAGATCATGAGGAGGATGATATTGCATTTATACCTATTCAAGTTGAAGGATTTACCATGAAGAAGATGATGATCTATGGAATCAATTTAATGCTATAGTTCAAGAGTTTGAACATATAATTAAGCCAAATATCCTTCCTAAAGAATATGAATTTGATAGGAAGGTCATTAATGGACCTACTTAACATGACAAAGAGTGTCAAGTCATTGACAAGTAGGCTTCAATCTTGGAGGAGTGAAATCAGACCAAGTCAAAAGTTTGTGTGGTCAAAGAGTAGCTTAGGCCTCAATATGATGTTGAGCCACTTTCAAACATGATTGACCATCAAAAAGACAAGTTTGAGAGACGTAGACATCAAGTACATCATGGTCTAGATGAAGGTGAAGATGAAAAGGTTTGTATGAATCCTAATAAGAAAATTGACAAACACCAAATGATAATGAAGGATTTCAAGTAAGATGAACTATCAAAAAAATTTAAAAGAGAAATAAAAGGACTATTCAATGAATTCTAAAGTGGTTCACTTGAAGCTAGCATAGGTCCCATGAATGGTAAGTACTTTGATCATCTTCATAAGAAAATGTTATTTGACAAGCATCCTTCATATGGTGAATTATTCTCATGGAGTATATGTGACTCAAGAAACATCCTCTTTGATCCTGGTTGAAACAAGATGAAGTGTTTTATCACCATAAACATATTTTCAGGTCTATACATAGTAGGTTAGGTGTGTTTTTTGAACATTTTATGTGTGGTTTTATCTAAATGATTTGAGCATAGTATGTGTTTTTTGTCTCATTGTGTGTTTTGTGTGAGTTTTAAATATTTATAAGTCATATTAGTTTCATATTGTAACATAATAATGACTCCAATAACCAGTGGAAGGACAAGGTTACTAGTCCATTAACATTGAATGCATGCTACCCCTATGAATCACTAGGAATGTTGACCAAATTTTGAACCCAAATTAAAATTGGTAACCTAATCTAGGTTGAAACTCCATAGGGTTTTCAAAACATATTCATGGTATTGTCATGGTCCTAGATGGTCTAAAAGAGTCCTATATGGTCATATTTGTTCTCATTTATCATTATCCAAAGTTTGGTCTTATGTGCACTTATCTAATCCTATGGGTCAATATCAAAGTATTGGAATTGTAAAGCATGGTCAAAGGTTTAATATGGTATAAATTAATTATATAAGATTATTTATGTGTCTTTACTATCATATTATAATGCACTAACCTTTAATTGATTCTCATATGCAAAAAATGTCAATTTGGCCACCTTTTGGCCCATGTGAAAGAGTTGGATGTACCATTATAAGAAACAAAAAATTAAAGAATATTACCAATGTATTTATTGTTATAAAAAATTTAGAAAATGTTAAGGGATGATTAGAGTCTGACAACATCTATAATTCAATGCCTAAACTTGGTAAAAGGACACTTTACAAGTACTTGTATGGCCTTTCAAGAACAAATTTAAATTGTAAATAGTTTATGAGAATCCCTTGGGTTCCTTAAAATTATTTTATATCCTTGAAACAAGTTTTAGGTCAAATTAACACTCCAGATAGCTTTTCTCCTCCATCATTTCCTTCACAAGCTCAGGAAGGCAAATTTGAATTGAATGATACAACTAGGAGAGAGAGAGAGAGTTAGGATATGAAAATTTGAAGATTGTTAGTATCCAAGTAATATTGAAATAAGTGGCATTAGTTTTCATATTTATAGCCTATTCTTTATGAACAATCACTAGGAGTGACAACAAGTCACTCTAGCCTACACCTAGGGGTCTGTTCTTACACCTATTTCTCCACTTTTAAAATTTATGGAGAAAAATGGTTTGGAGGGTACTTTTTAAAACTAAAATATCTCATTTTAATGTTTATTTTATTATCAAAATCATCTCCATGAAGTTATTTCACTTGGAGAAAAAGTATCTTGATCAACAAGTTATTTATGTAAATACTATTACAAGTTTCTATTTTGTCTTCATGGTGTTAATTCTCAGAGGTTTATAATGCTCCATCACTCAAGGAAGCTCCCTTAGTTTCATGGAGTTCATGTAATTTTGTCTAAGATGTGTTTTTTGTCCTGATTCTTTAAGTGTTTGCTCTTTATAAACATTATCAAGGTTTAAATAGTCTATTACATTCTTGATTTCCATTTTGGCTCAAATACTAGTGGTATATCATAAGTATAAGGTTATGATATCATATTTCACTATTGGAAGAGTAGAAAGATGAAACTAGTAGTCTAGATGCACTCTCCAATGAGAAGTCATGAGTGTTTATTCAGTATATAGGCCTATACAAACTGTATGAGTAGTTTGAGGATGCTCATAGTAGTGAGGGGAACTTGATACATCTCCTAAGGGAAATTTAATTGATAGTCTTAAGACACCTACAATTTTGTACAACAGAGGCAAGAGAGAAGTGACTTGAAAGTGTCAAAAAGGGATCATGGAATTTTCATCAATAATGAAAGTTAATTCCTTTCATTTGGATATATTCAAGCATCATGAAAAGTGGAAAGCATTATGTTCAAGACCTCTAGATGCTAAAACATAGACCCTAAAGGGAACCTACATTCCTCCTTCAGGATAAGTTCACTTTCAAGATGAATAGAGGAGTGGAGTAGGTTTTGAAAGAGTTATAAGTCTAACTTGAGACTACAAACAATTTCAAGTCCATTAAGGAGATCATTGGTATGAAGGAGAGATATTAAAACTCCTATACATAGTCAAGTGATCTTAGAGGCACTTATAGGCTACGTGACATATGATGATCTTAATCGTAAAGGGAAGAACATAGATGCTATGGAAGACTTTGAAGTCTACCTAAGATTGACACAAGAGGCCATTAAGTCACTTTGAGACCAAAGTAAATGACTATATAATATGAACCAAATTGAGCTCAAACTCTATACATAGTCAATCAAAGCCACACTAGTAGATCCAACCAACCTTGAGGTAAATTAATGTTTAAGGATTCTATAGGAACAATCACACCTTGTGATTTGGTATAGAGGGTTATCAAGGCATACATGGTCATTTCAAATTGACATAGGCATTATATATACCCACTATATTATCTCAAATCTTTCCCACTCCATTGGTAAGAGGTAATCATGATACCAAAGGGTCTGTTTGGATGTCAAAACACACAAAAAACATATCAAATCACATAGAGGGTCTTGAGGGTAGTAAATAGCATAAATGAGGTTTTAAGACACTCTCAGGTTGTATAGGAGATTTAGTATTCATCTAAATGCCCTTGAGGGCTAGCAAGGAGGTAACAAGCTTTAAACCCCAAGTCCTCTCACCATTATACCATATACATCAATTAAAGTAAAACTCACTATCAAAGCATTTAGAAATATGGGGAATAATATTTTGGAAGTGTCTAAACCTATCCTACTAGATAGATTAAAATTTGAGGCCTCAAACCCAATTTGGACTCTCGAGCTAAGGAATGAAATAACTACTCCAAAAAAAATTTAGAATCATATATTAGAGTACATTTTGGACACGTGTTACTCCTAATTACAAGACTTGATAATGAAAAAAAAATTGGCGTACTATACCCATATGTGACTGGAACCAAAGGAGTGGAACTAAGGTAGTTCACTAGAGGTAAACACATACAAAAAGGTACTATGGGGAAGCTAATTGTTGTTTATAAGGATTATAGAATTTGGGGCATATTAGTAAATACATTGATAATTCCTAAGCACCATAAGTGGCGCTCATACTTCCTTATAGGACCATTTTAAGTCCTTAACCCTAGGTAAATTTGTCACTCTCCTCAATGGGTTTTAGTCCCATTCGAGGATTGTTAAGTTAAAGGGTTGGTTTAACTGAGAAGGATAGATTTGTTGCTCTTAAGTTATCATTTAGGTTATTCATGTGTTTAAATCAAGATACATGCTATATAATTTAAATAAGAACTCAAAAATAAGCAAACAAAATTAATTCAACACTGGTATATTTTTATTCATGTATGAAGCTAACTATGTTAAAGCATAAGAGAAAACAAATTAAGTACATGATTCCTTAGTACTACCAGCCAAGTCATAACACCCTTTGGAATTTAGGTTCATTACACTATTCATACATCCCTTTATATCAAACATGTTTATTCATAATAGTTCAAGACACATTTATAAATTTAACATTACCATTCTGCATAGCTATTTAAATTGGCATAGACAATGCTATAAGGTTTTCAAGGCATATAAGAAAATAAATCTAAGCTTTATATCTAAAAATAATATCTTATGCAACCAGTAATAATGAGTTCCATTACCTATCTATTCAAGAAATAACTCTTTTTAATTCATAAGTGAATGCTTTAAAGACATAAGTATGTTACAAATTCATTACAATTCAACTAGATAAACCGAAACCAACAAATATACAATGAAAAAATTCAAGCAATCATAAGCAATGAAGTTCATTCAAGTTTCAAGATGATTGGAACCCAAATAAAATTCTCCACTTAAGGAACTCTTATAAAAATTTATGTTGGTAGTTGAGGAAACTAGCCAAGTAAGTTTGACACATGGGGAAGGAAGCTAAAGAAATAATGTAAGTATGGCTTTTGCATGGGTTAAGATGATATGATAACTATTTATCATTATTTACTACATTATAGTTTCCATAAAATGTATTCATCTAATAAAGTAAATAAGAAAAGTATTGTTCATGATCATTCATTGAATTATACAAATTAATTAAACATTAGTTCATCCTCTAATTAATATAAATATTTACTAATTACTTTCAAATTTCATAATCCAACATAATTTTGAGAAATGATAATAATTGAAAACATACATTTCACATAACCAATAGGTCTATAGTGCGTGATAGAGGAAGCATTTATTTTATTTTTCTCAGAGTCCAAAAATTAAGGTTATGCATTTCTACAAGGGTTGGATGTTCCAAATGCAACTATATACTTATGAGTGAGATTAACAAGCTATCCAATCAATAATTTAGCTAAGGAAAGTTAATATGCCACTTCTATTTTATTTCATTCCAAATTTAAAAAAATAACCAAATGGGACATTATCATTCTCATACCAACATGTTAGATCTACGAGAATTAGTATATACACATATAGAAATCGATTATTGTACACATCCAAATCTAGTCTCAAGATTATTAATTCAATATACGATTATCATAACATATAGAGACTAGAAATATGTCCTATCAATTCTTATTTATTATGATCATAAAGAATAAGATTTAACTCAATGATCAAACAATACAAGGTACATATATATAGCTTAGCCACACTTTAAATTTTCAATACTCCAATTTCATAATCTAAACACAACATTAGTTACTAGCCAACAAGATTGCTATTAAAATCAACAACTATATCAATATCATCTATACATGTTAATTTAATAAATAAATTAATAGATACATTAGTTACCATCCTCTATACAAATTCATCTGAACAAAGAGTCAAGCACGATCTAACTGAATAGGACAAACTGGCCCCATCAACCTTATGAGCCAATCATTAGTAACCCTTACCACCCCAAACATCAACAGGATGGTGGTTATGGTAACTAGGAATAGGTAATGAATTTTGAGAACATTGATATTTAAATAAAAGACACAACAACCAAAAGGAAAATATACAATAATCAATTCATTTCAAGGTGAGACGGGAATAATTAATTGTCAAAGTATAGATTAAGGGTGAGGATGGTTGAATTAGATCATCAAATGATATAGAAATGATTAATCTTAATCCATTATATATATTTTGAGTTTATCCTACTTGAAACCCCATCCAGTTCCTTGATCAGTCTTTAATCATTCAAACCCACAATATATACTTGTAACTATTCAAGTCTAGTCTAGGAATGAAAATACACATATTCCAACTAGTAACAAAAATAATTCAAATAAAAATAATATTTGATTAATTAATAATATAAATCTAATCATATAAGGATAATTAATTATCCACTTAATGTATGACCCAATATTCTTAAAAAGACTAAGTCAAATATAATAAAATCATATTACTATCATAACTCGCAGGCACCCTCCTAAACATATGGAAAATCTTAAAACTTAAATCTTGACATAGTTCATAAAATGATAAGGTCATGATTAAAAAACATCATTGGATCAAGCAGATGATAGCATAATCAAAAGTTGAATGAAATTCAAGGCCTAAATACTAAGTTGAAATGGGAGATTAGGGCAATCCGCATACAACTCAGTCAAATAAAATAAAATATAGTCACCTAATTATATAGTGTATATATCATTTTGATATATACATATATCTATATAGACATATTAATAAACAAAACCCTTAACTAGTTTGATAAAAAAAACCAATGACATAGTTACCATCAAAAGAATTCCAGATATCGATTCAAAATGAGCAAAGATCATAAAAGAGGCCATGCTTGAAACATCAACTATACACAGTCCAAAATTAAATAACCCATAATCCATAAAAGTAACATCATCACACACACACACACACACACACACACACACACACACACACACACACACACACACACACACACACACACACACACACACACACACACACACACACACACACACACACACATCTCTGTGTGTGTGTGTGTAAAAATACGTAAGTGCACACACACACACACATATCTGGGTGTGTGTGTAAAAATACGTAAGTGCTCATGCGCACACACACACACACACAAAATAAAAATAAATAAATAAATTAATAATAATAATAATAATAATTACTAAATAGTTTGATGATAAAAAACCCATGATACAATAACTTCTATAGTCAATTCAAAATAAAAGAGGCAAGGTTCAAAAATTCTCAAAATTCAAAGTTCAAAAACTATAAACCTTAGGAAGCAAAAAAAATACCAAGTCACATCGTACAACATATAACAGTAGAGTTCAATATTAATTAGGGTGACACATCACCAAAATAACTAAAATGATCAAGAACCCACACAAATATGTAGCACCAAATGAGATACGTAAAACCTTACCTAACAAAACCCAAACAACAAAATATTCATAACCTAAGATAATAACGCCCATAGAAGCCAACATATTCATAATCCAATAACAAGAACGTCATAATGTAAACAACACAAGATTATTTAAAAACACAACCAAAGGCCTTTAAGACATATAACACTAAAATGGATTTACCTAGGAGGAACCATCAACCAACGAACTTAGGGAATGAATATGACCCCCATCCCTATATTTAAAAGGGCATAGTTAGTTCCAATGAAACATAGTCATCAAGGAACACACAATCCATTCCTCAAATCCCATGAACTCACTTGCAAAAATGTTTCATATTATCTATAAGAGAACACCATTGTTTCATATAAAACTCAGACACTTGTACATGTATATCCAAGAACCATATAGAATTATTATATTATAGAACACAATCTTTAAAATAAATGAACACATAGTTGAAATAATTAAAAACATAGGGTCTGCTAAGCTTTACAACATTCCAACATTATAAAAAAACATAGTCATTTAATAGGTAGATGATACACAAATTATAAGCATAAGAACCCAAATTAGAAATAATAAAATGATATCATGAGGATGATTTTTGAACTAGGAAATATATATGTATCAATTATACATTATTTCAAGTTTATATTCAATAACCATATCGATATATAGTCGTAATGGGTTTGCATATGCACCCAAAAGTCCAAACGCCTAGGGTTGCATGTGAAACTTCTAAATGTTTTCATCATAACAACATAGTATTAAAATCAAACCAAAAAACTCAGAAAGACTTACTTGAAAACATGTAAGAGATTGTAGAAGGGATGGAAATCTCTAAGACTCACCCAATGTTAGTGTGTGTTTACCAAACCAACCAAATCACCATTGAAACTAGGTGAACCATTTTACTATTTGTATTGCAAATTATCCATCTTCTTAATATTTTCTCTACCATCCACCTTTCCCATTATTTTTGTTCATTCCCCTATAGCCCCAATTAATTCACATTGAATTCTAGGATGAGAGAGAAACCTACCAGATACCAATGTAATGCCATCAACCTTACCATTAATGGTGAGTTTGAAAGACTTGATAATTAATCACACCTCCACCAATGAAAGAGTTGATTAGTGTTAACAAAAGGGATTAAAAAGACCAAATTGAATATCCTTGAAACTTTCACCACCTGCCTTACTAAATGAGGCTTAATACATTTCCCACGCAAATAATTGACCTAAGTCGATGTGGTTATATTAATATTAAACTAAAGTTTAAACTAAGCCATAAATTCTTAGTCATTTAAATATTATGCCATCACTTTCAAAGATAGGTGATATGTTGAAGGGGTTAGGGTAGTATGGGGGTGAAAAGGGTTCCCAAGGGGGGTTGATTTAGGTTTGGTTATAGAATCAAATAGGTTGACAGAGTTTAATAGAGAACATGAGTGATTTAGAAAGCCTATATGAATAGGGAATGAAGATGTGTATATGAGAGAGGTTGCGACCAAAAAACCATAACAATAAATAATGACTTATAATAGAACCAATTAAGTACAACGATAATTATAAACACAAAAATCACAGTCGACAAACACAACCAAATCAAATTATCTAAAGGATAATCAATAATAATATACTTATCGATCATACTGACATGATTAGATTTCATTGTTATGGGATTATGGCCTCCATCACCTACCTAGATCATAGATAAACATGTAATCACTAAAATGGCATAAATTACATTATATCATAAATTAATGATCAATATGGATTATAAAATCATCATCAATATAAATAACAAGTCTAAACATAATTAATCATAGAATAAGTATGCAGCCAACACTTTTAAAACAAGTACCATAATAATCTATCTAAATAATAGCTAAAACAATCTAGAATCATAATGTCAATGTAATAACAATAGAATAAATAATAAAGATATAAGATCATACATCTTCCCCTTCTTTGAAGGGAGCCATCCTATTGATTTAGTCAAAAATCGATGTATAATGTTGTCTGATAACATGAGCATGTTCCCAAGTGGCAATTATTTTATTGATAGGGTCCCATTACACCAAAACTTATTATATATCCCTATTATACAACTTAACATTGTGAGGGTCCAGGATTCTCATTGGGTCCAACTAGATCTTTTCCTCTTTTGTGACCTATAAATGAGTTCAATACAAAATATGAGATAGATTAAGTATATAATTTCTCACTAATGCAACATAAAAACATCATGAATCTTTGAAAAAGAAGGAGGAAGTACTAGCTAGCAAGAAACAAGGATAATATTTTCCACTATGTCAAAAGGCCCGATAAAATATGGAACTAACTTAGAATCCTTGACAAATTTAATATAAATTTTCTACGGTCTAATGCATAGAATTTTTTTTTCTCCCACACTAAATTCCCATAGGGTTACCTTAAGGTCTGCATAGTGTTTCTACCTGTTTGAAGTTGATTTCAAATTCTACCTTATTATTTCCATCTACTTGTCATATTCCAATAGTAAATCAGGCCCATTAACAACCTTGTTTTCTACACTATCCCAACCAATAGGTGTTCTGCACTTACATCCATATAGGGTTTTAAATGGAGATATATTAATAGCTGAATGGTAGTAATTATTACATGCAAATCCAACCATATGAAGATAATCCTCCCATTTTCTTTTCTGATCCATTACATACATGTGCAACATGTCTTCAACTATTTGGTTGGATCATTCTATTTGGCCATCTATTTCTAGATGATATGAAGAGCTAAAATTCACCGTTATTCCAAAGGAAGTAGTTAAAGTATGCTAAAACCTTAAAGTAAATAGTTTATCCTGATCTGATATGATCACCTCAAGTATGCCATGGAGTCTTACTATTTCCTTCATAAAGTTTTCTACAAATATAGATGCATCATCTATCAAATTTATAGCAATGAAGTGGCTAACTTTAGTTTCTTTATAAATTATTACCAGTATTGTATCATGCTTGTTGCATGATTTTGGTAGCCTTGCAATAAAATCAAGTGAGACTATAGCCCACTTATCTTTTGAAATATCATGAGGGTACAACAACCATCTTGGATGGTAATTTTTAGCCTTAACCCACTAACATTCCAATCATTTTGATATAAATATAGTGAAATCATGCTTCATCTTAGGCCAAAATTAAAGTTTTTTCAACTCATGCATCATTTTTGTAACACCTAGATGAACATAGTAAGGTGTTGCATGCATTTCATTAAGTACATAATTTTTCAAGTCACCTATTTAGGGACATAAATTCTGCCTTTATGCATAATCAAGGAATATATTATAACTAATAATTTAACAAATATTTTTATTATAGGATCGTCAACCAAACTTACTCTTACTTCATGGTATAATATATCAGTAAATTTCTATTCCAAAATGACATTGTAACACAAAAAAGGCAACTAGGTACATGCATCTTCTGAGTGAATCATCTACATGGTTCTCCTTGCCTTTGACATATGATATATTCATGTCAAAATTGCTCCAAAATTCTAGCCACCTATGCTTGCATGCATTTAGATCTTTCTGATAGAACAAATACGCAAGAATTCCATGATTATATTTTTCTTGGAAAGACTTTCCCAATAGGAAATGTTTCCATTAATTAAGTACATGGACAATGGTGGAAATCTCCATGTCATACGTAAGATAATTATTTTAATATTATTTTAATTTTCATGACTCATAAGCCACAACCTTGTCATCTTGAGTTAAGATACCTTCATAGCCTTCTTTGAAAACATAAGCCCAAACTTCAAAGTTACTATTTAGGTGTGGTATGATCAAAATAGGAGTTGTAGTAAGCAACTCCTTAAACTTAACAAAATATTCATCACACTAAGGATTCCATACAAAATTATTTCCTTTGTACTACAAGGAAGTGATGGTATGGGCCACACTAGAAAAAATTTCAACAAAATGTCAGTAATAACCAGTCAACCCTATGAACCTTCACACTTCATGCACATTAGAAGGAGAAGGCCAATATTGGATAGATTTGATCTTGGTATGGTTAATAGAAATGTCTTTTTTAAAAATAATGTGTCTTAAGTAATGAATCTCATATTCATAAAATGTACATTTAGATAATTTTACATAAAGCTTATGCTATCTTAGTCTTTGCAAGACTAGATGGAGGCGTTGATCATGTTCAACCTTATATTTGGAGTAAATTATAGTATCATCAATGAAAATCAACACAACTTATCCAAGTAATCTCTAAATATGTTATTCATAAGGTTCATGAAGGCTGTAGGTACATTGGTTAAGCCAAAAGGTAGAACCATAAATTTGTAGTATCTATAATGGGTTCTAAAGGTAGTTTTATGAATGTCCTCTTACTTGATGCATAGCTGATGATAACCAAACCTTAAGTCAATCTTATAACATACTACATATACCCTTAATTTGGTTAAACAAATCATCGATTCTTGGTAAAGGATAGTAGTTTTTGATTGTTACCTTGTTCAATATATGGTAATCAATGCAAAGCCTTAGAGTACCATCCTTCTTCTTCATAAAGACTACTAGAGCACCCCAAGGAGACACACTTGGTCATATGCTTCTGTTATCTAAAATTTCTTACATTTAAACTTTTAATTCTTGTAGATCAGTCACATTCATGTGGTAATGTGCCTTAGATGTAGGAGTAAATTTAGGTATGATGTTAATATAAAAATCAAACTCTCGCTTGAGTGGCAACTTGGGCAAATTTTCAAGAAAGACATCCATAAACTCCCTTAGTATAGGAAAATTTGCATTTTTAGCTCCTTTTGATTAGATATTTCCTATATTTAGACTACATAGATCTTGTATCCCTTATTAACAACTCTTTTCAGCTATATATATGAAAGCATTTTACATATTGTGAACCCTTGCATGACTTACAATTCTATAATTTGGCTAAGGTCATTGGTGGATCTCACTCTTTCACCCACATAATCAAGTGTGGATTGATGTTCATGCAACCAATCCATTCCAAGGATGAGATCATAAGACTCTAAAAGCGTAAGAAACATATTTACCTTGGTCTTAAAAAAACCAATATCAAACTCTGTTTGTTCCAAGCATTTAAGAATAGGCAATTTCTTGCTGGTACTGAATTCTAATTCCCAACTTTCTCTTATTAAGATGGGTTTAATATTACATTTTTAAACAACAAAAAAATAAATAAAATATTCCATTGTAATATAATCAATCAATGTAGTTAAAGGTACACCATTTATTATACCTTGGGTCTTAATAGGAGTGGACTAAAAGTCAACATTGTGATTATCAATAGTAACTTATACTCTATGGTTCATTTTTTGGCCTATTTTCAGCTTAGGATAGACCTTTTTATAGTTATTTTCTCCACATTCTCAGCACATAATTGGTCTATAAGATGCTATAGGAAAAATGTTAGCACCTATGTAAGGTTCACATTGGTTGTTTTGATGTTGTTCCTTTTTGTAATAACTAGATCTAAAAGGTCCATGGGACTTGAAATTCCTATTATAACATCTGCTAAAATTATTATTACCATCTAAAAATATATGGTTAGAATCAATTTTTATAAAATTCTTGTTTACAAGAGAAAGGTTCCTGGCCTTAGACTACTACCTATTTGACTTGAATTCTTATCTTGCTTTTTGGTGAGACTTTTCTTTCTCCTCAACCTTGTATGTTGATTCTATGGCTGCAACTAAAGTTTTTGGATTTATCATGTTAACATCATGCATCAGAATCTCCTTAATCCCAAGCTTAAACTTTATAATATTAGTTTATTCATCATGCATATAGTTCACATGATGTAACAAGTTTAGAAATTTATTCTTGTATTCAACAACATTCATGTTATCTTGATTTAAGAGCTAAAAATCAATGATTTTATACTCCTTATAATTTGTGTTCAGATACCTTTTATAAAATTGAGTTTCAAAAATAGACCAAGATAGATTTAAAGGCTAATACCATTTAACAACATAAAGGTGTTTCCACCATAATGCTGTAAGACCCACTAGCTGATAGGCTACTACTCAGGCTTTCACATTGAAAGGCATATTATGCAAATTAAAGTATTTTTGTAAGTTTATAAACCAAACATCAACTACATCACTTAATTTTTTTCTTGAAAGGTAGGTATGGGAAGCTTCTTCATCTCTTTGATGATTAGTTCAAATATGGTCAAAGGTAGTTCTTGAATTATAGGTCTTTCCACTTGTCCCATTTCTAATCTAGGTAATTCCTCTTGGGATACCCCTTCAATATCATTCAATCTTTATTCTTTATTATCAATCTTCCCTTGTAATGTGTTAAGGGACGTGAGAATCCCACTAAGAATTTACTCATGCTTATTTATTAGAATCCCACCGACTACTTTTACATGGGGTACTTTGGTATTACTATTATCATTATTCATAGGTAGTTCATCTAGGTGTTGAATGGGGATATAGCCTCGACAACCTCTTCCATGTCCTCAACCTAAACCCTTATATGGTTTAACATTCAAAGTGTTTCTATGGATGTTTCCTCTAATTGATCACACTTTAACCATCTTGAGAAATCATAAGTGATACATCAGAAGATTGCATTTACTTAAAGGAAAATATTCATTCTTAAAATTCTATAAATCAAAACCTGGCTCTGATACCAGATGAAACAACCCTAATTTTTTTTGGATTCATATATCAAAGTAAGTTTTGGACACATGTTATTCCCACTTACAAGACTTTATAATGCAATGAAACATTTTATGTACTATATGTATACATGATTGGAATTGAAGGAGGGGAACTGAGGCAATTCTCTAAAGGTAAACACATACAAAAGGAAGTATGAGGAAGATGGATATAGTTTAGAAGGATTATGGAATTTGGGGAATATTAGTGTATACATTGATAATTGTCAAGCACTATAAGTGGTACTCTTACTTCCTCATTGGACCATTTGTAGGTCCTTAACCCTAGGTAAATACCTCACTCTTCTTAGTGGATTTTAGTCCTATTTGAAGATGGTTAAGTTAAAGGATTGGTTTAATTGAGAAGGATAGATTTGTTATTCTTAACCTATCATTTAGGTTATTCATGTATTGAAATCAATATGCATGTTATATAATTTAAATAATCACTCAAAAATCAACAAGTAGAATTAATTCAAAACTTGTATATTTTTATTCATGTATGTAGCTATGTTAAAGCATAAGAGAAAATAGGTTAAGTATGAGATTCCTTAGTGTTACCAGCTAGGTTATAACACCCTTCGGTCTTTAGGGTCACTGCACTATTCGTATATCCTTTTATGTCAAACTTGTTTATTCATAATAGTTCAAGACATAGTTATAACTTTAACATTACCATTCTACATATCTATTTAAATTAGCATAACCAATGCTATAAGGTTTTCAAGGCATATAAGCAAATAAATCTAAGCTTTCTAAATAAAAGGAATATCTTTTGCAACCATTAATAATGAGTTCAATAAGTTATCTATTCAATGAATGACTCTTTTTAATTCATAATTAAATGCTTTACAGACATAATTATGTTACAAATTCATTACAATTCAACTAGGCAAACCACAACCAACAAACATAAAATGATAAAATTTAAGCAATCATAAGCAATGAATTTCATTTGAGTTTCAAGATGAATAGAACCCAAATAATTTTTTTTTCTTAAGGAACTCTTATAAAACTTTATGTTGGTAGCTGTGACAACCAACCAAGCAAGTTTGACACATGGGGAGGGAGGCTAAAGAAATAGCATAAGTATGGATTTTGCACAGATTAAGATGATATGATAACTATTTATCATTTTTGATTAAATTATAGTTTTTATAAAATGTATTCATCTAATCAAGTAAATAATAAAAGTATTGATCATGATCATTTATTGAATTATAAGAATAAATTAAACATTAGTTATTCTACTAATTAATATTAATATTTACTAATTACTTTCAAATTTCATATTCTAACATAATTTTCAGAAATAATATTTTATATTTGAAAACATACTTTGCACACAACCAATAGGTCTATATTTCTTGATAGAGGAAGCATTTATTTTATTTTTCTCATAGTCTAGCTATCAAGCTTATGCACTGCTGTAAGGGTTAGATGTTCCAAATTTAACTATATACTTATGAACAAGATTAACAAGTTATCCAATCAATAATTCAACTAAGGCAAGTTACTATGCCACTTCTATTTTATTTCATTTTGAATTTAAACAATTAACCAAATGGGAAAAAACCATTCTCATACTAGCATGTTAAATATACAAAAATTAGTATATTAACATATAAGAATTGACTATTTTACACATCTAAATCTAGTCGCC
This sequence comes from Torreya grandis, assembly GCA_037957365.1. Classification (NCBI taxonomy): domain Eukaryota; kingdom Viridiplantae; phylum Streptophyta; class Pinopsida; order Cupressales; family Taxaceae; genus Torreya; species Torreya grandis. Next base: position 149,520 of record JARHVA010006584.1, read on the forward strand.
ATATTATTATGTCAATATAGGATTATTATAACCTATAAAGACTATAAATATGTCCCATCAATTCCTATTTATTATGATCATAAAGAATACGATTAAACTCAATGATCAAATAATATAAAATACCTGTATATAGCTTAGCCACACCCACTTTAACATTTTAATTTTGTAATTTATACACAACATTAATTAGCAACCAATAATATCACTATTAAAATCAACAACTATATCAATATCATCTATATATTTTAATTTAATAAATCAATTAATAGATACATTATTTACCATCCTCCATACAAAGTTATCAGAACAAGGAGTCAAACACATTCCAATTGAATAGGACAAACCCACCCCACTAGCCCTATGATCCCCCCATCGATGACATTTACCACCCCAACCATCGACATGATGGTGGTTACGTTAATTAGGGACATGTAATGAATTCTAAGCATATCGATATTCAAGTAAAAGACACAATAACTAA